>VWZP01007940.1:3987909-4070740 GCA_013396995.1 Dicaeum eximium
CGGGCGGGCGGCGCGGCCAATCGCCCGGGCTGCCGGCGCTGCAGGAGCGGCGGCGCGGGGCTCGGGGCTCCGAGGGATGCGGAGCCGGGGCCGGGTACCTCTCTGAGGACGGCGAGCAGCTGTGCCGCCAGCACTGCGAAAAGTCCCCATTTGCTTCTTATAAATTAAAGTGCCTTGTCACCAGTTAGGGCAAGTCAGCCAAGGTAAGGCTTAAATAAAATGACACTTTAATATGTGGCAACATGGATATTTCTGGACAGCGGTGTTGCTAACACAGCCTTCTAACTAGCGCAAAATATTTTGTGCAATAATGCAGTCGTAGTGGGTGCACAACCTGTAATTTGTGTGTGTTAAAGTTGCCGCTGGTAGGTAAGCCTTACCCTTGTGGTGCTGTAGAAACGTGTTTGCTTACCCGAGGCAGTTGCAAAGGGATCTACAAAATACAGACACAGAAAGGTAGCGGCGCTCTGTGTGTGTGTTTGTGTGTGACCGTGTTAGTAATACCTACAGTTCTGCTCCTTAACTTATGGGGATACTGTGCAGATGCATTTTAATGCTGACGGCAGGCAGATTCTTCAGCTAAACTCACATATGTGAGCCTTTTTATACAATAAAACTGCATGCCATGTTGAACTATATGTGAAGGGTTTGGGGTCCCTCCCCATGTTTGTAACATTATATGTGATAACTGAGGATTGAAATTGCAGCAAAAGAAGACCTCCTGCAGATTTACCTTTAGCTGCTTGTTAAAGCTTAAGCAGTCACCTAACTTTACTTTGTGTAAAGGGCACTGTAAATAATGCACAGGCAGAAATAAATCCTCTCTTCTTTTCCTCATAGCCCACCCCAACAGTACCTTTCCTAATGAACAAAAACTGCTATGTGCCTTTAGTTCACACCACATTTTGACTGATGGAACTGTCAGTGGTCTGGAACCGAGTGCTTTGGCAAGGAAGGAGTTCCTTAGGATGACTTCGCTTATGTGTGTCTCTGACAACAACATAGTCCTGAACCTGTGTGTGTGTGTCTGCATCTGTGTGTGCCTGTGAGAGTCTGTTTGTGTACATGAGTGACAAGATACAAGGAGGACAGGGTACAGAAGCAATGAAACGTGGCAAATGTAGATGCCTGCATGTATTTCTCTGACTTGATCTCTGTAAAACAGTATGAGCATTTCTTATATTTCAATGTAGTTTATCATTCAGCTTAGGGGTTGGGATAAATTCAATTTCATGTGCATCAATGCCCCATTAGTTTTTCATGATCAAAATAAATACAATGGAAAACACAGATAAAATTATGACTTCAGTTAGCACAGGTGATAAAATCACTGCTTATATTCAAGGTACAGAATGTATTTTTCATTCTAAGACACTAGGCACAGCTCTTTCCTTTCCAAATCTTTACTTCTGTGCTGCAGTCAACCATACACAGTTGTGTGAAAACACTGAAGCCTTGCTTCTGCATAAATTGTCCTTCTACTGAATAATAGTAAATGCTTGTCTTCAGGGCAAATATAAAATTAATTTAAAAGTTTTGCACGTTTGGCATTTTGCCTCACTGTAAAGGTAAGAAGATTTAGAGAAATAACCAAAAGGCTTTCCTAACCTACTTCACTGCCTTTGACAGAAGATTTCGTATTTTTTCATTTCATACTTTCTTGAAGAAGGCATAGTATGCTATAGTTACTTAATGCAAATTAAGGTGTGACTTTTTTTTAGTATACCTATGGGAATAATGTAACAGTTTTCTTTTGTAGTTAAAGTTACTAATCATCCTACTTAAGGACTACAATAAATAATTGTTTCATTTCTGCTTAGAAAAGGTCAATCAAACAGAAAACAAACAAACAATCCAACAAAAAACTTACAAAATTAATCAAAAAAACAACCAAACCAACACATTCCCTTTCACCTGCTTTTTTCTAAAAATTGACTGAAGAAATAGTGTGTCAGACAACACTTTCCTTTAAATAGGAGCAAATCCAGTGCACAAACATGGCTTAGGGGGCACTGTGCTGCTGACTGAACCATTTACAGATGAGATCCAAGACTAAATACCTTCCACTCGCAGGTACACTGAAGATCCTGAAAGACTTTCTAGGATAGGATTGTTGACTCTGCTATTAGGACAAAATGCCAGTCCGAGTTTTTATTCTTTGTCTAGTTTAATTCCTCAAGTAGCTTAATTTGAGAGCATTTTTCTTTACTACCTACATTAAAAATGTTGTTTAGTGTTTTTGTCCTGCAATGCAGAGACTGTAACTCAGCCACTTTGCTGGTGCATGCTGTGCTAATTCATGGCAGTGGTTCTGGTGAACATATGCAAAGTTATAAAACAACTGGGGATAAATGTCTTCAACACCCAAAATTAGTGTGTGAGGGTGCGTGTGTGCACTCCAGAGAGGCACAGTTGTTACTGCGCCAGAATTGACATTCCTGTGGTGCATAAAATTTACATAATACCCTTCAGGGAATAATCCGTACTTAAAAGTGAGTTCAACTTTGTTGATTTTGTTGTTGGCTTCTTTTTTTAAAATAATTTTGTCTCTTAACTCTTAAACATGGAACATTTCAGCTCTAAACATTAAAAATATGAGCAATTGAATTACTGGTTCTCAATATGGTCATATGGAAGATGTCAACCTTTACCTCTGGCTGATGAATGAAACTTGAAAGGTATGAAAAATTCTGTTAACTATAGCTCCTGCTCCTGGTTAAGAGCTGCATTTCTGTTAATACAATTAGTGCTAAAAATTATCAGTCTTATCAGTTTGAATAAAACCAGCTAAATACCAGTGAGCCATCTGTTCCATGCAGATGAACATGAGCTCCTGTTTGGACAGCTAGCAGCTACTTAGCCCTGGCAGACCTGTCCTGCAAAGGGGCCTAAATCAGCCATCATGACACCATGGGGCACAGTTCCATTGCTTATAGGCAATGCAAAATAAAAGTGGCAACTGACGGGGCTGGAAGGGGACAAAATAAATAGCAAAACCCCCCCAACAACATAAAGGGGTTGCATTCATAGAAGAGATTCTATGCATCTTCTCTTAGAGAAAGTATGTATGAAGAAATTCCACATGAAAACCCCAGCATAGCCTACAAAAGTCTATGTAATCCAGCACATATATCTCACTAGCATAATTATAGTGGAAAACTTATTTTCCATTATAAGTAGAGCTGCAGTTTAAATGGTATGTATATAGTCTGGTGGTAAACCAAGGTGAAGTGCTTAAGCTTCATCATATACTTGATGGGCAGACTTGGACAAGTCCCTAAAGCACTCTATAACTTCATGTATGACATGAGCATTGCACAATAATTATAGAATAAAGAATTAATATTTCATGATACTGTTTTAAAAAATATCACAGAACCTAATTCTGAAGTGTTATTGTCTCTATTACTCTATTCCTTCAGTTTTGAATTATACACAACTTCTCTATTTCTTCCTAGAAAATGAAGCTACATGGAATTTGGAAATTCAAAGAATGGAAGTAGAAATTTTAAGAAGCTTCTGAATTGAGGGCTAAACAAATCATGTGTCATATAAGGGAGAACAAAGATTAGCAGGATAAGATTCTTTTTCCTCCCAAGCCAGGTTTTATCAGAAAAACAGTTAATACTGAGAAGATTAAAAAGATGGTTTTAATAATATACCATTACTTTTTTTTTTTTTTACTGGTTTTAGTATGCACAAAGAGAATCAACAGTATTTAAAATAAAAAAAGTTTGAGATTTAAAAGGCGTGAATAAGGCTGATCTCCTATTTAAGGGTTGTGTTTATGTGAAGGACATTGTTGTTTCAGGGGTTTGTTTCAGGGTTTGGGGTTTTTTTAGGTAATGTGTTTGTGGATTGAACAAAACCAGAATAACATAGTCATGTAGCTTTACAAGTAACCAACAAGCAACTTGGTAGCATTTGCACAACTGCAGTCCTTATATAATAAAAATAAATTCAGCAGTTTCTTGAGGCCTGTAAGAAATATAGTTTTGCTTGATGGCAATTGTCATTTATATTTTTGTGGAATTCATTCAAACCTGTGTAGAGTTAAAGCCTGGTTTGTTATCATAGAAAAGACAAAGCATTACTTTACTCCCCACTCCTTGTGAAATTGCTTGCTTCTTTTAAGCAGATCTTCTTGCAAAAGGGAGTATATTTAGGTCACAGACAAATTATTCCATTCTCACTTCACCTTACCTAGGTTTCAGTATAATTTATCTAGTGCTTACAAGGCCAAATTTTCAAGGCTGTTTCTGAAGTGTGGTGTAAAAATACCCAAGCTAGCTGAGGGACCAGATGCATTTCTACCATAGGACTGTAGTGAGGATCTGTGAGATTTTTGTTCTTTGTAGTACTGCAAAATCTACTGTAATATTGAACCCTGAGATTACTTTACAAGAAGGATCAGCCACATTGTCTTGACTTAGTAGATGGGATGAGTGCATTGATAGGACCAGCAGGCTTTTCCTTAGGACAGCCTGTTGGATGGAGACATGGGAACTGCCATTTCTTCATTCAAGTCCTCTCTAGGATGGGGACAGTGAACTGAGCACTTGCAAATCAGATATCTTCAAGTTTTTCATGTACTTCAATTGCTTGAACCATTCTTTGGAGAAATCTGCATCTCCCTGCTAGTGATATAGAAGTACATGCTTCAGTATAGGTGGTCTAAATACTTCCTAGCATGTGTTCTCCCTGTGCAGTATTCCTGTTGAAAACAACCAGCTCTTTATTTGATTGACTCATTGTTTGGGTATTTCCAGGTGTATCATAGAATCATGAAATGTTTGGCTTGAAAGGGACCTTTGAAGAACAAGTAATCCAACCTGCTCTGCCCTGCCCTGCCATGGGCACAGCCATCTTTCACTAGACCATGTTACCTAAAGCCTTATACACTGCCAAGGATGGAATGTTGACTCCTTCCTTGGGCAGCCTGTCCCAGTGTCTCCATCATTCACTGTGTTGTTTCATAATTAATTGCCATTAAGCTCTTACATCACAGTTATGGGTATATATGGTAAGCGTTTACACACATATTCTTTGAGAAAGTACAAAGAAATGAATATTAACTTGAAAAAAATACAATATTTGGTACTCTAAAAGCATGTAAATATTACTGGTAACATTGTGTGGCACTAGACTGAGCAATTTTTTGGCCCAAGTTGTCTTATGTTCATAGATGGGAATGTCCATTTTTATGTGAAATTATTTATTTAAATGATTTGAATCATTTATTTCTATGATTAGTTAACCAAATCAGTATGATATCGTTCTACATATTTGGTTTTGAATAGTGCAATTTGGTGCAATGTGCAATTTGGTTTTGAATTCTGTTTATTTTACGTCTCATTCTTGCTGGGTGGTATGAAAGTTGTGAAGGAAAATCTTTTGGTTCAAGAGACTATAATTGCTTTTATTTTCAGTTATTATACTTTGCCCATAGAAAACAATCTTGTTGTGTCTTTTACTTGTAAACATTTATGTATTGAGCAGCTGTTTGAAGGAGGGTCAGATGACTCTTCATATGGGGGCGAAATTTCTCAGGCTTATATTCAGTCAAACTTCCAGTAATTTTCTGTTGTAGATGATATGACAATTAATAGAACAAATAATTTTTAAAAATAGCAACATTAATACAATCTCTATAATTGCAGGGCAAGCATTTGAGATATTTAGAGGCAGTTTTGAGGCTACCTCAGTGAATCCTGTTCTATATGTAAAATACAAGTGCTCCTTCAGTAGAGAACCTTCCTATAATTAGTGAAAAATTTAATAGTTTATTTAATAGCAATGGTGTCAGGCCAATAAAATGCTGCTATTAGTTTTCAGGGTGTTGAAGTGCCTATGCATGTGTTTGTGCATATTTGAAGGAAACAGTAGTTGCTAAAAGGGAGGTAGCTCCTTTAGTTTGTGCAATAGTGAGAAAGATTTAATTTGACTCTAAAAAGGTATTTTCAACACTGATGTATTGTATTAGCACCTGGGAAGTGCTGACTGTTCCAAGTGTAAAATCTTGGCTTTCAGGAGAGAAATAAAACTAGGGCACATGAGCACTGTAGCATGTTAGCCATTAACTGCTCATGGCAACTGCCAATATTTAAAAATACTGGGAAAGTAATATATGTCTGGATTACAGTCCTCAATCAGTATTTCTTGTATGTTTTACATTTGGTCTTTCAATAAATAATAAGCTTTCTTACTGGAGTAATAAAAAAAAAAAAAAGCTACGCATCATTTATTACAAGTAATTTCCACACACTTTGCTGATGAAGAAAATTTGTTATATATTTGCTGTTCATTAAAGCATGAATTCTTGCATTCATGTTAGTGAATTTGAGCTCAGAGTTATTATCTTGACTATTCAGGCTAGAGAGATCTTAAATATTTTTCTATTTGCAGAAGGGAAGGTATAAAATAATCAGTCCATTTAACATTGTATGTTTAGTTGGATTTTTGTATGTTTTTTTTTTTTAAGTTATGAACCATCTAAGAAACTTCTAGAAAACTTGTGAAAAAGTATAATGTTTGTTCTTATATTCATTCATTTTCGATGAATGCATAACCAACACTTTGAAATCCTGTGTAGCTTTGTAATTGAAACCCTTCTAAGGGGTTTTGGAAAATGGCAAGACAACCAGCAAGCTAACATGTTTTCAACTGGAACTCAACATTTCTAGCTGGTTGAGCTTCTTTCAGAGTTATCTTGTATACTCTCAGGACAGCTATCCAAGGCATACTGTTCCCTGTGCATTAACAGACTGGGTGCACCAGAATTGTCCCAAGAGTGGCAAGATAGCTACTGAATCTGGTGCAGATGATGTGACCTGCTGCCACAGGTCCCTTCAAGCAGCAGGTACCTCTTCTCAGGTGTTTAGCAGGCACATTATGGGCATGCAGACTGTGCACAGCTTTTCAATAGGGAGTGGGTCCCCAGAGCTGAACGAGTGCTGTGGTTCAGTCCCCAGCTTGCTGCTGGGACATAAATGCATTGGCTTGACCATGCATGCCACTTGTGTGCTATAAATTTGAGATAAGTTTAGAGGACTTAAGGGGAGTGATCATGTTACATGAATATTTTCCTGGAGGAGGCCTCTACATTTCTCAGATCCCACTCAATCGACTGCATCATTCTAATATCACCCATGTTTTAAACTATTACAGGAAAACAATGTTGGAGACTTCTTGCTCTGTTAAGGAGGAGTTAGTAGATGGATATGTGTTACCAGAGAACTGGTCCTCAGAGAGCAGAAAGGAGCTTACGGAAAATGTATGCAAAATTATTCACCCAACAAGTTGCTGCTTTTCCCTAGTACATTTTTTTTTCCCCCAGGTTAATTTTCTGCTGGATTAGAGAGCTATGTCATTTTATAGGACGGTTTGTCACATTCCAGATCTAAAGCAAGGAAAGCTGGGGAGCAACAGGCTGGATGCAGGGAAAGAAAAATAGGGCACCATTATTTTGACAATCTTTCTTTAGCCATGAGGCAGATGAGTGGAAAAGATGACCAGAGGGATGTTCCTTTGTAAGACCCTTTGAAAAGTAGCCTCCTAGATGAAAACCTTTTCAGAAGGTTTATAAATACCTCTCAAGGAAAGCCAGCAGGAAGACAACTGACTATGTAGCCTTGCATTGTGACTTGAAGGCTAATGAACTTGGGCTCTTTCAGACTATATAGGTCAGGTGATGACTGATTTCCTAAAGCTATTAATACCTACTGTGCTACTGCAGCCAGTTTGGATCATGTTGTTACACTATTGTAGTGTACTGGCTATGCTATGCCATGTCAACATACCTGTAAGTTTTCTAGTTCTGAACTGAGACTGGAGGTGTCCCCATTTATGTTTGTTTGCTTTTTTGTTTGTTTGTTTGTTTGTTTGTTTGTTTGTTTGTTTTATGAAAAAGAGGTATGACATTCTTGAAATGCAGTGAGTTTCCTCCACAGGACCATTGTGTGATAACTTACTCATTATATTATAATGAGCACTTGCTCTATTTATTGTGGAGCTTAATATATTTTAATGACTGTTGTGAGTCCCCTGCAGAGCAAAACTCAGAGTGTCTCCATGCACATGATTCATTTAAATGGATTTGTTAAAAGTTTTGGGACTTTTGAGCACATACTTTTTTACAACATACAGCTATAATTTTTTGCTTTTGAAAGCAGGACATTACTTTTTTTAACTTTGGAGAAATCCTAAAACACAGATGCTTGTATATTTAGCATTCATATTTTATATCAGGTGAAAGATGAGTGATTTCATTAAAACAATCTTGTATTAAAGGGCAGCTTGTAAATTTTTTGTTCGGGACTTCGATGAAATCATTAAAATTAAAGCTCATTAATTAATGTCATTTGGTACTTGACTTCCCCCCTCCCCCACCCTTAAATCTGCATTTTTTAGATTCAGGTTTATGTTTTTTGAAAAATATTAGTCAATATTTAAGTAGGTTTATGGCATCTGCAAACTAATTAGAGGCACATCAATGTAGAATTGTTTTTTGTCTCCTGAAGATTGTCAGCATTCTGGCAATAACACAGTATTTAGGAAAATGAGAACTGGAAATAGAGTGTCATACAAAATTGACTTGTAGACAAGGTCTTAAGCCTGTCAGTCTGTCTAGTCAATCTTTGTAGATTGCTGGTGATCTTACTGTGACACCAAAGCTTTTTATAATGACATTTCTGTAATATCCACATACGGTGTTAGTCCTAAAGAAAACACTTTGCTCTTCTCTATGCTTTCGTGATGTGGCCACAAAAGATTCAAAATTAGGCAGCTGTTTGAAAAATATTGTTTTATCAACATTGAGACTTAAAAATATGAACTGATTTTCTTTGAATTGGCAAAGTTGTTTATCTTTTCCAAAACCTGAAGGTCAACTTCATTTTCTTATTCTAAAAACTGCAGTGTTGGTAAATTCAAACTGATAGATAACTCTTTAATCAAACCATTCTTTTCTTTTCTATACTCTTTCTCTACTGTGTCACTTTTATTTGAACAACCCTTATCATCCCCAGAGACTTGCAAGCAGAAATTTACTGAATTTATTAGTACACAGCAATTATTTATTTTCTGATAGAAACATTAGATAGGTAAGCTACTCCCAGGCAAAATGTTATAATGCCTGATTACTTCAATGTGAGGTCCTGCAGAGTCCCTGGACACCAGGCAGCTACCACTCAGGTAGGTAATTGTGAACCTCCAAAGCATCTGAGGATGAGGCATTTGTTATTCCTGCTGAGTTCTTGTCTTCCCAGTTCCCCACTTTTTCCATTATGTCTTCACACTTTTTAATGACTTTTTCATTACTGCCCACTCTATGCTTTCACTTCTGTCTTTATTTTAGCTGTAGCTACATTAAAGGTCCAAGTTCTTTGCTCCATTTTTGTAGAGTACTGACATTAGAGAACATTATATTTGGAACAAAGATGGACTTTGAATAATTGCAGAAAAAAGGAACTTCAAATGGACAGTTTAAATCAAATTTGGCCTCATTCCTGCTATAACTGTGAACATACATTGTCTGCAGGAAACGGTAGCTTATGGGCTGCACATAATGACTGGCCTTTTGAGCTCCTGTCTCCCATGTATCTCATGCCAATAAAAGGAAGTGTTGTGTACCTGATGTGCAATTCTGCTGACCAATTTTAGCAATTGATTAAAAAAGGTAGAAAGTAAGGGATAAAAGAGATGAAATAAAGAATTCAATACGGAAGTAAAAGTATGTCATTTAAGAAAGAGATTGAAATATTTTTTTGGCATAAGATACAAAAAAAAAGAAGGGCATGACTAAACCTGTGTTTTGCTCTTCTCAAAGTATTGTTCCAGATTACTGTAGGAAAGGTGTCAATTAGAGTCAGCCCCTTTATGCCTTCTTATCTCTTTCTTTTCACAAGAAGACGTAGTTAGTTTTACAGGTTGGCACATAAAGAAGTTGATTCTTTTCCCCCTCAATAAGGTATTTATGCAGTAGATATCTTACTTGTAAAGAGGATTACAGGCTTAGACCAAATAATCAGGGTTTGTAAATACTTTTTTATAATATTATAAGCAGTATATTAGATATTGAAAATTATACCTATCTTCTGCTTAATTTTGGCTCACCAGGGAAAATATATTTGCATATTTAGTTGGATCTCAACCTTGAGATATACTGAGATCCTCAGCCAAGTGCCTCAGCTTTTTATTGATACTTCTGCTTAACAGCACAGAAAGAAATTCTGCAGTGGATGTGGACTCTGTAGGTATTAACCTTCCCATCACAGAGACCAAAGGGCTCCTGCACAGCTGCCACCATTCTTGTAGCCTGAATAAAGTGCATCAAAAATTTGTCTTCAGGAAGGCAGGTCTTTACAACAAGGTCAACATGAGGACTTATTCAAAAAGCTTTCTTCACACATTTCATTCTTGGATTTAGGATACAACTCTTGTCCTATCTACAACTCTGTACCTGCTGTAACAGCAGTGCTGTAATAAACTTTACGGATTTAGGAAACTGTTCCTCATCCAGTTGCTAGTGTCTACTTTTTTTTATGATAAGGAGTTTTCTTCTTGCTATAAGGACTAAATGAATTCTGTATGTGAAATCTTTACATAAACTGGGGGAAAGAGCCCTACTAACCAGACCAACTTTTCAACATTTGAAATAGATTAATGTTTTTCCACTTAGTGTTTATTACAGCATAGCCCAGTTGTAAGTTATCAGTTTGGTGGAGGGGTTTTTTTAGTGGCTTGTGGTTTTTTATTTTGCTTGTTTGTTTTGCCTTCTTTCTTTACAATTTACCATAAATTTATAGGTCTTTTTATATGTGTTACATGTTCTCATGTAAATATTTCTTTGACTCTATTCCTTTTTGCATACACACCCTTTCATTTTTATTTGGTTACTCTGCAAGTTGTATATAACTACAACAAATACACCATTCCCGTGTGTGACATCTCAAAAATATTGTTATTGTGTAGATTCCCAAAGGCTCTGTGAGACTGGTGTCTTAACATTTATTCAGTCTGATCCTCTACAGTTTGCACTTTTTCAGCTCAAAAGACCACATAATTCTGCACTGCCTAAAGGCATGAGAGATTGGTTTTTCTCACAAGCAAAATGAATAAGTATTTTCAGCTCTCTCCATTTTGTTTAAAGTTTGTCTTTGAAAGCTTAGGATGATGAATTTGAGATTTCCTTTCAGGCACATGCTTACTTCTTTCCATTACTTATATTTTAAGGTTATACTTTTCACTCCATATTGTTCAAGTGCAGTAGAGGTTTATTGAATTCTTCCTTGTCAGATAGTACAGACACACTGCAGTACTACTTTTCCTTTTGAAGACCTTTTTGTACCTAAAGTGGCTTGTGGTTTCTTTGATGTTGCTTAATTGGAATCTCAGAAGTGAAAAAATAAGTAGCTGAATGAAGACATGAGTGGCAGGCCTAAGGTTGTACATAATCTTATTTTGCTTTTAATAATTCTTTTATTCTTACGCCTTACAGTCAGGTATCCCTCTAATACTATTGCTTTATTTATTTCTATCACCCATATCTACATTTGAGTTCTCAGTTATCTGTCCCCCACACTTTGAACAGAAGCTCCTGAATTTGCATTTGTCTTCATGGTCCCCGTGAATCTGTCTCAAAACTTTTAACTGGCCTTCTTTTTAATGACTTGTCTTTCATGAACAGTTATTTTTATCCTATCTCATCTACTTGTCTTGCCTAGTTTAGGCTTAAGTTTCTTAGGACAGGAGTATCTGTCTTAAAACTCTGTATAAATATGCTTTACACAGACAGGTCAGCAGAAGTTGTGCATCTAATTTGGGGTTACCCAGTGCAATGATGCAGCCCAGCTGCCAACAGCCACATGGAAAGAGGCATGGGGATCTGGTGGGATATGGATTACATGGAAAGTGCCCTTACAGCAAGGATAAGCAGGATTTGGGCACAGAATTCTCCTCTTCCATTGCAGTGGAACAGCTGTGCCAAATTTGCAGAGCTCCAAAACAAGAAGGAGGTCAAGAAAATATAGTGATGAGTGGGAGGCCTGGAGGTTGTTTTGCCAGGAGACAAGAAAAGGGCACTGTAGGGAGCTAACTGCAGCAGTAGGAGAATCAGAGCCAGGCTCCCCTGGGAGGTGTACAGCAACAGGACAGGGGCCACAAGTGTCAGTGAAGGACACTCTTGTTGGATTTGAAGAGGTGGCTTTTCACAGGTTGAGCACTGGGGCAAGTTGCTTAGAGAGAGACCTCCATACTCAGAGGTTTTTAAAATCCTTCTGGACATGGCCCAAAAGCAATAAAACTTAGAAGGTAGCCAAGCCTTGGGAGGAATCTGGACTTCTTGGATCTCCAAAAGTCCTTTCAACCTACATTTTTACGCTTATTGCTCACTCTGCAGTCCTATTTGCAGTAAGTGTTGACTTTATCATTTGCTATTTTTTAGAAATAGCAATCTGTAGAGTTCTGTAGAGCTATTGGTGATTTCACAAGGATAAATTCATTTCTAAGTCTTCAGCACTATATTTTCCTGACTTGGAAATGTGTTGCATCTATTATGTGCTCATTTCTAGTCACTTTGGATGTGAACATCCTCTTCAAACTTCAGTAATTGGAAAAACCAAGTTAGAGAGATAGAACCATTTTTAAAGGATACTTTTTTTTACATGCACTGATTACTAAACCAAGTACCCTTCTTCCAAAAATATGTAGTTTTGAGGGAGGTTAAAAGTATTTGTGGAGAGGCAAGAGCATAAGTGAATGGAAAAATTCAAGACTTGGAGCACAAGAAGGATAAGTAACTAATTTGTCATAATGGCAAGAGCAGAATTGATTTAGAGAGTTTTACATCTTTAAAGCCAAAGGAAAAGATGAACCTGTGAAGGTGAAACAAAATATTTATGTCATCTTGGGGTAAGTTACAGAAAAAAAGTGATGACAAGGAGGACCAAAGACTTGTTTGGCACTGGAGTACTGTCTGAAGGAAAGAAATTTAAGCTCATAAAATAAAATTGCTCAGATGGACACCAGATCATTCTAGAAAATAATGATGACAGAAACATTCTTTGTGTGCTTAAAATATTTCCTTAATTGCTAAGATAACCCTCTTGCTTAGTAGAGCAGAATTAAAGTCCTTCTTCTGATTTCTCTGACTTTAGAATTAGTTTTTCCCCTCAAGCACCATGCCAGTACAATTAAGTACATTAAATTACAGCATGGCCTGGCATAAAATACTAATCTGTAGTGCTTTTCTTAGTGGGTTGGGGTCTAGCTGGCATTAAGCATGAGGAAGCATCAACTGCCCTAAAGGACCAACTCTACTGCTCCATTTCTGTATACATTTAATAATTTCCTAATTTTCACTATAGCTTTTGATAACCCTAAATAAATGTTACATGTGTACAGCATTATGCAACCTTTTGAGAAATCTCAAACAACCTTATTATTATCATCTCTTCCCAGCTTATGCAAAATGGTGTAGAGGAAATAGGTCTTTTGCAGATGGACCATGCAGACATTGCATGATGAATGTGAACACAATGCAGACATTGCATTAATATAATATTTTTAATTACTTGTGACCTTTTACAAAAATAAAAATACCATGTTGTATGTTTTTCTGCTTTAAGTTCTGCAGGAAGTGTGTTTTTGAAACAAAAGTACTTTTATGTTATTCTGCTAAGCTGATTTTATCCTTTAGTTTTAATGCATTAGATTTTTTTTATCTTGAATGTGTGACCTATTCATGGGCAAGGTGCAGCTCAGCATCAGCTTAGTGAGAGGCCTTTCCATTCTGATTTGCATGGACTACTATATTTCATCTTCTCTCAAATAATATTGAATGTATTAGCTGGCACCTGATAGAATCATAATTGAGTTCAACTGCCAGCTCTGGCCAGTTACTTCAAAATAATAAAATGTTTCTATTTCTTGGAAGGAGCACATACAGTATATAATTTTTGATGTTGTAGTGCCTCTTAGAAACATCTGACTTATTTTCTACTTTTTTGAGTGAGAAAGTTAATTTAGATTTTTGTTTTCTTCCCAGCATAGAAATCAGAGTGTATTCTATCCAGACAGAAATTATAAAAGTGAAATCTTCACTCTTACCTTTTCTTTCTTTTCCATGGAAGCAGTGTGTTATCTTTTTGACCATATTACAGACTGCTGACCATGAAGAAAGGAAACATGGCATCTCTCTGGTATTAATTAATGACAGCCTGTCTTTTATCTAACTTGAAGGGTTAAAACTTCTGAGTTAACATCAGTAACATTGCTTTGCAAGTGCCTTTGATATTCCCATCTGAAATTCATGATCTCTTGTACAGAACCAGGACTACAAACAACTCCTAATCTAGTTTGTGGAAAGTGACTATGCTAAATTAATATTTCCAATGCTATCTCAGCAAGATCTCCTTTTTCATTTCTAGGTGTTGTGGAATGAGCAGAGAATAAATTTTATTTGAAGTAAGCAGAGAGAAAGCATGTACTTTTGGCTAAACCATGGGTCTGGAGCCCAAGAAGAAGGTGAAATTGATGTTTCCTTACTTGCAAGAGAGCAATTTTTAGCTTGTGTACCAGTCAACATTTACTTGTGTTTAATGATCAGTCTTATTTAGATAAATATCCAAAGGGGCTGAATCACTGCCTAAATTTTACCCAGGGTCTGTGGGACTTGGCAACAACTGGGTTCCTAGAGACAGGGTTTACATGTACCCAACACATAAGCTCTGGAGTCAGCTTTTGTAACCATAACATGACCAAGGAAGGGAAAGAATTGCATAGAGAATTTTATATGCTGTTGGGTTCAGTAAACACATCAGCTACTTCCTGTAGCATTGTATTAATGTAGCCAGTGCTGGGAAAAGTCTTATCTTGTTAGGATATAGTTTTATTTCATGCTGCCACATGCCTTGTGAGAAGTCTCATGGTTCCATAGTTTTTACTGGTTTTGGTTATTCCATAAATGCAAGCTAGCATAGAAAACTGAGGAGGTTTTTTCTCATTTTTTAGTTCTAGAAGACAGAGTTTTTTCTTGAAGCCATAGCCAATCTTCAAAAGAGTAGTGTTTTGTCTGTGATAATCTGCCACTTCTCCCTCTCATCTGTCTCCAAAACTTTAAGGCTGTGGTCTGAAATGTTGATTTGGTTGCTACTGAGCTTGGTGGAAAGATTAAAGCTCTGAGCATACCTCGGCTGCTCTTCACTACATCCTGCCAGAAATTATTATAGCCACCTGCCTGACAGTAGAAATGTATTTATAGCCTCTCCTTATCATGTGTCTGTCAAATATCTTGAACTTAAAAGCAAAGTTTAATCTGACACTAAACATTTTGATCAGCACCAGCTCTGACTGTGCATGAAGTAAAGCTAGTGGACCTGAGGGAACATGAGAAGAAAGATGCTAATGAGCAACTGGGGCATCTTGTGGATGGTAACTTTTTGCTTTTTGACTTAACTCACTTTCAGCCAAAAAGAAAGCCAGTAACAACTGTGTAGTTTTAGAAGTGTGAAAAGATGGGTGGAAAACTAGCAAAATATGTCATAGATTTGATGATAAAAATATTTCTTTATAGATTTCCTTTTTTGCTTTTTGTCTTGTTGTAATTGGACCCAAATGAAAGTTTTCTTCCTTGTAACATTATATTTTTATCCCCTGAGCAAGTGGGTAGTGATTCCTCAATATGATTTTAGTTTTTATTTTTAAATAAATTTACAAGACTGAGGAAAGAACCCTGCTTAATGATCAGGTCTCCCAAAAATTAACTCTGAAGATAATGAGCCAGAAATTTTGCTGATTAATTCCTGACGCAGCATCAGTGGAGTCAAAACAGCTGCAGAGAATGTAACTTGGAAATAGCTTGAGAACATGAGCAGAAACCTCTCTTCAGAATTGTTTCTGAAGTTTTAATTATTTTTAATTTGTTTTTAAATTATTTTCAGGTAGTTCCTGGTATTACCTGAAATTCTGCATCGTTGGTTTCAAAAGTCACTGTTGTGTCTGTAGGTCACGGGGCAGTTGAAATAATTTTGTTTGAGTCTAAAGATTTACCTTTTTTCTCCTAAAAAAAAAATCTAGTCAAATATTACCCTGGAAGTCATGAGGCATTGGTCATGGTTTGCTTCCACTGCTGTTGTGGTGGCAATATGGTTACATGTTCTTTGTCATGCCTTTCAGAAATGCACTCTTACTCTGGAAGATAAAAGGGGGTGTAAACCTAGGTGGATGTGTGCTTGTATGTGCTCACATGAAGGCTGACTTTCTGCTAAACTCTCACCATATTATTGGTGTTTTTAATAATTAATAGAATCATTTAAATTACATTCCCTAAATTGGTATGTATAGTTCCCATCTTCTAATGGGTCTAGAGCTGACCCATATAAATAATGAAAAAGCTTTTGTAGCTAGATGGACCAGTCCAGTTATTAAAGGAAAGGGGAAAAAAAAAGTTATAGCTTTAACAAGTGCACTTTTGAGAGACTGTTACACTTCCATTTATTTTAACAGTAGATACAGGTAACTGGTTGAAGCTGATAAAATCATAGGAGATTTCTTCCCAGGCTCAGATCTGTTTTATGCCTTAGTTAGCTACAGCAATGTTTATATTTGCTCTCAGGTTACAGTTTTTCAGAACACAAATATTTTACAATCACTGTAATCACAGGAAGTTTACTATACAGATCATGTTTAATTTCCTACCAGGGATCTGAGAGATTTCCTTTGTAAAGTGATTACTGATTATACTTGTTTAGTGTTTCAGACTTCCTGAAAATCATAAAGAGAGAAAGATCTAGACATTGATCTCTACTTTCACGGATTCTTAAGTTTATATAGTGTGTCTAATTCTGTTTCAGTGGTGGAATAAGTCAGTCTGTAATGCTGGACATCCAGATAAATCTGCAGAGAATCAGAACTGGGTAACCTGCTGGCGAGTAGGTGACAAAGGCTAAAAGAGCATCAAAGACTCAGTGTCATAGCTTCTTTCCTTACAATGTAAGTGACACAGCTGACATGAAATGGAAAGGCTCAGTTGTTAGATCTATAAAGATATCCAGAAAGCATGACCAAGATAAAAGGCAGGGAGTGGAAGGTCATATTTTCGTCTCAAATAGATGGTTCCTTGACTATAGGTAGTTTAGCAACTAAAACTTGTGGAAATATTTTTTTAATCTTGCTTTATGTTTTGCTCCATGGGAGATCTTTTTGTGGTTATATCTTTTAGAAGAAAGGCTTTTCTTTTCCTTTTCTATTATCACAAGTCCTGAAGTGGCTGATTATTACTGTAGGATAACCTTGTCTAACAAAGTCACATCTGAAGAGGTGAAACAATGCTTAAAGGAATGCCACAGAGTGAAAAATGTCAAGATGTCAAGCATGTCTTCTGGACAGGTTAGAAGCTATTTTCAAGAGTACATATTGAAAGGGAAAGAAATTAGGTTTGTTGGACCTAAGTCCAAAATACAGTTTGGCTGTGAAAACTAGCAGTGCTTATACACCACAGGGTTTTTACAACCAGCGATGTAAGAAAAGCCTAAAGCAAGCCAGCTGTAATTCAGATTCAGCCTTGACATAAAGAGGTTAAGCATTTTTTTCTTTTAAAAGTACGATGTTTATAATTAGTTTTATTGTTATGAGTTTGTTGGTTTTGTTGTGTTTTGGTTCTATTTGAAAAAGTAAAACCAAAGAAGAAACTGGATTTGTTGAGTGTGTTGCCCTGGCTCAGGATTGCAGATTGCCAAAAGAAGGGATCTCTCTAGAGCTTTCAAAGGTAAAAACTTCATATAGACAGCTTTCAGAGCTTGTATGAAAACATTAGCAGGGGAAAAAAGTCTTGCAGTGATTAAGGGACTATCTAAGTATGTGCAAAACATGTAACAACTTGTGTGAGTATTCACGACATATGAAGAGATTTTTACATTTCCGTAGAATCTTTGAATTTATTTAAACAAATATCCACTTCCATTATCTTAATTTTTTGGTCAAAGTGAACAAGAAAAAGGAATGTGACTTACTACATTAGGACAGAGGTTGTCTCAGGTACACTTCACTTGTCTTGTGATATAGGATATTTTGAAGAAAAATAAATGTCTTGATTAAGGTTAGCACAGAAGGAAATTCAAATCCCCCAAATTCTTGAAACTTAATGCTGTGTAAGGAGCAAATAAAGAAAAGTATGTCTCAAAATCTGAAGGTAACTAATAATCTAGAAAATTTTTCTTGGTTAGGTCATTAATATAGTGTGTATTACAATGTGTCAGTAAGAGCAGCAAAGTAATAAAAAAAAAGAAAGGGGAGAAAAATGAATCTTGTATTCTCTCACTGCTGCATAAAAGCAATTTAATACATGGAAGAATTCTTTTAGTAGTATTTTAAAATCAGTAGCTAGTTCAGGGTTTGGCTGCACTATATTTCTGTTTATTTTTGATTTATCATAAATACACTATGTCAAAGGGAATAAAATTTTGGTACCACATTGTAGTATTTTAGTTACAGTCTTAGAATAGGCCGTAGGACTTGCTATGCAAGGCACTTCCAGGAGAAATACCAATGTATGATTTATTTTCTCATAACTCTGTGAAGAACTTCTTCCATTTAACAAAAGTAAAACCACAAAAAATCCCCTAAATAAATCTTAATGGTTTTTAAAAAAGAAAAGGAATTAATATTTTATACTAATGATAAATGATCTGATTACAAGGATAATTCTTTATTTAAATATCTCCTCCGTTATTGCGCTGGCTAGTCAGACCATTGCACTGTTCAAAATGTGTTAGAAAGAATCCATAACTGGGAGATTTAGCTCAACCATTTGATTATTTTTTTTCAAAAGTCTTCAAACTATATTTTTGAGTAACTAGCACCCACCACTGCTTAAAAAAATTTTGAAAATTTCCCATTAGGATAATTAAGAAGGATAATTTAATACTAAATGTGTTAGATACGTCTAAATAAGTCATATGTCTAAATAAGTCTATTTATGTCATAGACATATTGTCAGCAGATCTTAAATTATGGGTTAATTATGGGTTGCAGATTTTTTTATTTTGTATAGATTTTTTCCATTGTATGAAAGGAAGGATAAAGCTGATGGATATATATATATATATATATATATATATCAGTATATGCAGTCAGCATTTATGTAATGAAGTTAATCAGAAGTTTGATACATACTACTGTGAATTGTGATGGATTATGATGTTTTCTGCCTCTCTGCTTGAACGTAGGTCATAAATACAGTTCTTTTGAATTACGTGCTGTACAGCCAAAGACAGACATTTCATAAGTGCACCTTGCTCTCATTTTCTGAGTGAAAAACATATTATATCCTGAGGTGATATGCTAGTTGACATTTGGAAAGGATGTCTATCTAAATTAAATTTGTTGCCTTTTAACCACTTATGTGGTTTGTTAATACATTCTTACCTAACTTGTAGAACACATAAACAGCTTCACAATTGATTATGTTTTCTTGAAAGTGAAATGATGTATTCATATATCTTAAACCTGCATTTTTTTTAAGTTG
This sequence comes from Dicaeum eximium, assembly GCA_013396995.1. Lineage (NCBI taxonomy): Eukaryota > Metazoa > Chordata > Aves > Passeriformes > Dicaeidae > Dicaeum > Dicaeum eximium. The sequence continues at coordinate 4,007,432 of VWZP01007940.1, forward strand.
AAAACAGTATGTTTTTGAGTTTAGATAAACAGTAAAATTAAAAAAAAAGGTGTATTTTAATGTACAAACTAAGATTAGAACTTTGTGCTTTAAGGCCAGTTTGTGCAAAATTATGCAGTCTATATCCCATGTTCAAAGTCATCTCTGTTAATCACTCTACTTTTGTTTACATATTTTGGCTTTTGAAGCACATTTTTTTATGCCTGAACATTTTTAATTTTTTTAATGCAATTCGCATTCTTCTCATTCCACAATTATCTTACGTGTTGTCAGCAAGGTCTTTTACTTACTACTGATTAGGATGGCATGCACATGTCCAGAGCATAGATTTTGTTATCCCCATTGATTGCTGATGCTAAAAAGCAATCTAGTCTGTGTATATGTGATGTATTTTCCAGATATATATATATATAAAGCATATATTTTTTTTGGTAAATACCATATGGAAAGGTGTTGACACTTTGTGTCATCCTTTATCTGTTTTTGTCACAAAAAGGTGTCTGAGATGTAGTGTTTGTGTACACATAAAAAGACAGAAAATAAGCACATAACTTGTACTACTCTGATAATTCAGCAAGTGGCCTTTTTGCAAGTGTGGGTAGAAGTGGTAACCTAAGTAAGTTGTCTGTTTTACTTGATTAATTCCTTTTACCCACCAAAGAAGAAAACCTGCTCATGTTTGAAGTGATTTTATAATAAAACTGCATAAACATACAGCTTTAATTATAGATTCACATGATTGAAAGTGTAGTTATGGCAATTATGTGGTTTTTTCATCCCTCCTGTCTAGTAAAACTGTATTTGAAAAACAATGGGTATGTTAATGATCAGAAATGTCTGAGATGATTAGATTTATCCAGTTCAAGAGTAAAATACTTCCATAGAATCTTGAGTCAACTTCTGAACCTCTTGTCCTTTTTGACTGCTATCACAAAAAGTGTTAAATTATGTCAACGACTACATGGAATTTCATATATGGAAATGTCAATGTACAGAGACATATTTATGCTAAAAAAAGTTTGTTTAGTCACATAAGATCTCAGACATATCTAGCCACAATTCTCACCATCTTCAGTGTTCACCCACTTTATTTTAAAAGTTGTTCTCTTTTGTTGTATCACTTACTCTTACTGCCAAAACTATAGATCAGATTTTATAGTCACCTGATCAAAATGTAATCTAGGTCTTCCTCTAGAGAGTCAGGAGTAGAGCTACAAGTGTGAGCCTGAAATCTAGGGGATTGTACAGAGAAAATTTTACATCAAACTCTCAAATGTACAGATTCCTTGGGCCTGTAGGCTTTATTTTACCTCAGGAATGTATTTTGTCTGAAGAGTCAGGTTTATCAGAATGATTATACCTGTTCTGTTAGGCTGGGATAGTATACATCAGTCTTAGTGCAACTGCTCTATAATGTATAACAGCCTAATTGTACCAAAGGCACAAGCCAATTAATTGCCTGGAGCTCACATTAAGGAGCTGTTATTGATGCTTTCTTTATCTGTGGTACAGTTAAATATTGTGCAGAAGTATACTTCTAAACCTTGTCTGTGAGGCTTGAAAGCCTTCTGGCGTGTGCCAACCAAGCTTAGAGACATCTCACCTGGATTCTGCTAATGCTGAAGAAATTTTAAGACCATTTTCTTTCACTATACTGCATGCTCATTACCATTGGATCATTATTGCTTAGACATTTAGAGATGTTCTTAAAAAATTAGAAAACTCAAACAATGTAAAAACTTACATTCACATCCTTTTGCCTCTATACATGCACAGGCAGATGGCAAGCTGACCAAAACTTTTTTTTTTTTTTTTTTAATATTTCACCTTACGGCCATTAATATTTTCTTTTATACATTGCTTGAACCACAATACCACCCACAGGCCCTTGTTAATATAATGCATGGAGAGGGGTAATGTACTGATGAAATTAAAATTTAAAAGGCCTTTGTTGGAATTGCTGTGTCTCATAGTTCTTTAGAGCAATTGTTATTTAAATGTAATTCCTAGTGTGGTGTTGTGTGTATGGTTGCCTGGAAATACCTTTGATAGAAGACCTTTTGAATTTAGGGAGTCACAGAATCATGTGGGTTGGAAAGGACCTCTTGAGATTATCTGGTCTGCTCCCTCAGCTCAAACATGGTCACCTACAGCATCTTGCCCAGGGACATGTCCAGTTGGATGGTGAATATTTCCACAGAAGAAGATTTCATGACCTCACTGGACAGCCTGCATTACTGCAGTGAAGATGTGTTTTCTCGTGTTCATCTGGAATTTCCTGTTTTCCAGTTTGTGCCTGTTGCCTCTTGCCCTATCACGAGGCAGCACTCAGAATAGTCTGTTCCCCTCTTATTCATTATTCTCTTTCAGATATTTCTACTGCTTGGTAAGATCCAATCTGAGTATTTTCTTCTCTAAGCTGACCTGTTCCAGTTCTCTCATCTTTTTCTTGTAGGAGAGATGCTCCAGTCCCGTCACCCTCTTCTTGGTCATTTGTTGAACTCTCTCCAATATGTCCATGTCTCTCTCGTACTGGAGAGCCCTGCATTGGACCCAGGAGTCCAGGTGTGGTCACTCCAGTGTTCTGTAGAGAGAAAGGATCACCTCCTTCAACATTATTGGCAACACAGTGACATAGCTGTAACAGGGATGTGATATTAGAGAATTTTCTCTTTCTTTTTGCAGAGCCATTTTAAATATTACCAAGCTGGAAATGTCTGCCCACAGATGTCACCATGTTTTCAAAGTCAAGAGAAATCAATAGTTAGTAATTTGAACTCACTCTATCAGTTAAATTTTTCATGCTGTGGAGTCCATAACTCAGTAAATATGTTTTAATGGAGCTAAGAAGATAATTTCTTTTATAAAGCTGTGAAAGACACCATTTAGAATTAATTCATGCAAAATTCTTAGCAAAATTTTGCAGTGTAAGTAAGTTTATAGGTAATTTGATCTCACACTCTCCTAGTACTGAGACTAATGAATGGCATATAATGTCAACACTCATAAACAGCCACTTATTACAGCTAATAAGAACTCTGAATGTTTCCAACATATTCTTTGTAAAATGACTTACGGAAAGCCATATAGTGGCTTCTTGATAATTTAATTTCTGTGTGACACGTTGCATCATTTACTAGTTTTTCTTTTGCTAGGAAGATAAAATGCAATTCCAAACTTAAAATTTCATTCATTTCCTCTTGTTAATGCTTTCATTTGGACTTGATATTATTGTCATAATTACAGCACAGAGATAAAATGAATCAAAACTCTAATTCTTTGGGGTTTGAAAGAAAATTTACGAGTGAGCCCAAATCGCTTGCATAGTTGATGTGGAAAACAAATGTTTGCCAGTGGAATCAGAAGTAACAGAAAACAGAATGTATTTGTCAGCATGATGTCTTAGGGTGCCATTCATAGCATGGCAGTAAAATAAAAATTTAAGTGAGAGGAAAGGAACAGGCTACCTTTTACTGATCTAGGGATAGAAGCATCTCTGGAAGGGTTGGCCATTTCAGACAGACCTTACAGAATTTTGTAATACGTGAATGGGAGAATTAGCTGAGCAGGTGGAAAATTATTTGCCTTTTTTTTTTTATTTAATAGGAAATATATTTTCATTGTGTTGCCTCTGGTCACAGACTGTACACGTGTAACGTCTGAGAGAAAGGCTTGAAAGGTCAAAGTTTCATTTATGTTGGAAAGGACCTCCAAGGTCATTGTCTCCAACCATTACCCTAACACTGCCAAGTCCACCACCAAACCATCTCCCTGAATGTCACATCTATGAGTCTGTTTAATACCTCCAGGGATGACAACTCCAGCATTTCCCTGGGCAGCCTGTTCCAATGTCTGATTACCCTTTCAGTGAAGAACTTTTTCCCACTATCCAGTCTAAACCACCCCTGGTGCAACCTGAGCCAATTTCCTCTTGTCCTATCGTTGGTTGCCTTCAAAAAGAGACTGGTGAGTTATGAAAAGGCACTGAGTATGAATTGAATGATATGCAGAATCTATGCTACTATTTAGTACTGTGCTACTTCTGGTGAGCAGATCTTAATGAAAACACTTAATTTGCACCTTTTCAAAGTTGTTATTCTCCATTTGCTGTGTCCCCTATGCTTCGGAAAAAGGGTTTTGTGTTGTGTCTTGTGAGTCATCAGATCTAGGAAGGAAGTGATTTGCAGATTTTTCACATGAAATATCCTGCTATTTTTCACACAGACTGGAGTTTGTTTCTGTCTTTTTTTTTTGTTGTTGTTGTTTTGGCTTGGTTTAGTTTTTTTTGGTTTTTTTTCCTGAAAAGCTTATGATTGTGACAAATGCTGCTATATGAAAAGAGTTGCACCACAGGCTCTCTGGCAGAAGAAGTTTGCAAATCATGTCAGTTTTCAGAGGTGGAAAATGAAAGTGTAAACTTAAAATAATTTACAGCATGAGGAACATCAAATTTATTAACTTAGCTCTGCTGCAGTTGCTATTTCTGCAATTTTTTTTCTCTGTGACCCTGTACAGTGCTTATTTTAAAGAACATTTTCTCACTGAGAGTAGATAGAAAATATTGTTGAAATGGCATTTGAGAGGGAAGTTTAATGCCTTTTCCAGATACTAGTTAGAGTCAGTGTTCCTGACCCCTACAGAATCTTGGGATTCAATATATTTTTTTATATATTGAGAAATTTTGAAGGCTAGGCATATCCTGACACCCTCTAAAAACCTATTTTATTTTATAACACTGCTTTTCCTTTTCCACAGATCATAAAAAGTTTATTAGACTACAGTCCTGTGTGTAAATCCGTATTGGGGTTATGCACCTGAACTGCTGGAGTAACCACAGAGCATGGATTGTCCTTCTCCTCTTTTTCTCACTCTCTCTGTGCTAACTTCTGTTAGGCATACCAAGTCACTCAGTTGTACATCTTTATATATAGAATAGATTATCGAATTATAGAATATAGATAGATTATAGAATTATGAGGAGCACCTCACATATTTAACCCTCCCTGTTCCTTAATTACTTTAAAATTATTCCAGTTATACCTTTATGATTTCTTTCTTAGCAAAAAAAGAAAAAAGGTGCTTTCAGTAATATGGTGTCACATAGGTACAATATGTTTCTATATGTTGCTCCCAAGAAACAAAAAAAAAAAGGTAATCCCCTTCTACTACGTTCTTACATTTTGTCCTGGAAATTAAAGAACAACAGAGTTTGTTTTAGTGTATTTTGATAAACTTTTGTGAATCCTCAGTATGCAAGAGAGCCAACATTATTCAACCAATTAAATTGCGTGGAATAGAGAAACTTCTAATATCTAGTGGGTAATTATAACTTGAGATAGTGTGTGCTGATTGCTCAAATAACTGTATAAAATTTATGAGGTTTCTACTGGCTAATAAACAAAGTGAAGACAGATAGTATTATCATTTGTTTGACTATTTTGCAGTATTGAAATGCAATTTCAGATGATGTTTCTTCCACCAGCAGAACCTTTTTCTTGGCAAGGACCTGAATATATATTTCCTAGGTAATCCCACTTCCAAATGCCACTTACCAGAAGCAGCTTGTGCATGATAAGGATCATAATTAGGTCCTTTACTGGATAGTAACAGATTGCTTTAGGTACCAGACATCCTTGGTGCTCATTGAGTATTGCAGTTCTTAGCAATACTCTGATTATTTTGCACTTGTAATGATCAGACAGTAGTTAGTTGTACACAGGAGGGTGTTTTATCAGTAAAGGGAACACATCCAAAAGACCTAACCTTAATTTTCATTCAACCAATAAGCCTGCATGCTCCATATGTTTGGTTGGTACCTGAGTTGAGATAATTGAATATGTTTAGATTCCTTTTACGGCTTTTATTTTGAGCTTCTTCTGTAAGGAGGGGAACCACATATATACAACGACACTCAGATGCAAGAGATGCAGTCGGTATTTTAGTTAAAATTACTTTTTATTGGCATATGGAGATGATTCTTAACAGACATGGAAAACTCTCAAGTAGTAAAACCATTGCTAACGCACATGATCTAATTCAGGTATGGTCTAACACCTAATCTAATAATACATTTTGTCTGTATGTCTGTCTGTTATCCTATCCCTCCTCCACTGCTAACAACTTTTTAAACCATTGGCCAGCTCCTGCCAAGTTTCACAGATGGTTAGAAGGCTCAAACATGTAAAATACCCTATCAATTTTACAAAAATAAGTACTACTTACTTCTAGTACACAGAAGAGATTGCTGTGTGATAACACCTTCTACTAAATATCCCACAATCAGGAAAATACTTGAGTTATTTTGATTTAGCTATATATTATGATATAGCTATGTAGCTCTGATCTTTCCAGGGCTGCTGTGAAACAAGGTGCTAATTGCATCACAAAGGGACAGTCTTCAAAGTTAAGATAGTTGGCAATTAAAAAGGACTTCAAATGATGTATTTTTACTATTCCTGCTGTAAAAAATATGATTTTATAAATATCTTGTATGGGGTTTTTTCTTTTTCTTTTTTTTTTTTTTTTTTTTTTTTGATGGTGAAAAATTGTGTAAGGAGTTTCATTTCTAATTCATTCCTGGACTAGAAGCCATTCAGTGTTATACCAGAGTGCTTCCAAAAAATGGTAAAGTTATTCCTCAATTATGCTAGTACATATGGAAGGAGATTCTGTTATTTCCTTTATTGAACTTTGTTGAAACTTCTGGAGTATTATTGTGATTATTTTCTTCTTCTCTTACAGTATGTTTATACATTAGAAGTAACTGAAAAGCTATATGGCAACTTTTAGAATTGCAATTTGAATGAACTAGAAAATATCATCCAGAAGCTGAAGTAAAATATAATTCTGAATGGAACACTGATAACTGAAGTCAAGTTCTAGATATGTAAATGCTTTAGAACCTTCTAATACAAGAACACAGTCAGAAAATGTGCTTTAAATGCAAAAAACAAATTTCAAAATTGAGCAAAAGTAGAAATGCTTTAATCTTTGACTATCGGGTGAAGGGAGTGAATGTGGACATAGGAGAAGGAATCTGTGAGAAGTAAGAGAAGTTATGGAGTGTTAAAATAAGAATTTTAATACTTTATGGAAAATGTTAGGGAAACATTATTTATGTCATGTGAAACACTATTTTGCAGTCAAATACCTATTAAAAAGATATTATTTACAGAGTTACTGCTTAAAAAAAATTCATCTTTTTTTCTAAGATACAAACAAAAGGTGTTGTGGTGTTCAATACGATGAATTATAAATATTCTATCTTAATATAGGCAGGAGTTACTTAACAGTGTTCTGATAGCATGCATAACATAGCACTATCACCAAAACATACTAATGGAAAACTTCATCTGATAGGCACTTCCTAAAGACCAAATGTGGGTAGCCCAGAAGTTACAGATAGCTTAGTTTAAATAGCAGTTTGTTCAACATTTCAGTGATAGATTATGCTTAAGCAGAAGAGGGGGGACTCTCCACACCATGGTTCACAGACTGGCTGACAAGTAAAGAAAGACTCAGATACCAGAATCAAGCTCTGAAATGGTCTCATTTTGGATAGAGAATGAAAAATGAATAGATTTTGCATGAGGTTGTGTAGGAAGTGGATATATTATTTTTTCATGCCTGAACACAAGTATTGATGAAAATAGCAGAAAATCAGACTTCAAGAGCTGGATTTGGTCCCATAAAAGACAGAGATTTAGGATTATTTCAGCATATAAATATTTGCAAAACATTAATCTGAATTTGTGCTTGTATCAGAGTATCAGACCTTGAAAAAATTAGAAACTCTGAAATTATAATTTAGATAATTTAAGCTACTTTTTTTTTGAAAACATGACTTAAGGGCTGAGTTAATTTTGACATTCTTAAAAACATCTTCCACCACTCCTTTCAACATATGTGATCTTATCAATATTAATACTAACAGTAATTAATTAATTTATTTATTTGTCTTCCTAACTAGGGTAGAAGTTTGAAAGTTTCCTGTTTAATGTAAACTTTCATAGTTATTCATTATTTTGTACTTAAATTATATAACCAGGAACACTGTCTAATGAAAATTTAAATTTTTCAGTGAATGGCCAGTTGGTGTTGATTCTTTTGTAACTAGTTTCAATAAACCAGAACTTTCTCTAAGCCAGAAGACGAGCAGGAAGTTTATTTTGTATTTAAATACCTGGAAACTTTTCCATTTTGATTTTCACTGTACTTGACAACGACTACTTCTTTCTTTGGTCATAAGTGGTCTGTTTTTGAGCGAGCAGAAACCTTGAATAAAAAATGTCCTTGTGATCATATATTTTATTTTTCTGTTTATGTCTCTATTTCTCTGTTTGAATTGTTTTTCATTAGAGTGTTAGAATGTTTTTCATTAGAATCTCCATTTAGATCTTTGCATAAAGATATCACTTCTGTCCTTTCAGTCTCAATAAAAAGGGAATACTTGACTGCTTTCTTTTCTAACCCTGAACTGTATGTTTTGGTAAGTACAAAAAAAAAAAAAATTAGTGGTAGAACATTTTAGCATCTATCATATTGTTATAATGGCAATTGTTGAAAACCATCTGTTCTAATCAAATGTATCAATGCTGGTTGTTTGGGAGGTTTACACAAATAATTATGTTTTACCACATGAAAATATCTTGCTTGCTACTCATGTGAAATAACACCCTTTTCAAAAATATTCAGTAAAAAGTGTATCTAGGAAAAAAACCCTAAGGTCTTAAAAGCATAAAATTTTTCCAGCTACATGACGCGTTTTTAGAAAAGGAAATATAAGGTTTTTAAATCATTATATTTCACAGAATCTGGAAATATCCTGAGTTGGAAGAGACAATTATTAAGTTCAGCTCCTGATCCTAAACAGAAATTATTCCTGGCAGCCCAAAACTTAAACCAGATACCTACAGAGTTTGTCCAACTCTTTCTTGAATACTTACAGGCCTGGGGCCATGAGTGCTTCCCCTAGGGACTTGGTTCCAGTGCTTGACCACCATCTCAGTAAATAACTTTTTTTTTCGGCTTTAAGCCATTCCCCTACACTGGGTCTCCAGACAAAGGAGAAAAGAGATCACTAAGTCCCTGTCTGTCCCCTCTCACAGCAGCGGGATGAGGCATCCCTCAGTCTTCTCTAAGGGGAGTACACCTACTCTTAAGTCATATCTTCCAGGCCTTTCACCATCTTTGTTGCCCTCCTTTGAACAAATTTTGATATTTTTTCATCCTTTTGATGTTGTGGAGCCCTGAACTGGACACAGTGCTGCAGTGAGGTCATGCCAGTGAGCACAACAATCCCTTCTTTCAGCTAGTCAGCCCTACCATGCTTATTGCTCCCCAGGACAGGGGTGACATTTTTGGCCATCAGTGACATTTTTGGCTCAAGTCAGTCTTACCACACTTCTCGTACAAATACTGTTCATGCAGAGTATCTTTTTTTTTTCCCCAGAATGTCAGCAGTGAAAACCCTCAGCTTTTTCTGAGAGATAAATAGTTGGATAAAGACACTGTAGTTCATATTTATTGCCTATTAATGCTACTCCTCATGCATTAAGAGCTTACTGCATTGTACAGGATGGAATAGCCTCTGCAACTGGGATCATCTGCCATAGAGAGAACAATGAGTTTAATGTACAAAGCTTCAGACAGAATATATTTTCTATCAGGCTTAACTAAGGAACTTGGCTTTCCATGAGTTTATCTGTTCAACAAATCTCTGTATTGCTCTATAATTTTCTTCTTGCTACAAATGTAGCAACAGCAGTATCTTCAAATTAATTTTTAAGTCTTTCATTACAACTTTGATTTACAAATACTGAGGTAGTGGCTGTGTAACTCTATTGCTACTTGTATAGTTAGAGATTTTTTCTGGTTGTGCTTTTGGCTTCCTAAAATTTGATTTACATTAAATAGCTTTGGCAAATATGATACAGGTGTTTGGAGAATATAAGATAAACAGAATTCTTGGTAGTAGGTACATTTCATCTGAAAGCTCCAATCTGTCTCAGTAGGGTCTGACTGACTTACTGAGCTTTTACCAGAGTGCTCATTATCACTCTGATGATGTGTTTAACAGACACATTTAAGGCTCTTGAAAATTATTTGGGTGTAGTAGACTTGCCATGCTTTCAATCCTCATGTTCTATGTCTCAGGAAAGAACATGGGCTTATGTAAATTATATTTTCGGTTAGCTTTGTAAGGGCCCCTGAAGCAACTTGTTGTGACTGTGCTTTTCACATTTATTTAAGTATATATTTATAAACAAAACAGCATTATGGCTATTAGAGATTATTATGTATGTGTGATTTCCCAATCTTTCAGAATGATATCCACCTATCATTAATCAAAATATATTTGCACTTGAATCTACTTATGAAATACTTTCTGGATCCTACAGTGCTAAACTTAATGCCTCACAAAGTTTAAGCTCCTGTTATTGAGACTGTTGACACAGTTACCTTGAAAATTTGCAGTGGACTGCAAGGTGTTATAGGAAAGGAGTTTTAAATGTTTCCCTTGCTCAAAAAATTGTTTGCATGTCTGTAGCTACCATAGGTCTTATGAGACTCTTCCTTGTTCTTCAGAAAATAAGGAAATTTTTGCAAATCTCAGGCTGTTTCTTTCTCCTGATCATTTGAAAGTATTATAAAGCCCCCAGTTTCGTCTCTTTGCTGCTAATAAAGAACTTATAGTTCTACTTGTCCAGACTGACTAGTAGCATTGATTCCTTTTCAGGAAGTGAGAAATGGGTGTTGGATTTGTACTTGCACATTCTGTTAAAGATAGATTAGTGAAAGCTACTTTGAAGTCTTAATGGGTAAATAAAAGGGGATAAATAGAAACTTCTGATTTAGCAAGTGGGTATGATAGGAGGGTAAGCATGAGTATTAGTCTTGTTGGAAATTTCTGTCTAGGACATGACCGTAATTAGTATTCAGACAAAAAAGTTTCAGAATAGTCATGGATATGCTGGTTTTTTGTCCAACATAACTAAATGGACATATTGAAACAAGGAAACTGGCAAGTTCTGTCAACCAGAAGTTGTCACCATGCGAAAAAAAATAGCTTGCAAAATGATTGTGATTTATGATCAATTTTCTTATTGAGAAGAAACAAACAAACAAACAAACAGAAAGGACTATGTAATGAACCTGCCACTTAATTTTCATAGCAACCAATAAAAAACTAATATTTACCTGCAGTATGTCTTAGGTAATTGCAACTCATGAGTTTAACTTTTAAGGTCAAATTCAATATTTTCCATTTAGTAAAAAAAAAAAGAAAAGTAAGAGAGATCCTCATATCTTAAATTCTTGCTAGGAACATGGTTTTCTACAAAATGCACATGTTTAAAAATAATTGTATTTTCTTTTTTTGTGTTTCAAAACAGATTGATTTCCTGAGTATTTCTTGTAATACTATCAGGATTGTAGAAAGAGAAAATTATTCCTACTTGTATGAGTTATTGTCCTTAATACTGATGGAGAGAAAGAAGAAGATTCAAGAGTGCATTCTTGGTACTAATATGTGTATTACATGAAATGTGGTACCAAACAGAAAAACGAGGAAAATTAAATACAAGGAGTGTTTCAGCAACATTTTTGAGATCATCAGCTACTCTGCCTTCACTTGTAATGCTTTAGCCAAATTTTGAAAAGCCCCTGTCATCATTTTACTGTTGTTCTACTGAATGACAGGGTAGCCAAGTTAACACTAAGTCAAAAATATAATCTGCATGGGGTATCTTGTAGTGACAATGGAAAGTTTAAAGTGAAGGGTAGATAACAACAAGGGGATATTTTATTGTGTGGATTTTTTAAAATGTTATATATCACAGCTTTTCATAAGTATGAGGGGACAACTTGTAGTTAACACTTCTACCACATTCTCTCAGGCTTTTATAAAGGCTTGTCTCCCACAATGTCTGCAGAGAATAGCCAACATTTCATGTTCTCCAAAATTCCCAGAGGTTTACTAGCTTCATTTTTTCGTTTGTTTGGTTTGGTTTGGTTTTGCTGTTATTGCTGTTGTTCTTTCGTTTCTTTGGTTTGGTTTGGGTTTTTTTGTTAATGTATATATATATATATACACATTTCTAAAGACTTATGCTAGCTCTGAATATTTTCTCAAGTTTAAACAAAGTTATAGTTTGGGCTATGAATTTAGTACCGTAAGTGAACTCTTCATTGTGCAACTCAATTTTATCCATAGCTGAGTTGATTTACTATGACTGTTAGTATATCATAGGAAGTGCATGGTTCTGTACAGTTGTTTCTTTCCAGAGCAAAATGGGGAGTGGGAAAAGGCATAATGCCTTTATAAAATTATTATTTGAGAAAATGTGAAATATATCACAGCAATAAAATAATCTGCCTCCTCAATAAATATACTAAATAATCTGTTTTATTTTGGAGAGTGGGATTTTTTTCTGCAATTAACTGAGTATTTTGTACAAATACTTTGTTCTTTTCTGCATCCTATCCATGAAACAGCTCACAGTGACACTGACACACTTTTTCTTCAGAGCCATCACAGAATATTGTAATTCCATTCCTAAACACTGTGAAAGTCGATGGATTCGTTTAAGCAAAGCTAGAGCTGTACCTTCTGCCAGATCACACATTTCACAATGTCAGCCAAGAAGATAATTTAGTAGGATGATTTCTGCATACTAAGAATCATTCTGAGAACATTTGCACTCCTTTAAGTATTCAATTTATGCCTTGTCACTAATCATGAAGACAGAAAACATTCCTTAAGCTCTGGGCACTTATCCAGGTGGGCCACTTATTCTGGAGCATGGAGCAGTGTGGGGCCTGGTAGGGTGCTCTGATCACATCAAAATCCCGAGCTGTGGTGGAGGGGACTAACATCAATGTTAGAGTCACTCATGGAAAAAGCAGCTGTTTTCCTGTAACCTGACAGAAAACTACACCTGCATCATTTTCGTATGGAAGCCAATTTTCTCTTTTATCAGAACAACAATATGGTTAGAAAATTTCTTATAATGTAACATCCCAGCTCTGAAGAGGAAAAATATTTGCATATAATTTATTTTTCTAAGTTTATGTATGTCCTTAAAATATTTGCTTCAAATACAAAAAACAAAGTAGGTAGACTGTCTTTTTTTTTCTTTGATTATTCATCTCCTAATAATAGAGTTTTGTTTTGCAGCAATAGCTATTTCTGCAATGGACTATATGTCTCCCACCTTGTATTATTATACTGACTTTTTTCTCCGACTTCCAATGGTCTAACAGAATACAACTATTTATTTTAAAAATAATGCACTTTCTTGTGCTTTACTGAATAAATAAATATAACCTTGCTACTAGTCTTTGACAAAATAAATATTTAGTATTATAAGACTTCAATGAAGAAGAGCTTACCAAGCATAAGAGATTTGAAATATTGTAGAGAATTAGATATTTTTTGTTGTTGTTTAACATTTCTGATTTTTTTATTATTATAATTTGTTAAACCTATACTCTGAATTTTCATATGTGGTACTAAAACCATTGGATTTTAACTTTTTTTCCTGTTTTTGATGGTCAAAATGGGAAAATATTGTTTTAGAACAAAATGAAAATTTCTGGGAAATGTAGCTTCAAGTCATTGAAATCATCAAATGATTGATTTTTTGCTTAAAATATGATTACTAAAATATTTTCAAATATTTTGGAAAAAAATTGAAAATGAGAAGGTAAAATTCTAATGTAGATGTATACAACAGCAATTTTCCACAGAATTTAAGCATTCTACAACAAAAACATTCTGACATGATTCAGCTGGTGGCTATGTGAGTGGAGAACAGTTTGGTAACCTGGGACCCATTCTCTATAGTAATTTTCTTTTGGATATGGTGGGATTTGCTTTTATCTTGGCAAAATACATAGAGTTCTGCTCATGAATTTACTTTGGCCATGACCCTTCATGGTTATTTAAGCTGTTGCTCCCCAATATCTTAAACTATGGAATGGAACAACATTTATTTCATTACTAGTACAAAAGCCTTAAAAATTACTAGCTTATTTAAAAAATATTAAGGTTGATGGTAAGCCATGTGAATGCTTAGTAATTTTTGAAAACAAAAAAAAAAGAAAAAAACTGACAGGTTGAAAATCTGAAAATATCGAGAATCTGGGCCAAATGAAGGTGAAACTAAAATCCTTTAATTTTACAGAGTTTCACAGGTATAGAAGCAATTTTTTTTCAGCTTCCACTTAATACTAAAATCTTTTTTTATTATTAAAAAATATGACAGAGATCAACATAATGAAATGATAAAACTGCTAATGATATGAACATGTGCATTCCTCACCTTTTATTTTTTTTTTCATTCTTTCTAAAATACCATTGTCTTTAATTTTAGAATAGTGTTAATGTGTTAGTGAGGAATGAGGCAGTTGCAAGGGTGAATTGAAGTTTAAAATGAAACTGTTTTTTTTCTGGGAAGGTAGGTACTTTTGCTTTTTTATGTATTAATGCTTTAAATTTCTTTCTGGATTTTGTGTCCTTATAATTCAAATTGAATCAGAAATATTTCAAGGCAGATAAAAGAGAAGGTACAAGGTAATTAAAAAGTAATTAATTATTGCTATATAATACGTGTGTTAATGTGTGTGCAAAAATTCTACGCATGCTGCAGGTTTATGTTTTAAGGTACCTTCTTTGCAATTCAGGGAACCACAAAAGTAACTGTTATAGACTTACATTTGAAGAACACAGGACCATTGAGCTGAAATGTTGTCTTCAGCCAAGAGCTGAAATTCCCTCTGCTCAGCTCAGTTTTATGCAAGTGTTCTGAGCTCATTAGAGTAGGCTTCGTTGAACATTTCCTCTGTTTTTTGAAGTCACACGTAGTGTGATAAAGCAGTTACAGGACCTGTTGTAGAAGAAAACATTTAGGCAGGTTGCCTTCTTAGTTAATATGAAAAGAACATTTGGTTATAGTGGGGTTTGAGTTTTGCTCCTTTTTATCTGTCAGCCAGGAGTAATTTCCAAAATTCCTAGGACCAATGCACATTCAGCCATGATTTCTGGCATCATAGGAGCAGTTTCCTTTAACTTAGAACCTTGGAGAACCGTGTAACACATGGGGTTTTTGCAGATAAGGAGTTATACTCTCTTCCTTCCCTCCCATTCCTATGCCCTCCTCAGTCCACCTGGAAGTGAGAGCAGACAAAGAGAAAGCATAGACTTCACCTATGCAAAATCTCAAAAATAGTGTGATTTATATCCATTAAATGTTTAGGACTTCACTGGCTATTTGCACTTATACTATATTTTCTGATTTTCACATATGAAATTTCTTTCACAGTCACTGGGACAAAATAAGGGATCCTCCTCATCTGCATGCCTTTTTTTCTCCAAGGAATAAAGGCTTTTATGAACCAAGTCATTATTTTGTTCTGATGTGTGTTTTCTGCTCCATTTCTTAAAAAGCTGTGAGCTATTTCCTCAGAATTTGTTTGAGGGAGGAAGAAAACAACAAAACTTGCAAGAAACAGTAATGTTAAGTTAATGTTACCGAAGTCAATCATACCAATCAAACTGATTACAATGTGACAACATTTATTCCTGGTTTTCTTCATCAGCTCATAAAATTCAAATGAATAAATTTTTTCTCTTTTTATAATATGTTTATTATAATATTCATAGAAAAATTTCTTGAGTTCTTTGGAGCTACAGGGTATATAGAAAAAAGACAAAAGAAGATGCTTCCTAAATCATACCAATCACAATGATTAGGCAATGATTACAGGAAAATACCCTGTAAACTACCTGTACCAAAAAACTTTTTCCCTCTCTGTTATAGACATCAAAACCCCAGCTGTCACCTCAGAGTGTCTGTGATTGGTCTTCCCCTTCATTAAAGAGATGCTTGTCTGTTTTGGCAACCATCACTGGAATTCTATTTACTCTATTTTTACTTAATCGTGTCCAGAGTTTGCAGTTCCACAACTCCATCCAAGAAATTATGGAAATTATGGAGATATTCAAGAACTGTCTGGACACAATCCTGTGCCATGTGCTCTAGGATGACCCTGCTTGAGCAGGGAGGTTGGACCAGATGATCCACTGTGGTCCTTTCCAACCTGATCCACTCTGTGATTCTCTGATACTGAGGCATGAAGAGGCTTACTGATGTCGTGTAGAAACCTGAGTCTCACAGACCCTTCTTTATTACTATTTTCCATTCTTCTCTCGGCTACTTTTTACATGTCTATAGACAAACTGCAATGCACATTTGTAAAGAGGGAAAGCTGAAGGATTAGTTGCTGCTTGTGTGATTATCTGATTGTATTTTAAATTTGGTATTTAAAGAAGCAAAAATCAAAACCCCCAAACCCTTCTGTACACAAAATCATCAAAGATATTTTTATAGAATGTGATTTATATTGATCCTTTTGTCATAAGGACAGTGTCAGATACTGACTGATCCTATGCTTGAATTTCTTGATTCCATTTGCATTTCACACATGGAGGGATTGTTTCAGTGGCCTGAGGAGAAGAAAGACCTTTTTTTACTGGATCTTGATGTATACTTGTATAAAAGGGATCCAAATTTTTTAATTCCCTTAAAATATTGAGTCACAGGAAAAAAAAAAAAAAGAAAGAAAAAAAAAAGTTGTAGTAATAATAGACAGTATTTCAAAGGCCATTCAGTTTTTAAACCAGTGTGAAAACAGGTGGCTTTGTTTTGGGTTAACAAAGAGAAAAGAACGTTGGGAAAGTCTTCCCTGCACTAAAGTGAGAGGTTTGTGCCTCAGTCTGCTCACACCATGCTGCCTCTGTAGTAATGACTCCCACACCCTCATAGAAAGGACCACTGCTGAAGCAGGTTAAGGATCTGTGTTGCTCATTCAGCCTCTTGAAATGACTAACAAAGGACAGGTTTTAAATAACATGAGGTGGATCTCAGTGGAAGGAACCACTTTTGATCCAGGGTTCTGATTTAAGACCCAACTCCCTGAGGAAGCAGGAGGAACCCTGTCCTGAATCTTCTCTTGTAAAAAGTACAGCAGGGTTCACTGTAGATGAAACACACTGCTACAGCCCAACTGAACCACTTTATCAGAATTAACTGGAAAAAGTGTATCTTTAATTCAATTACATGTTCCTGTAACTGAGCCCTCCAATTCAAATGCAGAGTGCCCCTATATTTTCTGCTCTGTTTGCAGGGAAGAAATGGGAGAGAGACCACTGAGAATAATACTCTAAGGCACAGAAAAGCTATTTATATGCTGGAACATAAATACAGTCTGAAGACAAAACCTGCATGAAATTGATGTAGAATATATCATGGATACCCATAGATGGATAGAAACTTGTGCATGTTCAGATGTAAATAAGTGGCTTATTAAAAAATATGCGCTTCTTCCTTCTCTTGTGACCTTTTCCCATGTCCATGTTTTCCAGTATTATGTGTATGTACAAAAAGGAGACAGGTGCTGTTGTACATAGAGAGATTCCAGTTTTAGTTTGATTCAATGTTCTCTGTTCTGTACAGCCAAATCTGAAGGACTCTTTCAGCCCATTCAAGTAATTGACATTAATCCAAACAAATAGTTATTTACATCTATGTTTTGTAACTGGTGAATTACTATTACACACATAAGATACTTTGCTTTGTCCAAATAAGCAAAAAAACCCTGCTGTTTTCCCTCAGCAAGTAGTGCCACTTTTGGGAATATTTCTCTAATAACCTTATTTCACAGCAGCTGTCATACAAATTAAAGTCATATATGATGAATGCACATAAGAAAAGCTGCAGAGAGGGGTTGGGTCATCTGATGGAGTATATTTTTGTCTTGAACTCAGTTTTGTCAGCTAGATTTAATACATGAACAGAATCTTGTGTGCTTTTGCATTTTTGGGTGTTGTCCTGAATCATGATTGTTTACTTTGCTGTTCTGCAGACTTAGATGTTAAAGAGACATCATGATGACAAAATAAATGTTCATTTCTGTTGCAGGGTACAATCTTGGGTGAAAAATGAAATTAGAGCAAAAAAAAGACTATTTACCTCTTGAAGGAATTTTCTTGTTTTACATATACCTTTCTGGATAGGTGTATGTTTCTGGAATTATGACAGCAGCAGATTGTGAAATTTGTTCTTAAAGATGCCTTGAACACTATTGTTCCTAAAATTTTCCTTAATGGTGAGCCTTAAGAACAAGAGAAATTTTTCCTACTGATATGGCTCTGATTATGCCCAAGTCACTGTGAATCTTTTCTAAGCAGGGAAAACATGATTAGCATTACCCTTTATTTATTGTGGAGTGTTCAAGTCAGTATATCAAAGACCTAAAAATAAAACTGCTTTTTTATATTTTCTTTTGATGCCTTTGTTAATATTTTATAAACCTTTTCAAAATAAAGCAAACCACAAGAAGTGCATGCTAGCTTAGTTGAATGAGAACTTGTATTCCTGTATAGGTACAATAAATTATTAATTTTTATTTCTGTAATTCAGAGTGAGTCCAAAGAAGCAAACACACAGAGGGCTAAGCCTACATAATTTGACCTCTCTGCACGGTTGTTATACTTTGCATCTCACATTTGATAAGCTTCCTTATTATTTGAAAAAAGTCCATGTATTTCAAGTATATGTGAGATAATTTTATATCCTTCTGTGAGCTTATTGCACACTGCTTTCTACTGAACATTTAAAGTCATGCAAGTTATGTTCATTATAAATAGACAGGATGATCTGTGGACTCAAAGTGACTGAGGTGATTTGCTCATGGCTATGTATTGAGCAGATACAGTGAAAAAGTACACTGAAGAACCTGCAAAATAATTTTTATTTTATTCTTGGTTACAATTCCAGCTTTATTTGAGCTAACCTGTAGTGATCGTTCTCTCCTTAGTTTATAGCTTCAAGCTGAATCAATCCAGCTTCCTCAGCTGTGATCTTCATGCTTCTTATCCACTGCCTCTGAAGGTGCTGGAGAATGCAAGGGTGGATCTTAATGAAATTCACTGTTCTGTATTTAGAGTTCAGAGTAGACTCGTCTGTTCTAAACATATATTATGGGTGCAGGTAAAACTGTGGCCACTCTCACTATCTCTTTAGCCCAGTTGCAAAGTCCAGTCCACAGACCAAATATTCGCATGGCAGCAAACTACAGATCCATAGCAGGGGGTCTTGGTCATCAAAGACAGAATGTGAGCAAACAGCAAGGACTGAGACTGTGTGTTCCAGCCTGCACAGATGAATGAACAGTAAATTAAAAATTAGGCAACTGTGAGAAGAAAGGAGGAACTGGTGTGTTTACACACTTTGTATAAACATTTTTTTGCTTTTGTGGCCTTTTGTCATTCTGTCACTCTGTTCCTCTTGCTTTTATTTTAAAGGATATTTTCTGGAAGAATCATTTGGCCTGTAGGCTAGTCAGCTCCTCCTGAAGTGTGTGAGAAAAAAACATTTCATCAATGCTTTCTTCCCCTGTTATGTGTGCTTTCTTAAGCTCCAGTTTCTGGCACCAAAAAATTTATTTTAAATTCCAGCTTAAATTTAAAAGAACATCAGGAGGGCTTTTCCTTTAGCATGCAGGAAAGATCTAAAACATTATTTTATTTCATTGTCCTCTCCAGACTCAGAAACCAAATTAAAAGTAGTCATCTTTCTTTTTTTTTTTTTTTCTCCCAAAGCTAACCTCTGATAATTTAGTGCTCTGGGTTAGGTTAGCTTCTGTAAGAGTTACAAAAAATTAGAGGCATCAAAACAAAAGTCACCATCTTGATAACCCATATTTCTATGACAAAAGGCATCAGTATTTTTAAATTAGTTTGCAAAAGGCAATGAAAGAAGAAGCTGGGAAAAAATGTATCTATGAATACTTCTCATGGGAGAATATCTGCACATGCAGAGTATGAGACTTGAATAAAGATACAGTGGGGCATTTATTTATCGCTGTTTAGATTGCCTTTTATTTATTCCCTTGTGTTATAAAAAGCCAAAGTTGTCATCCCAATATACTGAAAAGTATTTTATTTGTAAAAAAAGCAAACCACCAAAACTAAATCTCCATTGTCTTTTTTATTTCTTTAGCTGACCCTCTGCCTGCCACTTGGGGGGAGTGAGTGAATAAAAGAAAATAAAGTGGTATAACAAATTTTAAAAGCCAGTTGAATCAGGTAAGTGACATACCTGGTAGGATTTAGCAAACCATTTTAGGTTAAATGAATGGTTCTGTATCCTTTAGTCATACATAGAAGCAGATACAAATGTCACTTGTGTTTAACCCTATAACACCTCTGAGTAAAATCTTGCTTGTTACATTATGTGTGAAACAGGTTTAAAAGTTTTGATGTTTTTATCCACTGAGGGACAAGAAAAAATATATGTGATTTCATGGTGTTTAATCTGTGGATCAAAAAGAAGCAAGAAACCCACCACTTGAGGTTTCTGATCCTATAGAGCTGTAGGATTAAAATGAATTGTTTGAATTGCAAAAGTGCTTGGAAGCTGGAATAGTCTTTGAGGTTGAGGCAAGTTAATTAGTGCAGGGTTAGTTCTTCTCATAACGAATGAGCACGGTGACATTTTATGTTAGCAGTCANATATTTTCTGGAAGAATCATTTGGCCTGTAGGCTAGTCAGCTCCTCCTGAAGTGTGTGAGAAAAAAACATTTCATCAATGCTTTCTTCCCCTGTTATGTGTGCTTTCTTAAGCTCCAGTTTCTGGCACCAAAAAATTTATTTTAAATTCCAGCTTAAATTTAAAAGAACATCAGGAGGGCTTTTCCTTTAGCATGCAGGAAAGATCTAAAACATTATTTTATTTCATTGTCCTCTCCAGACTCAGAAACCAAATTAAAAGTAGTCATCTTTCTTTTTTTTTTTTTTTCTCCCAAAGCTAACCTCTGATAATTTAGTGCTCTGGGTTAGGTTAGCTTCTGTAAGAGTTACAAAAAATTAGAGGCATCAAAACAAAAGTCACCATCTTGATAACCCATATTTCTATGACAAAAGGCATCAGTATTTTTAAATTAGTTTGCAAAAGGCAATGAAAGAAGAAGCTGGGAAAAAATGTATCTATGAATACTTCTCATGGGAGAATATCTGCACATGCAGAGTATGAGACTTGAATAAAGATACAGTGGGGCATTTATTTATCGCTGTTTAGATTGCCTTTTATTTATTCCCTTGTGTTATAAAAAGCCAAAGTTGTCATCCCAATATACTGAAAAGTATTTTATTTGTAAAAAAAGCAAACCACCAAAACTAAATCTCCATTGTCTTTTTTATTTCTTTAGCTGACCCTCTGCCTGCCACTTGGGGGGAGTGAGTGAATAAAAGAAAATAAAGTGGTATAACAAATTTTAAAAGCCAGTTGAATCAGGTAAGTGACATACCTGGTAGGATTTAGCAAACCATTTTAGGTTAAATGAATGGTTCTGTATCCTTTAGTCATACATAGAAGCAGATACAAATGTCACTTGTGTTTAACCCTATAACACCTCTGAGTAAAATCTTGCTTGTCACATTATGTGTGAAACAGGTTTAAAAGTTTTGATGTTTTTATCCACTGAGGGACAAGAAAAAATATATGTGATTTCATGGTGTTTAATCTGTGGATCAAAAAGAAGCAAGAAACCCACCACTTGAGGTTTCTGATCCTATAGAGCTGTAGGATTAAAATGAATTGTTTGAATTGCAAAAGTGCTTGGAAGCTGGAATAGTCTTTGAGGTTGAGGCAAGTTAATTAGTGCAGGGTTAGTTCTTCTCATAACGAATGAGCACGGTGACATTTTATGTTAGCAGTCACTGCAATCATCTGTGCTAAGAAGTGGCTCGATTGCACTGAGCTTCATCTTGGTGCAGTGACAAGCCAGTGAAGAGCTGTCCCATGGCATCAGTTGTGGTCATGGCACAGACCAGCCTCAGCTACATAGTGGAAGGCATCTGCTACAAACCGCATTCCCTAAATGGAGAAAGTAGATACATTCTCTGACCAGTTTAAGGAAATCTCGTGACTGGAAAAATCATGGAAAATCTTACCAAATTTGGTATCTGCTGGAATGGCAACATAACAGGACAGAATGCAAGCAAAGAAAGATTGCCTGTTTTGTTAAAGAAAATTTCTTGACACAAGTAACCAATAGGCAAATTAGAGCAGATGTTCTGCAGACTTGTTAATCACAAAAAAATGGGACGAACTGGCTATGTGTGTGTGTGTGTATATATATATATATATATTTATATTTAAAGATAGGAAGGTCCTTTAATTGCAGTGACCACAAGACTGCAAAGTTTAAAATTCTGAAAAAAAAAAACCAAAAAACAAAACAACCAAGGCAAATAGAATCACATGGACTTGGGAAGAGACAACTTTGGCTTGTTCAGGAATCTTCTTGGCCAGATCCCATAAGAGTCTGAACTGGAGAACAGAAGTGCTATGGGGAGCTGATTGACCTTCAAGGACAATGCCATCGGTTAGAGTGGTCCATGCCAGAAAAGAATGCACACAGGTGTTGCAGAAAGAAGCCACACAGGTATTGCAGAAGACCCACACGGGTGAGCAGCAGAATCTTGACCAAAGATAAGCAAAATGAGAATGTATACAGAAGGTAGTATCTGGGACGGGCTTCCTGGTTATTTCTGACTGAGGCATTGCCCAAGAGTGTAGAGGTGAGGTTAGGAAAGCAGTAGCTCAGCTGGATCAAGAATATAAAAGAAACAAGGCTGACTTTTGTGAGTACATTGGCAGCAAAAGGCAGCCTAGGGAAATTGGGCCCATTGTTCAGTAGGGCATAGGATTTAATGACAAAGGACATGAAAAAGGTCAAGCTGAGAGAAAGTTCATGAATTTCAACAAAGATGAATGCTGAGTCTTGCATCTAGGTCAGAATAATTTGCCATGCAGCAGTATGGGCTTAGTGCCAGCAGGGCAGAAAATATCTTTTCAGAGAAGGTCATGAGCAGGTCTTGGCAAAGAAAGCCAAGAGAAGAAAGCCAACTCCATTCTGCAGAATATTAGTAAGAAAGAAGCCAGTAGGCTGAGGGGAGTAAACCTCTACCTCTATTAAGCACCTGTGGGACTGCATCTGTACTATTATGTGCAGTTTGAACACCCCATTTACATAAAACACATTGTTGTCTTGGAACAAACAGAAGAAGCTGCTGAGATGGTGGGGGCGATTGGAGTACAGGATGAATGAGGAGAGGTTAAGAGAGCTGGGTTTGGATAGTCCTAAGAAGATGAGCTGCAAGGAGGGTCTTACTGCTCTCTTCAGGTACCAAATGACAGTTTACAGAGAAGATGGAGATGGGTTCTTAATGGTGCATGACAATATAGCAAAATACAATGGGTACAGATGGTGCATGAGAAATTTTGGTCAGAAAAACATAAATGAGGACAAAACATATAATGAGAACAATAAAAATATAATGAGAACAATCAAATAGTGGAACAGGATTTACAGTGTGGTGTGCTATCTCCAAGTTAAAGACATGTTAAACTTCACTGGACATGTACCTGAATAACCTGATCTCCTTGCCCTTACTTTGAAGAGAGGTCTCATGAGACTACCTAATTCTACTGCTCTACAGACAATGCTTAAAATAAGATAGATCATTAATAAAAAAAGTGTCATGAGAATAAAATAAATATTTAAAGCACCTAACTTTTAATCTTAAAGTTTCCTTTAGTTTTTGAATGTAAAACTTTGCTGTATTTCTGAGAAACCAGATAGAAATGGAAATGCAGCACTGTCAGTTTGTTTCTGGCATAAATAACAAAAGATGTGTGGAAAAGCTCTTGTTAGGAGCTCCTGAGTTTTACCTTCTGATTTTTAGAAAAAGGCTGTACGCAGAAGTATCAAGATAAGCACTGAAGGTGCTTCTGACTTTATCTGAACTGAATTCTACTGTCAAAAACATTCAATATTTGTTAATTATTTATGATGGATCCACAAATAAATGGAATGAAAACCAATCATACAGTGCTGGGGTTTTGACCATATTTTGATTTTTCACAGTTGCTAAAATCAATATAGCTTTTTGTATGACAAATATTTTTGTTACGTCAGAACATCATTTAGTGAAAACCATTTCCTCCATTCTTATTACAATAATTTATGACTTTATTGGAAGTAGAGCCAGGACTTTAATATCACTTTGTCATTTAACTGCACTACTTAAACAAAAGGAAATAACAAAAATATTCCTGGCAAACCTGAAAGTGAATTTGCAGTAAGCATTCTTAGTCACTAATACTTCTAGCAATATAAGTGTATTTTCCTTCTAGTAAAAATATCTGAATATATGAGGATATAAATAAATAAACTCCCAGTGGTAATTAAGGCTGACATGGATTTTAACAGAGGCATTGAGGTTTTTTGGTTGGTTTGGTTTGTTGTGGTTTTTTTTAAATCCATTGAAGTGAGTAATGTACTCCTATCTGGACAAAATATTCCAATGCTGTTAATTTGCCAGGAATTATAGGCTCTAAGGAAATATATAAATAATAACCAGAGGTTTATTTCTCTATGAAGAGAAAAACATTACTGTTGCTGTTTAACTGTAGTGAATGTACTGTACTTAGTCTCCAGCCCTTCACAGTTTCATAAATAAAACTTAATTTCTTTCAATGTACCTGAAGTACATGAGCAGGCGTACGTACTTACATTATGTCAGTAAAGAAGTATAAGCATTATTTATGCCAATTAAAAGAAAGGAGTATTTATACAAATTTATTGATAATTCTTGATATTGAAGTAGCAGAGACATAAATTTTTGTATGTTCTTAACAGCAACTTCAACAACATCTTGATAAACCTTAAAAGCTTGACTGTCAAAATTGTCAAAATTATAGCCAGGGACACATTAATAGCTGTGGTGTTGTTGTTTTCTAACAACAAGATGGACTGAGGGAGGTGACCTTACTGTGAGATTTATTGTAAGACTTTGAGCAGGACAGAGGATCAAACTGTAGCTATAATTTTACTTCGCATTAGCTGTCAGTTAAAAAATCTGCTGGGAAGATGTCCTATTCACAGATTTCTTTACAGTACAGCCTAAAATTACATATTTGAGCATATTCAGTTGACAGTTACATGAAAGTAATGATACAGTTGAGAGGAAATAAATACTTTGAAGCCAATGAAACTTAGTTCCATGAGTGAATGGAAATTTTATTAGAACACGCCCTCCATGGGATGAATATAATTTAAACATAGATGGTACAAGAAATAGTCTTATAATTATACATATTGCAGGGCTATTCTAACATTAAGCAGCATGTGATAATTATTTTTACAGTTTTATACTTATGTATTCTGCAATTTTCAGTTTGCACTATTTTGCTTAAAGCATTGCAGACTAATGATGTTCAGACATGATAGTCCGGGTGTGGTGTACCTGAGAATCCGCTAATAACTTCTTACAAAAAGATAAACTTGACTGCTTGACTCAACTACTTTTCAGTGATCACTGATGGTGGGGTGAAGAGGAGGAGCTAGTCAATGGTTGGGAAGATTTTGAAATTGGCAGATGATTTTCTCGTTGAGCTCGAGTCAGCTTCCTGCTGTGTGAACCAGCGGCCTCTCTGGCTTTTGCAAAAAGAATGTCAAATCCTTTTCCTGAGCAATTTCAGTCACAGATGCAAAAATCTCGCTGTACAATTCCAGGGCACTTATCTTTGAGTTATACTGAGAGATGGGAATGTCCGGCTCTGACAGGGATGTAAGCTGAGGGCATGGAATGGTCTTCTGGATCAGTGAGAATTACGTTTTTAATAGAAACAGGGAATGCCTTCAGAATCTGCCCTATGAGGGAAATTAAGATTGAAGGTTTTTTTTTTTTTTACTCTGTTGAGCTATAAGGCTAAACCCTGGGACGTGATATAGAATAGATTATGATTTTCAGTGATGGAGAATCATTTTTTGGAAGGACCCACCCAGACTGCAAGAGAAGCTGGAGCAAGCTTTGTGTGTTTATTTTTTCAGGCTTGGGGGTAAACTGTTGATGGAGTTAAAATACTCAAGAGTACCCTGACTGTTAACTTAAAAATCAACTAAATAATTGTGAATTGATACATAATATAGAGGTAAATTAATAAATTTTGCAGGGTAGTGTTTTTATTTTTTTATGTGTACCTTAATTATTAGGGGTACCTATGTAGATATCTCTCTTCTAAGCACCACAGATTTATTACATGCATAATATCACCCCTCCCTAGTCATAATGTGAAAATAAACTAACAGGAGCACAGGAAACAGCAGCAAGTGTTTGTGATATATGAAAATGTGCAAAAAAGTTGATAGAGAAATTACCAGTTTGTGCTTATTTATTGGCATTACTGCTAAGAATGCCTGCTTGAATCATGTTGGGATTTTTAATTCTGAAGGACTTACACAGAGAAATTGAAGCATTTTGATTGTTTACTGTCTAACTTTACTTTTAATATCAGAACTGTTCACCTATCCCTTTCCTGATGCAGCATTTTCTGGAAGGCCTAAAATCTGTGATACAGGGAAATCATTCAGTACAGCCATATTTTTCACTAAGGGTTTGCATCATCAGACCTATATAGAAGACTTTACCTGAGGACAAGCCCTGGGAATTCCCTGCTAGACTGCCCATTTTGTTTACAATTTCTGTATCTGCTTGGTCCGTAGACTGAGCAGCACCAGCTCTTGAAGGGTAAAGCTAAGTCATGTCATTACATGAATCACTATATTCATTAGCATTCATTGCCAGAGGGATTTTGGTCACTTGAAAACTTTCAATATGTGACAAAAAAAACCTCACA
The DNA here is from genome assembly GCA_013396995.1 of Dicaeum eximium. Taxonomy (NCBI): domain Eukaryota; kingdom Metazoa; phylum Chordata; class Aves; order Passeriformes; family Dicaeidae; genus Dicaeum; species Dicaeum eximium. The sequence continues at coordinate 4,034,201 of VWZP01007940.1, forward strand.
GAACAGCAGAAACCAAGATTACTTTCCTGTGCTTGAATGGAAACATGATAACAGTTGACTCTACAAGAGACCATCTAGCATACTTCTAGCATACATCATACTTCTATGCACCTACTTAGGGGAATTGGGAATTAAATATTTTTTTCTGTGAATGATCTGTCATTTGTGGGAACATATTCCTCCCCAGTTGGAGAATTTGGTGTTTTTTCTTGCTGAAATTCCTGACATTACTCTCTACCCATTTCTCCTGCCTGTTGACATCCTACTGAGTGGCAGGACAACCATCTGGTTCATCTCTCACTCCCCCCACCCACCCCTGGTTTTATATCATCTGCAATCCACAGAAGAGTGGACTGTGTCCCATTTTTCAGGTCACTTATGAAGATGTAAATAGTACTGGCCCCGCTGTTGGCATCAGGGTACAGCCCTGGTTTCCAGCTGGACTTTGTGCTGTTTACCAGAACCCTCTCTGCCTGGCCCATCAGCCAGTTTTCAATCCACCTCACTGCACTTACATAACCCATGCTTCATCAGCTTGTCCGTGAAAATGTTACAGGAGTGCCAAAAGCCTCCCTGATGAGGATGAGGTAATCAACACCCACTGCTCCTCCCTCAGCCACCAAGCTGGTCTCCTCATTATTGAAGGGAATCAGGCTGGTTAGCCACAATTTCCACTTGATAAATCCATGCTGTCTGCTCCTGATAATTTTCTTGTCTTTCATGTTTCTGGAAATATTTTCCAGTATTAGATGCTCCATCACCATCCTGGTGGTGACGGTGAGGTTGATCAACCTGTAGATTCCTGGGTCTTTCCTCCTGTCCCTCTTGAATATAGGAGTGATATTTTCTTTCTTCCAGTATTCAAGAACCTCTTCTGGTTGCCACACAATGACATCACTCAGTTCACACAGTACTTGTGGGTGCTTTCCATAGGATTTCATGGGCTTATGTATGTTCAGATTATTTGAAATTTCCCTAATACGATTCTCCTTCACCAATGTCTTCCTTACTCCAGACTTTGCCACTGGACAAAGCGGCCTGTGATTCCTGAAGACTAGTTTCCCAAAAAAGACAGAGCTGCAGAAGTCATTGAGTACCTCAGGGCAAAACACTTCACCAGAAATATGTTTGGTTTGAGTAATTTCATAAAAGTTTTTGTAGACCATTGCCTGAATTTCTATTAGCGTGTTGTAAATCACAGGTTTTCCAGGCTGTGTGGGCGTTAAATCCATGGAGTTAAAAGTCTGCCTACACCATGTGTTCATGTCTCAGTGTCACAGCATAAGGCACCAAAGTGTCATTGGGTTTGAAGTTTCCTGTGTATGGGATGCAAAAACAGCCTGAAGGTTTGTGAGGTTACTGGGCATTTTACATCAATGTACTTTGTTTTTTTCCCCTTGCTCTAAGAATTTAGAAATACTGATGTCAGATGGTAGCTAATTTTATTTGCTCTGTTTTTGTGGTGACTAAACTTCACTGGAAAGAGAGTTAAGTGACTTACTTATCTTGTAAGTGACTTTATTTCCTGTATTTCTTGAAATTTAATGCTTTCATGTTGTGTGAGTGTTTAGTTAATGTTGATTATGTGTAAACCTTAGATAATAGCTTTCTAAAACCTGCTGCACATGTGCCTGGTAAATATGTTCCCTGAAATTATTTATATTTATTCTTTTATATTTCGAAGCTTCTTTCTTTTCTCCCAGCCAGTGTAGGGAGAAAAATTGTCACACTAAAAGCCTGATTTTGTTCTGCTCTTGCACATGCAATCCATTTGCTCAGTAGGATTCCAGCTAAGTATAGAAACAAGAACATCACACTGGGGGATGTATGCACCTAACAGAGACCTGAAAGCTTCCAACCTTAAGCTTTGCTAAAGGAAAATTATCCTAGTGATCTTACTCTGCTGTATCTCAGGCAATAATTAGAGAAAAAAAAAAAACAAAACCAAAACCAAACAACCTGTTCTTGCTCACTTCAAACTTATTTGATAATATATGTCATATTATTTTAAATTGTTAACTGTATCTTGTATTTTCTTCAAGACACAAAAGGTAGTGTTGAACTTTACTTATTTTCTTAATCTGCCAGGAGATTTTTTGCTGGCACAGTTGGAAAATTAGTTAAAACATAACTCACTGCTCTGCACAGGGGTGTGTAGCAGACCACAAAATTTAGTGCTGTGTGTTCTGCTCTGTCCAATGAGCTTTAGCCTATTTCTCTGGTAAGCCCACTGCAATTACTGGAGCCCCTCAAGAAATGAAGTGCTTTGATTTCACCCTATTTTGTCTAGCACTTCATCAACAGATGAACTGAGTTGTTTCAGACACTTGGTTTTTAATTTAATCATAAGTGAAAGGAATAAACACATACAGTGTTTGTTTCTCCCTAGTAATAATAACTTCTGTATAGTGGGAGAAGTAACTTAAAAAATAATTTAAATAACCCTTTCAGAAGCAGCATTTCAGCAGTTTAATTTGGTTTCCAGAAGTTGTTTCCTAAAAGTTTTCTCTGTCAGTCACTGGCAGGACTAATGAATATATAAGTAGCCTTTCCTTAGCAAGCACTGAAAATACATTTGTTAGTTAAACTGTTTTCCTTTCTCCCGTGCCCAAATTTTATAAATATTTTAGACTTCCAGAGGAGCATTTAGGATCATTCTGTTAGCAGAGCTTATAATTAGGTGTATTGTAATTTGATTTGTGATGCTACACTGTAATTTTCAACAGAACAATTGAGAAAATATTAATAATGATAAAAAGTAGATGGATAGTTCATGCTAACTATCTTCTTCATTAAGAATTACACAAATTACAAGATTATGAAGGACATCTGTAGGAATACAGAGCAGTCAGTATCTTCTAAGAGATGCCATACATCAATGTTTTCAAATAAAGTAATTGGTGTCTGAAATAGCTTAATAAGCTTTTTATTTCTGCCCAAGAATAAAGTTTGACTGGTAAAGCTAGGCCATTTCTGGAGTATAAGTTTCTACTCTTGACTATAATTTCAGTAAACTCTTACACAACAACGAAAGGATGCAGGATGATGAAGACAAGCTGGAGAAGAGACAGAAATAAGCAAAGTTAGTGGGTTGGTCTAATAAGTAGACGGACTATGCTTGCTGTTGCAACAGTGTCTAGTAAAAATTGTGGAGCCCATTCTCATTTTAGAAAGAACAGATAAATCACTGACCTCAACCCAAAAAACTTGCAGGAATTACCTTAATATTTGTAAACAGAGTTATAAACTCGTATCTCTTGCTGTCACTGTGAGAAGGTGAATGTTTCTCTATTTCACTGAAATAATCATAGTTACAGTAACTGATGGAATGGGGCATGCTTTATTTTACTAAAGCTCAAGAACATAAATACATAATTTCTTTTCATTATTACTAATTTTCCAATATTAGATTGTTTAAAAAAAAATTGCCAAATAAACTCTATAGTATTTTGTACCGAAAAGCTGAAAGAAGAGCAGCTTATGGAGTTTAAAAATTGTTTACTAATGTTCATTCAGACCCTCTTACTGCAAAGGATACACAACACTATTTGGAATACACAAGGTGGCAGACACGTAGGTGGCTGAGGTCCAGCTACTGGTTATCATTCAAACAATTTGTCTTGGCCTTCTAAATCCATTGAGCTGCTCCAATGTCCTACTGCTTCACCTGCTACTGATTTGCTTGATAAATCTTCTGACAACTCCTCTTCGGTTTTTTTTGTTGGTTTTTTTTTTTTTTCATTTCCTGAACCAGTTCCTCAGCAAAGTGTTTCCTTAAGGCTAAACAGTTGCTTCCGCAGAGATCACGGAATCATAAAATCATAGAATGGTTTGGGTTAGAAAGGATCTTTAAAGGTCATCTAGTCCAACCTCCATGTGATAAGCAGGGACATCTCCAACTAAATCAGGTTGTTCAGAGTCCCATCCAACCTGACCATGAATGTTTCCAGGGGTGAGGCATCCACAACCTCTCTGAGCAACCTGTTGCAGTGTTTCACCACATCATTGTAAAAAGCTTCTTCCTTGCATCCAATCTAAATCTACCTTCTTTCAGTTTAAAATCATGATCCCTTGTTGTATGTATATCAACAGGCCTTAGTAAAAGATTTGTCACCACCTTTCTTATGATCACCTGATGTTATGTACAGTAGAAGACAGGAGTCTTGCAGCATGTCTCACTTGTGCTTTTCCCTGTAATCTAATGGCAAAACTGGTTGGTAGCCCCATGGCCTTACTTTGCCTCTTCTGCTGTTCTGTTGGTGATTTGAAATTTCCTTCTCCTTTTTCTCTCTAGGAGTTCTAAAAAGGAAGATAGGAAAGTATTTCACCCTTTCTATTCCTTGATGTTTTTTTTCCCAGGTCTCTTCTGCAATATTGTAGCAATAATATTTTATTTATCCTGGAGTCGCCTTGGGACTTAGAGTATGGATCAACCCCAATAATGTCTTGGTTTGTGCCCCTCCATTGTGTCCCGACTCCAACTCTGTTTTCATTTTCTAAGACTTGAGTGCACACAGAAATGCCAAGTAAAACAACTGTACTGGCAGGTGTCATTCTGGAGATGAGAATGATGACATTAAATTGAAATAGGTGAGGAAGGCAAATTAATTAACCACTTGATTAATTACTCTGTCTTCAGAAAAGAGGCTTTTTTTTTTTTTTTACAGGATCTCTCATCTCTAAATTCAGGTTTCCTGCAGTGCAAGAATAAAAATGTGAATAACATAAAGTTGAAGAAATATTACTCCCAATGAAAAATAAATTAAAAATTTATTTTTTCGATAAAAGTTTAATTGTTGCCTTGCAAGGATATGAAGTTGATAGCAGCTCATCTGTGTTTCTGTCCTGTGCAAAGTTACTCAAGTAGAGTGGACAGAGGTTCAGATGTCATTTTATCTGAGCCTTGATTGCAAGTAGATTTTACCCCACGAAATTTCGCATGCCTCATTTTTCTGTTTGTAGCATAGAAATAGAAATAGCAACCATTTTCATTCAGGGAAGGTTTCTCTTCAAAAATACATTTTTTAATACATTTCTACCTATGCAGTACAGGGGCTGTCTCCTTGCAGTGTGTAAGGAGTGATTGTGGAGTGCAATAGGGATCTTCATGTTGTCTCTCAGTATTACCACCAGCTGCTGTGAATAGGAAAACATTTTGTAGCTGGTGGTGGCCATTTAAAAGCTGTGTCTGGTCTTGACAAGAGGTGTGAGAATGATGCCGACTTTTGGAAAGCAAACTGTTCCTATTTCATGTTTTAGTCATGATGCATTTTCCATACCTTGTGAAACAGAATTGGGCTCAACAAAGGGGCATGTCTAATATATATTAAATTTGAAAGGACTACTTAATTTTTTAAAATGCTATCTGGTGTCTTGTAAATGAGGCTTACTGTAAATTGTAGGTGCTTCATCACACTGGTGTTATAGAAATAATATCAGCACATTTTATTTGTGCTAGAATCACAGCTATTAATAACTCTATTGAATAGCCAGTGTTAGCACTGCATTGCTTACTGAAATCTTTGGGGAATGCTAAGCAATCAGCAGCTTTCAGGTACTTCAGAAAATGTGTTTCTTACAGTTGCCTTTTTTAAATTGCATTTTCTCCAATGGAAATTTGCAGGTTTTATATAAATAAATAAATAAAGCAAAAGTGATTTCAAAGAGGCTTAATTCTGAATCAAGGGGTAAACATTTGTATTTGCAAATAATAAAAAAAGGATTCTAATATGATGGTAGACAAGCCTTGGCTAATCTTTTAATAGAGTTGACCAGTGGACAACGCATTAGAAAAATATAATTAATTGTTGAACTATTGATGGTTCACAGTTTGGTAAAAAAACCCAAACAATTGAGCTGGTTTTATATATTTTTTTTATATTTTAATATAAGATTTTTGTGGTATTTCTTTTGTTGTCTAAAGACGTTAACTCTGTGTCCCACCACAGCACTCCTGAGAAGGGATTTTTTGTTCAGAAATTCTTGTTAGCCATTATGAGAAAAAGTTGAAGTGTTAATACCACTGTTACACTGCTCTTTCCTTTTCCCGAGAGAGATTTTTTTAGTAAAATGCCCTCTCCCTCAGTTCCTTGAATTCTGATGTGTGTGGGTTTTTTGTGTTTGTTTCCCAGCAGCTAAAGAGGCAGTAGGTTTAATTTGGCAAGTCATTTGGAAAAAGAGGAGTTGAGAAGTACCCTGTAACCATTGAACAGTAAGTCCCAGTTTTACCAGCAATTTTAGCCCCACAAGGAAATAGAATATGTAGATGGATTGGCATGAAAGTTTTATAATACTGAGAGACAAAATGTGCACACGTAGAAGTACAAAAATGTGCACATGTAGAAGTATAACTACTCTGAAATACTTCAAAGAGAAGGCCAAGAGATCTTCTTGGATGTAATTATGGATCAGGTTATGAGCAGTGTTGAGGTATATAATGTAAATTATTGAAAGCCAAAGCTGAAAAGTACCTTAAGTGACACTCTGTTAAATTGATTCGGATACTAAGTAGTTTTAAATATTCAATATACAAAGCCTCTAAAATTAGAAAACGCAGTTTGGATGTGTGCACACTACTCTGCCCTTGGAAACTAGGAACTAATTGAATAAAGACATGCCTGTCAACAGTATTTGCATGCTATTAAAAACGCTGCTCTGTTTTATACTAAAAATGACTGTCAGCTTTCTTTGCAGCATTCTTGTCTGTTAATTTTAATGCTTTTTTGATTCACGTCAAATTAAAATTTCAATTTCAAAATGCAGGTGTTAACTGCTTTCAATTTCTCCACAGCAGAAAATATCTATGTAGCAAAAAGCACTATATAATAATGATTATTACAGGATAGATTTTGATGTGAGAAGCTGAGCTGGAGCACTAAAGTAGGAAGCTCAGCCTTAGAAGGGTTTAGATGTATTTGTGAGCGTATTATGCACTTAAGCTGTTGTTCGAGGATAGTCACACAAGAAAAATATTTAAACTCTGCATTTAATATATAATACATTAAAAATTTGATTATTCAACAAATTAGTTAAAAATGAAATTTTTGCTTTTCTTGCAATTGAAAATATTACAGCAGCTGAGGCAGAAGTTCATTATAGTAGGTTGTACTTTTGTTAGCTGAGGAAATATGAAATATGAAATAATGCCATAGGACCTCCCTGACAGTAGAACAAGCTGCTCTCTGCATCTTTTTGAATACAAAGAATATTGATCCTTTTAGAGCAGCAAACAGCACTGCAGGAAAGTAAAAGAACAGTATCATGTTTTAGTGGAATAGGACCAACTGGAAAGAGTGTGGAGTATTTTGTTGGTTTTTTTTTGGTTTTTTTTTTTTTTATGGGAATGTACCAGGATGCAGATTAGACCAAGTTAAATCAATCTTCTTGTTCACTGCTAGTATATGTATGGCTCTCAGCTATCTTTTCTCGCTCATTTTTGTACCATGTCTGATGCTCACTCACTTCCTTGGGAAGTCAGATGCAGCACAATAGCCAGAGAAAAACTGATTCAGCCAAAAAGATGAAGGGTTTTCTGTCCATTAAGTGAACTAGATTGAAGTGAGATGGCAGGAAATGAGAGAAAAAACAGAGGAAGTGGACCACAAATTTCAATAGTTTCAGGGTATTGAAGGAAATCATCTGTCTTGCCTAGTCTCAAACTTCTTCCATCTACAAAATTTAGTTTCAATGCTTCTGCCTCTGAGGGATTGCACACCTTCCTCTGCTGTCTCCTTGGGTTTTGGATGGAAGTTATCTTCAGCTCCTGAGTAATGAATACTGGGTTACTAGAGAGGAAGGGCGGAACTGAAAAGTGAGAAAATTGACAAACTAGAAGGGTTGTGGGATTTTAATGGAACAACAAGTGGTGTGTTTTTATTTTTTTTTAATAAATATTGCATATTTTAGGAACTACTGCGATATTATAGGACATCTACTGTGGCTAGTAGAAATATGGCTTGAGAAATTATCTGAAAACAAGTTGTCATGGGGATGTAGCTGCAATACTGTATCAGTAATTAATGTCAAGGCTGTGCCATAGACAGCAGTCACTGGATTGCAAGTATCACAGAAGTGAAACCAAAAGATTTGAGTAAGATGTTGGATAGAATGATGAAGATTGCAAGACCTATAATCCCTTGACCAGATTCTGATCCTAGGTTATGTATAAAAATCTTGCCCTGCCTAGCAGGATGAGAGAGGTTGCTAACTAAGGGGTTTTCTATGCACTCGGCACTAATTATTCTCTTATTAAAGAATTTAATTGAAGAGATGAGGCAAAGTGCTTGTGTAATGGGCCTGTAGAATATTTACTCCTCTATTTCCTCAAAGACTATTTTTCAGGACACAGCATGTATGAGTGAGTCTGTGTCAGGGATAAAGACTGATTATTTTGACATTAGCTGTTTGAGGCCTTGTCTGTGCATATGAGAAGGTTCATGATTACTGAGAGTGTTCAGTCAGTGATGAACAGTTGTTCTGATGGTCTGTAATTGTGCAGAGTGGGAGTATATTGACATCAGTAGTACATAGCTGTTACAGTGTTTATTTAAGAAATACTCATAAACTAAAATGAGATGGATTTTTTGTGTGTTGATGTTATTCTGGTGGTTCATGGTATTTTGACATGTAAATTCTTGATGCACTGGATTTTATGGTCGTGTTGAAATAGATAGAAGTACAACTGTCTCATAAATCATTTGCTTTCAGTCATTTATTTCTGTACACATCAAACGATTCACATCTTGTAGGCTGTGTCTTACCACTAATACGTGTAGTCAGCTTCCCTGGAGTCCCATTTCCTTTCTCCCTGGTGAAAATACAGTAAAAAATGAAATAGAAAAAAGTGTGGTCTCTAGTGCATTACTTTCATAACACTATTGCTAAAAGCAGCTGTAGTAAATGAGATGGAACTCCACCTGTCTATAACTTCTTTATTCTAAAATATTACTTATGAAGAAGTGTTGGGTTTTTTTTTTTCTTTGCTATCAAAAGAAAATAGATGTGCAGCAGAAAGTGAATTTTAGAAATGCAGAGAGATTTTTTTCCTGCATTTAGAATGCTTGTGTTTAGAATAAGAGACTGTATGTATATAACCAGATTGCATAAAAAAATTTATTTTGATTTGTTACAGTCCATATAATAAAAATAGTGAAAGGCAGGGAATGAAGAGGGGGAACCCACTACAATCCACAAGATTGTTATGTTTTGCTACATAATTGCATTTTTCGGCAAAATTTAGTTACTGACGGTAGAGAATTGGCTTTCTTTCATGTATATATAAGGCAAAAGACTTGAATGGTATGGTAAAAATTAATAGAATATTTACTAGAAGAAATTATGGCTAGGTTGTGTCTAGGACCAAATATTATTGAGACATATCAGTGCTTTGCATTTATTTTTATCTAATAGCTAAAATAAATTAATTTTTTAATTTCATAGTAGCCTATGAAGATGGCATATTTGAATGATTTTCTATCCAAGGTATGCTAAGAGCATCTTACAGTGTATACATAGCACATACCTATCCTTTAATAATCTCTTTTGAATGAGAAAATTGCACACCAAGTGCCCTTGTTCCTGCATTAAAGCTCCTGTTTCCTCACAGCAGGCCATATTTCTCAGACATTTGTTTGAATACATGCTGAAATGAACAGGGTTGAACTCTGCCTCTTGATAATATGTTGGTCTGTTCTTGACCTTTTTTTACAGAGGAAGATGTCCCTGACTGGCAAAATCCCTGGTGTAGTGCAAATACACTGGGATGAGTTCTTAGAAAATTGGCTTACACATGTATGAGTGTACATGTGGTGTCTGAGCACAGTGCAGGCAACAATTTGGCCTTTAACCCAAATTCCTGGTCATGCTGTGGAGCCCAGGCTCTGTCCTTTGCTGTCAGAGCTGGGGAGATGCTGCTCACAAAAAGAATTGCTCTGATATGTATTTCTAGTTTACACACAGAATAACTGGAAATGTAAGCGTCAAGAAGTTCTGTTGGAAGCATTTTGAGTTCCTGATCACATTTTTCCTCTTCATTTAGTTTTTTTGCCCTTTTTCTTTTAAATTATATATACATTATGTAACTCAACTGGGCTTTGTATGTTTCTAAAGAAAATATAAATCCAGGTTTTGAAATATAAAATCTAAGAAAATAATCACACAACACACTTTCTATTAATCTAAAATTTGGAGTCCAAACTGATCAACATAATTGATTATGAAAACATTTGTAGAGGATCAAACTGCAGTTTAATGAATTTCAGTCCTTTCCCCAGCGTTTTCCAAGAGTATTGTTTGTAGTGCAGTATAATATTGAACTCCTTTTTACTGTTTTCTCTCTATTTATATAATTAGCTGAGGTCAAGAATATCTGTTTTCATGAAATGCGGTAGAAAATGTTAGGTAAATTGTTTAAAAAGCTAATGCAATCTAGAAAACTTAGAACTTACTATTTTATAAATGTCATACCTTATACAAATAGGTTCTCTAGATTACAGAAACAGTATTTAACTCTTTGGAATAGTAAAACAGATTATTGTGATTTTTGCTTTCTGTTATTTAGAGGAAATACTACAAAATAACAAAATATTATTATTCTAATAAGCCATCAGTGTAAATTCAGAATTGTGTTAATTCTTCAGTATTATTAATTTTCTTTACCTTTGGATCAAGCATTGAATGTTACTTTCTTTATGGGATATTTTATTCAGTGTATGTATCTTTTCATGTGTCTCTTTTCCTTCTCATGGATAAATCTTCATTATTACAACAATCACATAAGAGCCCTTCATTCTCATGCAAGGGGCAAGCACAGGTGTTTAACACCTGTCAGTGTTGCTTAAATCTGACACAGGTATCTTTTACAGACTGTTCTGTGTATAAGATGTGTATAAACCCAACAATGTCAGCACCTCACAATTCAGAGTTTTAGAAACAAAACTTATGTTCAAGTTTTAAAGTTACAGCAAGCTGCATGATGAGGATGGTGTTTAGGAGGTGACTTCATAACCATGAAAAAAAATGCACCTTTGTTCTACTCCTTGAAAAGCAATGTCACCTCAGAAAACAAACAAGCAAAATATTTCATGGGTGTTTTTCCAATACAGGATGGGGTTTGGGATGGAACACAGTTGCTATACAAGCTCTTATTCCATCAGCCATCACCTGGGGTTAAAGATCAGCTGGGGTTAAAGAGCACCCCCTTAGTCTCTTATTTGCTAAGTTGCCTTAGCCTCCTGTGCAAACGATTTCTCTATGAAGAAGAAAGAGGTCTAAAGCTTCCTTAATGCTATTAAATCTGCATCAGATCAGGACTATGAACTTTTATTAGCTTTTTAAGCTTTTCTAATCACCGTGGGTAGTTTTTTGTTTGTTTTGTTGTTTTTTTTTTTTAATTTTATTTTTATAATGATCTGTTTTCTGCAAATCAAAGTTGCTTATTGATAACTGCATCCTTTTTATTCTCAAAGGCTGATGAGGTGTAGCTAGTAGTCTCACAAACAGCCCAATCCATATCTAGTAACAGTAGCTCTATGTTAAAATATGTGGAAATTCATGTACTCCTAATAGTGAAATACTTATTTATTTTAATCAAAAGTAGCAAGTTACAGATTAAATTATAGGTACACAATTTTAGTTATTATTTGTCTTGATTGTTTTCATACTATATGATCCAAACCTTTTAAAAAACAAAACAAAACAAAATCAAAACCAAACCTGGAAGCTGTTGCACTTTAAAATTTATTTTTCATTGTTCTATCTCTCCTTTAATTATTCTCTCTCTAGTAACTCTGTTTAATGACTACTTTCCTAAGTAGGATATAACTTATTACAGCTTGTTCAAAGATAGTTTTCATGTTTATTTAGGTATTTTAGTCTACCATTTTCGTTACTTGCTTGAATAGAGTACTCTGAACCCAGTGTAAGAACTGTCAAATAAGGCTCAAAATGAGAATGAGATACAAGTCCTTGCTCAGATATGGATCCTTGCTGTGAAATACTTTCCATCTTAAAGTGAGAGTGCAAGTTTGCTAGTCCCTCGGTTGTTTTTCTGATGCTCTTTTAGTGATGCTCAACATCACTAAACCCTCACCCTGCTCACTTGCAGAAACAAAGCCAACTCCAGTTTGAGGCTCTCTCTGGATGCAAAGAGTCAATTTTTTTTTCTATTAAGCACACAGTGAATGATTTCTTGAAAATCTTGAACCCACAGTAGAAAGTCTCATGTAACATGTCATGCCTTTTATTTATGAACAATATCAAAATGATCTTACAAGGTTTCACTTGTCATTAGACTATTACTGTGATAATGGAAGACAAACATATTTTGAAACTTGAATTCTGCATTCTTAAGTTTTTCTGGTGACTTTATACATATAATACTACTTGTGTATAGAAGCTGTTCTTTAGCACCATTAAAACACCAATTACATGATACTTAAAATGTTCCCTTTTAAGCTAAGTTTTAGTCAGACAAGCCAATTAATGTGAATGAGCTTTTCTTTAATAGGCCTAAAGTTAAGTAAGTCTTTTTTTGTTCTCTCAATCAGAACTTAAGACATGACCCTGCTGATTAACCTGGATTCCCCTTCCCCTTCTGTTTCTGGGGATTTGCTGGTGTTATGGCTTGAACATTAAATCTCTGTTTATTGACCTGTTTATACATTCCTGTGAAGTTGTCAGGACAAGAATGAAAGCTAAAATTTTCACAAACATGAAATAAAGTTGCATATACAAAGTCTGTGGCAATTCACTGGGCTTAGTGTATTTAACACAGTTTGATATTTAAATTTTAAAACAAACTAGTTTGTGAAAATTGTCCACTGTATGAAACTCAAATTAATCTTAAGGCCATTAGTAAGGTCTGACTTTGTTTTAAATTAAAAATCACTATTCTAGAAAAACAAAGAACTTTTCAAGGAAGAATTGAGGTGACATATACCTAAAAAAACCAACAACAACAACAACAACAACAAAAAAACCACCAAACCACAATCAAAAACAAACAAACAAACAAAAAAACCAAACCAAAAAAAACCAAATAGAGAAGTAACATAAAAGGTATAAAAGCTTACCGTGGCTGGAATGAAGAACAGGCTCTCTGCTTCAGAAAAGAAGCTTAGGAAAAACAGTAAAGAACAATCTGAAGTAAAAGCATGGAAATAAGTCTTTCTGCTCTGAAAAGATGAGTGAGAACAAACATGACTTTTTGTGCTTTAGTATTAGCACAAAACTAATTTCTTAAAGATTATTTTAATAAAATAGCATTAATTAATTAATATAATGAAATATTATGTGTTCAAATATACTGTTACATGAATCAAAATTGAAGAAAATGAATTTTTTGTTGTTGTTTTGGTGTCCTTTTGGCATCCTGAGAATAAAAGTTATGATGATATGAATAGATGTTAGAAAAAACAAGGTATCAAATAGTCAGCCAAACACAAGAAAATGTCACTGTCTTCCTCATGTCAGTATTGACTTCCACTGATAACTTAAGATTGTTATTTAACAAATAGAGTAATTTTTATTTTTACCTATTTGACAAATACCATGTTTTGTAATGCACAGTTTCTTAAGACAGAAAAAACATTCCACAGATCTTGTTTATGGATTCCCCTCCCCTTAAAGAAAGAAAGAAAATATGCATATATGTATACAATGCAAATCAGCATGCTTACAAGAGAATTTTCACTTTCTGATAGAAAAAAATGCAAGATTACAAAACCACAGAGTGGGTCAGGTTGGAAGGGACCACAGTGGGTCACCTGGTCCAACCTCCCAGCTCAAGCAGGGTCATCCTAGAACACATTTCACAGGATTGAGTCCAGATGGTTATTGAATATCTCCAGGGAGGAGAGTACACAAACTCCACAGCAATCCATTCCAGTGCTCGCTCACCCTCACACTAAAGAAGTTCTTACTCATATTCAGATTACTAAGATTAATGACGTTTGAATTCAGTTGTTGAACTGCCATTTATTGATAGTGACGATAATCTGTTTTTAAAGATTGGGGTTTTTGGTTGTGGAGATTTTTGTTTGGTTTTTTTTTTTTTTTTTTTCCTGTCCATAGCTTTGAGTACTGAAAATGGAAAACTAGGCAAAAATTAATTAATCAAGGAAAATTTAGTTAGAAATTTAAACAGACCAGTGCAACTACTGAAAGATGGAAGCTTGTAGAAATTTTGCTCACATAAGTACACACATACAATATGCCTATCTACACAGAAACATCAGAGTAGTGAGGTTGTGTGGTTAACAGTAATTCTGCTATGTTTGGCCAAAGAAATGTCACAGGAGCAATCACAGACTTAAGGACATCTGAGTTAAAGTGTGATGTGATGTGATTTGTAACGTAATGTGATGTGATGTGATGTGATGTGATGTGATGTGATGTGATGTGATGTGATGTGATGTGATGCAATAATCACTGCCTATTATATTTTCCTGTTACACTGCCTGTTACCTTTTCCATATTTGTCTTAGTTTTTCTACAAGTACACCCAAGCCCATTATCTCTGGTAGCATTACCTATGTAGTCTCAGCTTTAAAGTATAGTACTCAGAAGGGCAGTGTGGACTCTCCAAAAGAGCCCCCATATGCCTCTGGAATGATCTGTGGAATTCAGCTGCTTCTCTCACTGGTCTCTGTGAAATTGAGGCATTCCTTATGGCTCTGTCTCTAACTTCTCTGTTCTTTGTTGTTTTGCCATATTTATTGTTTTTGAAAATGTATTTCAGTTAGCCTAACTCAGGCAACAAATTTCTCTGCAGTTAAATGGTTTTGTGCAGCCTAGAAACCCAAAAAATATATAAATACAGTATATTTCATATTACTAAGATTTATGTAACAATAATACTATTAATAGCATACATGATTTTAAGGAGTTTAAACTGCAATGCTACACTGCTAGCAAAGAACAAGAGATAAATATGTTTAACTGCTTCTGAAGCCTCAAATATCTGCATTAGATCTCTCTTACATTTCTTTATTTTTGCTAGTCAATGGGATGCTACCATACTGCTGAGAGGAGCTCTTGCTATTCATTGTTGAGAAATAATTTGTTAGGACAAACAGTACATGTGGATTATACACAAGTGGGCTATTGCAAGTTCTCTCTATTTAAACTAAGTAATTGCTCATCAGTGTCTCATGTATTTGCTTTGTTCCCTGATTGGGTGACCTGACCTTAATATATGGGAGGAATGACTCAGTGAGATCTTTATTCTGCTAGCAAGTTTCTTGGGAAGAGAAATAGCACAGAAGAAAAACCTCTGCTGCTTTGGGAATATAAAGGGACCTTTGCACTGCCTTGCATACCTGTATTACCCTTGACTAGCTACATGGACCTCAGATATAAATGTAGACAGATTGCTCTCTGGTTAAGGAAAAGAGAGAGACGTGAGTCAGATTAATGAATCATCTCTCTGTGTTTCACAGTTGCTCCTTTCACAGCAGGTAATGGCTAGCATGACTGTGTGTGCAATTATATTTACAGAAACAGTGGCTGGGTTTTATCTGACTAATTGTGTTGTTACTGTGTTGTGCTTCTGTCACTCTCTGTGCAAATCATATGGGTATAGTTGCAAAAATATTCCTTGTCGTTGGTTATGTAATTTCATTTCTCTTATCCTGTAGTTTCCATATCCCTGCTTATCACTGCTTATCGTTGGCAAAATAGTTTTGTGTGCCAACTGAGGATGGCACTGAATCCCTTAATCTTGTTTTAATGTCATGTTTAGATTATCTGCCCATTGTAGCATTAATTGCCTGTGTACATGCAGCGCTGTTTGCAGATTAAGAACTTTTTCAGTCTTGTTTGCAAACTTTTCAGATCCCTCTTTTTTCAAGAAAGATCTGTTTCATAATTCATTTAACTCTCTTTCATAAAATGTCTTTGGTTAACAGGGTTCCAAATCCATTGGTTTGTAGTGTTTATTAGTTTTCTGTACCTATTTATGAATAAAAGAATGTCCTCTAATAACCATCTTCAATTTTTTTTCAAAAATCAAGGAGTTTTTAATCATCTCTACAGTTAACCACTCACATTTAGTGTAAAAGACAGCATAGGAGATCATAGCTTATCTTGCATATCATCTAACCAGAGCATCAATTAGATAAACTTTTTAAAATTCTGCTATGTCAATAGCAGAATTGCATAGTGGTTCTGATATATTTGATTGCATGGTGGTTCTGATATATTTTCAGCAGGTGAGGATCTTATGTAACCCATCTGTTCCTAGTCTGGCAATGATAAACCCTCTTCTAATGTAAATTTCAAGGGCTGATAAGGTTTTGTTATGGAGCATTGATGGTTTGTATATAAAAATTGAATATTTTTGTACATGAAAAGGACTAGACCCCTCCCTGGAATTTTTTTTTTTTAATTTTGTTGTTGTTGATTAAAACAAAACCATTCTTCTTTAAATAGTTAGAGGGTATTGTGTGTTTGTGTTTGTTGTTTTGGGTTTTTTTTAATTTTTGTATTATATTGGGAGTCAGTGGGCCTAGAATCCTTTATTTGGACCATTTAGTATGAATCTCCTCGACCATATAAGGTGCTGGATCAGTCACCTAGTGTAATGTGGCTGGTTTTCATTTCTTGTGAGTGGTGCTTCAGTTGATGCTATCCTTTAAGAAATCCATTATAGTTGTGTTTAGTGATAAGCTATGCACAGTCCCAGAAGAAAGTACCCTGATCACGAGTTCACATTTGTTTTTACAAATCCCTTGAACTCATATTAAATCTGCTATTTTAAGACCTTGGTACATAACAGTCCTGACAGTCTTATTTTAATTTAAAAAAAAAAAAGAAATTATAAATCATATCCTAGCCCAGTAAATATTCTGGAGCTTCTTTTGTCAACATTAAAGCCTTTCAAATGGTTTCTTTTTTTTTTTTTTTTGGTGATTAATTATCTTCTCAGCCTCTTTTGGCTTTTCACACTTCGTTCATCATCATGGTACAGTTAGGTAGGATTCCAGTGGGTTTTTTTCCCAGTGAAGCCCATCTAGATAACACATGACTAATCTCTTTTAATCCAGGTGGGAAGGTGTTTGGCCAGAACTGCTTGCATTGGTTCACCATTTCTATGCTCTTGTAGTTGCAGGTGCTGCTAGGCTGTCCTTGCAACTCTCTTCATAACAAAATCAGAACTACAGTTCATGCCTCCTTCTGTAAAGAATGTGACACCTCTTGAATTAATAATTGTAGAGCTACGGAGTATCTCGAGTTTGAAGGGACCCACAAGGATCATCTAACTCCAACTCCTGGCACTGTACTGGACATCCCCAAGTGTCACACCATGTGCCTGAGAGCATTGTCCAAATATTTTTGAAACTCTGACAGGCTTGATGCTGTGAGCACTTCCATGGGGAGGCTGTTCCAGTGCCCAGCCACCCTTAGGTGAAGATCCTTTTCCTAATATCCAACCTAAACCTCCCTCGACACAAGTGCATGTCATTTTCTTGAGTCACTGCTCAGCACAGAGAAGAGATCAGTGTCTGCCCCCCTGCTTCCCCTGGTGAGGAAGTTGTAGACAGCAATGAGGTTGCAAAAGCTCTTATTTATATGATGTCTTTTTTCTTTTGTGACCTGAGCTTTAACTGATGCAACCTGTTCCAGCCAACCAGGTAAGATTTTAATGCTTACTGAGTTAACAGGCAGTCCAGACTCTGAACAGTGTAATTATTTCTTATACTGGAGATAAAAGTAAAAGAGAAAGAAAATTAACTTTTATCTAAGACTTGAATCAAACCAATGCTGGTTTTGAAATTTTCTATTTCATCTTGACGAAATAGAACTTAAAAAAAAAAAAAATCCCTAGAAAACTCAGGGTGTTAACGCTGAATGGAAAGTTATCTCTGGTCTTTTCTTCTTTTTTTTCAGTATCAAGATATTATTAACACAATATAACATTTTTACAAAGGAAAATATCTGACTAACCTTATATACTAGAAATAAAGAAGAGTCCATACCTGTGCTGGGTTAAAGGTTTAGGTACAAACTGTCTTAAACCAAACATATAATGTAAATATGAACAAATCCACTAACTTTCAATTAGGCCACTGAAAACTATTGAAATAATTAAAAGCTAAATATTTATTCAACAGTTGTTAATCCAAAAAGATGGTAAAGCTTTATTTTCTATGGTCTTTACAGAATAGTAATATATCAGTTTCTGTTACTTCAAAGCTACTGGAGCTGAGTCACTAAAACAATAAATATTAGTTTAGAAAAATATATCAATAAGCCTTATGAAATATGTAACCGAAGGTAAAAGGAGTATTTGAAAATAGTATCTGTCTCGAGTGGAAGAAAAACTGGAAAACGAAAAAGAGAAAGTTTTACACTTTAAAAAATAGCCTGGATTGTGAACACTTTTGGAAGAAATCCTAGGTGCTACAACCTGTAGAATTAATGGAGGCTTCTGACATTGTCTCTTTGGAGCTCCAAGCCAGTAAGAGGAGTGGAGTCTCATAAGTATGGATTATTTGATGTATGGATGTCAGTCAGGATGTTGATGAAAAACCCATCATGCTTTGCTATCTGAAATAATTCAAGATTACTTAATGCTAAATCTGAAGCTAAATGCTACTGTTACCTTTTTAAAATCCAGTAGGGAGAGAAACTTATTTTTACCTTTGCAGTGACTATTCTTTGGTATCTAATTACAACACTGGGGCATGTAAAACCCACGTCTGTAATGAAAAATTGTCTTTCTGTTATGTAAGCTCCTTTTCAGAGGACCAGCTAGCTTGCTTACCCATGTGAAAGATTTATCTGTTGTTTTGTTTTTGCAGTTTTAGAATGTTTTAGAATGGCAAAAAAAAGGTGATTTCTCTTTCTTTAATAGTATTCTGGGATATGGCTGCTGGTTTTTGTTTCTTCCTGAGCTTTTGGCATAACTGTTCCTTTCCTTGTAGGTAGATAGGAGATAACAGGGGAGAAAAACAAAAAAAGGAAGGCATTTCTTTTCTTTTTCTTGATTTTCGTTTGGGCAATGTCAGCAAGAGTGATGTACTCATCTAAGTAATTAATTTTGTATAATGTGTTTCTCTGATTGTAAATTGAATCGAAGAATATCCCAGCTTTTTGCACATACTGCATAATAATCATTAAGTCTCTACATTTGTCCTTATACTGTTTTATGTCTTTATATGGTATATATTTTTTAATTTTTTTTATATCAAATGTGTTAGCAGTTGGCTTGATCTGTGAATTATATGTGAAAATGTGGAAGTTAGAAGAGCTTTTTGGGTATGGTATCGAAAAATGATAGGGAAAAATATACCAGCTTTGTACTTCCCTTGCTGTTTTCAGCCTAACAAATCCCAGATATCTATATTCCTTGTGGGATTCTGTTGTATGATTTTTGTTCCCAATTAATATTTTATTTATCCAACTGTCTTTTTCCTGAACTGTATTAAATATATTTCCTACATTTCATAGACATTGGACTGCTGGATTTTTTACATCTTCTCTTACAGCTTCAGCTGTTACCACTTGAACTTTTCAATCTGCTTCTCTGTCTTGATTTGTTTTCCAGTGATTTCTCAGTGTTTCTTTTATGTATTTTGATTTTTTTTCTCATGTTATTTGTTTTTCTATAATGTCTGATTGTTTGTTGTTTTTTTTAATCCACTTATCCACCCTTTTCTTCCCACAAGAGAATTTCTTGCCATATATGAAAGAACAGTCTTGACTTTTCTTTTTTTTTTCTTGTAGTTTCTATTTCTTTTGTAAAGGGGAGTTTATGTAGAATAAATTCATAGGTAAAGTAATAATTGGTACTAGATTACTGTAGACACCTTTTGGGTTTTTTGCAAGTAGATATGCTCTTTATCAAATGCAGTGTGCAATACTGAAAGAAATAACACCCCTTGACACTGTACAGCCATCAGCTAGAATTGCTGACTTAAAGAGGTGAGGAGAGGGACATCAATGCTCTTTTCTCTCTGTTACTTTAGGAGACTGATCAATTTCCAGAGTGATAAAGACTATGTTTCAAAATAGTAATATACCTACAAATAAATTTAGCAATAATTTAGGAGTTTGATATCTCATGCAGTTATGTTACCAATTAATGGAAATTTCCTTATGCTGTTGAAGTAAGAAAGGAGTCCAGTTTCCTGTTTCTAGGTCTGTCAATATAGAACAATGGTTAAAGCATTTTTGGCTATTGGAATCACTATTTAATTATTTCAAGACCATTTTCTTAATTAGAATCTTCTTATTTTCAGTCTCGTACACATAGCTACAACTAAAAGCAGCAAAGAGGCAAGCCAACATCATGTAATGCAGTTTTAAATGCATTCCAAAACAGTTTTGTCACTACTTCCGTCGATGGACTAGCATGTGCAGAAGACAGACAATTATATAATGTGTCTGTATTACCTATGCTGAGAAGAACTTGGTGCTTCAGTTTATCGTGTAACTTCCCATAGCTCAGCTCTAGCAGCCTTGGGAATAGAGAATGGAGATCACCTACAGATGAACAACTTTCCTTCATCTACCTACAAATGTCACTTTTTTTTCTGCCAGTTACCTGAGGTCTTCAGGAATACTACATATTCTCTTGGCAATCTGTCAAACTCTTATTCAAAGAACATTAAAAAAAAATCACATTCAGTTTTCCGTTCTGACATTAGTGCATTATTCTGTGTTTGGTCTCCAGGTCAACACACCATTATTTCTGCAGTGCTGAAGGATATAATATTGGCAATAAACAATAAGCACAGGCAATACAGGACATAAGATTGTTCTGGGTGATTATTTATATATAAACAATAGCAGTGATTTGAAACTGTTCAGATTTTAATAATCAATTTTTTTTCTGGTAGGAGGAGATTTACAGAGAAGAGGGCAGAGAGAGAAGTCAGAAAGCATATCAGCAATGTAATTTATGACAAGCTCCATAGCTAATTGTCACTCTGTCACCCTGGAACTCAAGAGGGATATATAAAAGACAAGTTGAACTGTGCTAAATATGAATTTGCAAAACTCGATCATTCAGAAGAATTCAAATGTGGGTCAATTTGATGGAAGATAGGGGACACTGAGATTCAGGGCAAGTACCCATTACAAAGGATACACCTCCTTGTGGTGGTGAAACATACCCATTTTGTATCACTATGCTCCTGTTAGTTTCCTGGGAATTCATTATAGGGTCCTACACTAAGCAGTAACTACTGTGCTATAATGATTTCCAGCAATGCTGGTGAAACTTTCCCATCTCATCTCATTTAATTATTTATTTTAATTTTAACTCACTCTGACAGTCTCTTGAGCTCCACAACTCATTTTCAGGAGGCTCCCAGGAGGTGGCTATAACACAAGTCTACTCTGCAGTTGCATGCATCTTTATAACAAAAGCCATAAATCAAGACACTTACTCTGAAGCTGCAGACAAGAGCAATGAGCAGGCAGCATCTCAGTATGTTGGCTTCAATTCAAGGGATTTCAGAAAGTTCATTTCTTTTTTTATTCCTCTGTTCACTGTTTTCTTGTCTAGTCTTTGTTTTATTGTCTCCTTTGTGTTAACTCTGTGAGCTGTTTCCATCTGAACTTTCCCCTGTAGACACACTCTGCTGTCTTCGAGGTAGATTTGAGGTTTCTTTTGGGGTGGCTATCAGGTTTTTATTAAATGCTTATTCTAGACTTTCAGTAGGAGAGTGCTGAATAAGGACCTTTGTACTGAGCATTAATTAGGCTTTGGCTGTAAAGATGTTTACCAGAGGTGTAACACTTCAAAGACTCAACACTTAAAACCAGTCCTCTTTTGATTGTTGAATTTGTCTTTGTGGAAATGATTCTTTGGGCTTCATCTACAATTCAGGAACTGTTGAAGGCATGAACTTCTAAGTATGATTATAACAGGAAGTAGATATTATAATGTTTTTTCCTGTTGCTGTCATTGTTATTATTATTATTATNAATGTTAAAGCTAAGATTAACAGATCATTTTTTAAGATGAAAAAGCCCTTCATATTTTGCTGTGCTTTTTAATCTTATTTTTTCCAATATATTATAATATTACACTTAATATTATAATACAAATGTATATTATTTATAATATTAATATTTGTTCTGGCCCATATGTGACTGTGTCACAACAATTTGCAGGCTTCGTCTTGGTTGTTTTGGTTTGTTGTTTGTTTTCTTTTTTCCTATGGATGACTTCTGAAAGGGAAGAGAAACAAAGTTTTGCTTAGTAAATCTTGGTTTGTTGGTAGCTTCTGCACTCATATACACATTTTTATGAGGCAAGAATTTTCCATCACAACTATCCCCACAGTTTTTGTAAAAGAAAGTTTAGTAATAATAATCTAAAATACATTTTAAATGTGCTATTCTGAGAAATCTCAATGCACTTTACATACCATTTTTAAGTTATTACCTGCTGCTTGTGGTCTTGTGAATGGCTCCCAGGCATTTCTCCGGATGGAAACAAAGGAAAGAAAAATAATACTTGAATGGATAAAAGTAAAGTGTTAATATTTTGTGAGATACTTCTTAATTTTAATCTACAGCTAAAGTATAATGATGACTAATATATTCAAATAGATCATCTGTATATATAGAAATCTATACAAGGAAACTGCATACCCCAAGGTAAAAAATTACTTCTAACATGAACCAGCAAAGAATACAGAAAGGAAAGGAAACTAAGAAAGAAGCATAATATACTCAGAAACAAATATGAGACCCAGAAAGGCTGGATTGTATCCCTGATCCAACTTAGACATCATAAAACATTTAACTGTAAAAAAAATTCTATTAAATCACATTTGAAATTATATGAGATATTAATTCTTTATGTTGTATAAATCTTTTTGGAGATGGAACACCAGGATGTTTAGGGAATGGTGTCTTGGACTTCATAGGGATTGAGGGGAGACTACAGTGCTATGGAAACAAGAAGTAGGATAATGTTAAATGTCTAAAAATTTACTTCTTCAGTTGAAAATGCCATACAAAGTTTCTTTTTGAGCTCCTGCACAACCAAAAAAGACTGAAGTTCTTTCTTCACTTCAGCAAAACCCACTGTCCTGAACTGAGTGCTAGCAATGGAAAATACATCCTTTCTATCTATTTCTAATGTGCAGTAGTCTTGAAGTATTCTTCCAGTGTTCTGATGAGGAATTGTTCTCAGCTAAGAGGTTTGGGCTTCCATTATTATTATGGACTTGAGAGAAACATAAGTTCAAAAAAATTGCAGCCAAAAGACACCTAATAATTTTTCTTCCACTGCAGTATTTTTTTCTGTCTGATTTCTAAATTCTTTTTTGGTTCTTCTTTAGGGATTTTGAATTTATTCTGTTGGGTTCCTATGAAACCTAGAAATAAAATTATTTTAATTTTGTTTCTGTTTATGTAGCTCATGTTTCTGTGTCTGTAGCTTTATGATTCTCAAAGAAAACCAATCCTGGAAGATTCCAATTTTTGTAGGTTCAGTTGCCTGTTTTCAGACTCCTGATGAACTGACTGGTATGGAGATAGTCTTTGACATCATCAGATAACAGAACAAATGGTTACTTAATGTAACTGTTTCTCTAAGGTTGCAGAAATATTTTACTTTCAAGGTACTTGGCTTTAAGTGCCACATCAACTTCCACATATATTCACATTTTACTATTGTAGTATAAAAGGCTACATTTTCCTTTCTGTGGTTGAGAAAATATTGCCAATATACTGAAAATACTGATATCAAAACAACATGAACTTCCTGTCAGTATGACATAATTTTATGATGTCCTAGATGCCATTGGTTTGAATTTATATAAAGCACAAGGTGTAAAAATGCACATTTTGACTGAAGCTTCCTGTCAGTATGCTCTAGTATTGACTCAGAATTTTCAAAGCCCATTTTGGTGGCATTCTTTCAAAACCCATTATAGACTAGGTATTTTTCATCCAGCTGGATATCTGTGTGCTGTATAGGACATCAAAAACTCATGTGAAATGATTTAGCAATCACTATTTAACGACACTGTAGCACAGATTTTGTTCTACTGCCAGACCAGGTCAATGATTTGTAGGTAAAAGCCAAAGGAACTGTTCTGAATCATCCAAGTTTTAATTATGTGTGTTTTCACAGCTTGTGGGAGCCATGCTAAGTCTCACTGTATTTTAACATAAGCAATCAGTAAATGCTTTTACAGGAAGGAGTGAAAAGAAATTTTAGTTCCAATGACAGTCTTTGACTGACTACTTAGTACAGCTTTGAGTATAATCTAAGGTCAGAAACCTGAAAATTGCTGGTTTTAGTGATGAGTAAGTGTCTTTCTTTCCTTTTCGTATTAGATAGAAAATGGTCGGCTGTGGAACTCTATTGTGAAGACCTCAGAAGAAATACCAATTTTTCCAGTCAGCTTTTCATAATGTAAATATAATTTGAGCTTTCCCAAATGAGCAGCTAAACCATGAACGAGCAGAAAAACCCAATTTGGACTGTATTTCTGAAGCAGACTTCACCTTCTCTCTCGGGAACTTATTGAAGGATTACAGCTGAAAAGGACAAGAGAAAGAAAACCTTGAACAGGAATCTTATCCTACAATGAGAATTACAAGTACATCTTGTATCTGCCCAGTCCTAGTTTGTCTCTGTTTTGTGCAGAGGTGTTATGGAGCTGCTCACCATGGCTCCATCAAGGTGACCAGAAATCAAACCAAACACATAGAAGGCGAAACAGAAGTGCATCATCGTCCAAAGCGTGGATGGGTGTGGAATCAGTTCTTTGTTTTAGAAGAACATATGGGACCAGATCCTCAATATGTAGGAAAGGTAAGGTGGTTTCTTTTTGCTTTGGTTTGTATTTTTTCATTCCCTGAAATGTGGCACTGATAAGAGGCAGATCATTTATCTCCTTGGATGGCACCTCCTCTTTTAAAGGAAGACACCTCTGGTATTGCTACATGTATTTACTTGCCAGTTGCATGTGTACACTGTGTTCATTATCAAAAGGATAAATAAAAGTATATAGGATGAAGATAATAAAATATGATAAAATAGTTATTCTTCTGAGCTCAGCTAAACACAGAGTGAGTGCAGTTGATGCTGTTACATCAATTTCCAGAATCCTAAATGCATGGGGTCACTGCTAATGGCTTTTCCAGACTATTTCAAAACTATATTCAGTTCTGCTTCAGAGAATATTACAAATGTAGTCTAAGCTCCATAGGGTACTTATTCCACTCTGAGTGTAGGGTGGAAAAGGTCTCCTCCAAAACAAAATCCTCTGTGGCTTTTTTCATATGAGGAGATACAAGGTGTGTTACTTTTTAGAGTTCCTCAGAAGTCTGTGAGAGCCAGCCCTGCATTTATATTCTGATATATAGAGTGAGCTTCAGACATAAAGTTCAGACTAATGTAATTGAACTGAAGCCTGGCCAGCTGAAGTCTGATTCATCATGTGTAATGTTGTCTGTAGAGCTTGGGTTTTAACTTACATTAAATAACACACAACTCTCTATATAGCTTTAACCCATGATATGTAACAGAGGAAGTTTTGCTCTCCCTGAAGACGGTCTTGCTGCATTATGATCAAATTTTTTTATAAGATAATCTACATGAGTCTTAATTTCCTTAATGAAATCAGAGAAATACATAGAATATGAGGGGTAAAGAAAGATGGTTAATGGGGAAGAGGGCATGGAAAAATAATTATTACATTTTAGTTTCCCTTGAAATTAGGAATTCTGAAAATTTTATTGCAGAAAGATATGCAAGGAAACCAGTAGCCTCTGAAATCACAGATGTCTGGTAGTGAAGGCTTCCAAATTTGAATCATATCTTCTGAACTAAAAATAGGAAGTGGAACAACTGTATTTAAGAGACTGTTAACATAAAGGCTGAAAAAAATACTCTGTTATGCCCAACTTAGTAAAATACTAAGTATTTCAGAATGCCAAAAATTATTGAGATATGTGAAGAAAATGTAAACTGAGAAAGGACCTTTCTAAATAAAAGTAATTATTTGCATTGAAAGAGAAGCTTTTAAAATGGGTAAGGGGATGAGGAGATATGCCTTCAGACTGCCTTACACTGATTAACATTTTCATAAATTATTTTGGAATAGAAAAACATTTTGCAAAAATATTGTTGAGGCAAAGCTATGCAGGAGAATCAAAACATTGTCTGGAAACAGCTAGATATTACGAATATGGTTTGGATATAGAAATAAAGAGTAAACATCGGGAATACAGAACAATGTAATGAATTTCTGCTATACACTAGTGAGTTCTTGTAATTGACAGAGGAATCTAATGTCATGCCTTAAAGAAGGTGGATATGATACTAAGCTGCAAAAGTTTATATATTAAAAAAAAGGGGTTAAAGGGCTCTGAAGCCATTGTGGAAAATAATGTTCAGGTTACTTTTGGCCAAGAAAACGGATTTATATGTGAAGCTATACAGAAAGAATTGAACATTATGGCTGAGATAGTAATGGAGAATAAAATATGTCTTTTTAATTATTTCCACAAATAATAGAGGAGGGCACGTAATATTCTATAAATACACCTCCGAATAAACCACAATGAAAAATAAAAGCTATTTCAATTGATTGCAATTTTCCTTCAAAAAATAAGGTTATGGTGGCCATGAGTTAATTTAAAATTAACATTTAGTTAATTTAGAATGAAAACAAGAATAAGTCAGATTTTGAAAGTGGCTACTAACAGGAAGTGAGAAAATAAAAGCTGAAAGGGTTTCAAAGTACAGCATATTTGTCTTTATGAAAGCATTTATAGACATGATTGCATGCCAGAACAGAAGCCTGGATTCAGTGAGCTAAAGCAAGGTCCCTTTCAATTTTATGTTCTTATGATACTATTATATATTTCCTTTCATCCTCTGACCGCTCTATTAATGCCACATTTACAGAGATCAATGAATAGAATTTCTTTCAATCCTTTGTGGTCAAAATGTGACTGCATGCCTTGTTTGAGGACATTTCTCCCTCTGTACTTACCAATTTTTCTCCCATTTTACTCAAATAATTCCTTCTGGTTCTCATAATTTTTTACTGTGAGTACTTCACAACATTACTAAGGTTGTCTTTGCAAAAGCTTTGTGGAACTTAAAAGCAACTGTACTCTATTTTACATTTGGTGTGATTATTCTGATGACCTGATTTGAAGAAAAAATCAATTATATTAGCCCAGGCACTTTTAATTAAAAAAAAAAAAAAAAAAACAAACGAAAAAAAANCAAACAAACAAACAAACAAAAAAAAAACAGGGAGGGAAAGCCTGGCTGACACTGTCATAATATTAGTAATTATCAAAATTTCACTAGTGGTCATTTAACATGAAAAACAGGCATTTTAGAAAAATAGATTTTTTTACTAGTGTTGCATTAAATTGTACGCACCTCATCAAGGTCTCATTTTACATGCCTTTAGTTTGACAAGTAATTTTCATACAAAGCCCCTCAGTTATAAAGGAAGTCAGTGCCATTTAATTCCAGGCTTCTGTTGGGTGGCACATGCTGTCAATTCTGTCAATTATTAATTCTGTAGACTACTCTGCTTCACTGGTGAGAGTTTTGCTATTTCAGATCTGTCCTTTCACATATTTCACACCCTATTTGGGAGAACATCACAGAAAGCAGAGTCATTATGTACAGTGGTGTTATAATGCTCACAGTCATTGTCATGGAAATGCACAGTAAGGACAATAGGGTAGGCCTGCAATGAAAATGGTAAGCTTTCTCATTCTTACTGTGAAATTACTATTAAGAGGATGGATTAATTCACTGCCATCATCATAAAAACAGTGTTAGAACAACAAATTATCATTATATTTTAATATCAAGCATACCGCCATTCCTCAGTCATTTTTCCTTTTCTCTAAGAAAATGTCATTTGGAGAATTTTGTATAGAATTAATCCCTATTAACCATACTCACAAGGTTTTTCTAGGAACGTGGCAAGGCATAGGTCCTGGAAAGATTAGCTTATTGTAGAAATTGAAAATGATCCTGTCATAGATGTTGTCTGTGGTTCTCAGATTATTGAGCTGGTTCCCTGCTGTTGCACGTGGGGTAAGTCTTCAGTGTTTCAAGGAATGTTTCACTGATGAAAGAACCCAAAAAAATAGTTTTGTGTTTAAAAAGGTATCTTTAAAGTGTTTAAAACCACAGTGACTTCTTTTACCAAAATTATGCATTATTTGTGGATGATTTTTGGAAAACTCCAACTGATCAGTGGTGTCTGGAAGTCTCTCTCAGTTCAGAGAGACTATTCACCTTCAGGTGCAAGTGGGTGTGTTTGTAATGCAGAATCTGTGGAAATTTGATTAAGAAAGGTTAAATATCAGATAACTAACTTGAATGCACAGATTGATCTTTCAGTTATATGCGACTTCTTGTCTTTTGTGTTTCTCTGATGTAAATTTCTAATGAAACAACAGCCATGAGTGCAGAAAGGGGCAGGGTTAGGGAATGCGGTGACCTGGTGATGAGTCAGTTACCAACTGCACCAGCTCAGAGGAATGAAGATTTTCCTGTGGAGATATAGAAAAACTTGGGCTGTAGTACTTCAAGCTTTTACATTTTTCAGTTGTCATAGCTGACATAATTTACATTTCTCTTGCATTTTCTGCATTTTTTTAGGTTATATAACTCTTATCTCAACATTTGGAAAAAATGGCAAATCAAGAATTTTAGGAAATAAGTGAAGCAAACGATGTGTTTCAGTCCATAACATTCTTCATTTTGAACCTTCACACCTCTGTCTCCAGAGGGTCTACTCTTTCTTAAAAGGATATTTCTAAAAATCAGTTGCACTGGAAGCAAGTCATTACTACACATTTGCTGTGCTTTTTACTTTGGAGAAGGAAGTAAATAAGCAGTGTTAAATGAAGGTCACTGTGGATTTGGGGTTGAGTCATGCTATTAAGACTGAATAGCAGAGGAATATGATGCACAAAACTGACAATTTATCTGTGAACCCTTTAGATCTCTGAAATACCAAACCTATACCTCTTAATACTCTTCAGATGGCCTCTGAAGAGTAAATAAGAATGACTGTTCAGGTATTCAGATCTGCAATGGATTTCAACTGCTTTTTTTCTTTCCTAATTTGAGGGATGGCATTTTACTTAGTTCTCACATCTTTACCTGTAATGCAAAAACAGTTTCAGATTAATGTTGATGTAGGAGATAAGGACGCATGGAACAGTTGGAAATGAGTGTGAATACATGAAAGGGGAGAAGACAGTAACAATTCTTCATGTGTCTTGAAGTGTTTGTACTGAAAGTTAGATTAGGAAAGTAATCCCAGGTGTTTTCTTGGATTTACAATATAGTAATTGTTTTAATTCATCCTTTTAATCTTGAAAACATAACTACAGCATAACAGACTTGTCATTCAATTTTTTTTTTTCAAAGTAATATGTGACATGCTATTGCAATAAGTTACTTCTAATACAAGACAGTGAATCTAATCTTCCCTGACCATATCAAGAGAATTTCCCATCTCTGATTTAATGACAGTAAGGGGACATTATATATGTTTTAGAATAAGTACCAAGGAAGAAAAAAAAATGGAGTTTAACAATTAAAACACTTTTATTCAATTGTAGAGGTTTACATAAAATAAAATATATCAGATTTTCAGCATTTTTAGTACAAGCAACTAGTTCCAAAATTTGTTTTGATAAAAAATCATTTTATTTTATAGTAGAGAAAATTAAAAGGAAAGTGTAGGTGATATAGTCTAAATATTTTGCACATGATTTGTTAGCCATTTCCATGCATCTGTAAGAAGGTAGACAAGTGGCATCAGCAACAAAAGCAACTTCTCAAATATTGTGCAACTCACTTTCTACCTTTTAGGTTGCAAGTTTCACAAATAATGTATTTACATGAAACGATTTTCCTCTATACCTAGGGAAAATGTAGTAGCAAGAAGAACATGAATAATAAACCCGACATCAGTATAGCACAACATTATATGGCCCTATATCACATTAGGGCCATCTCCTTTTCTGCTGTAATTTTTACAAAAAGCTAACTCAATATTCTTTCCAAATCCAAAGCTTTCCCAAATAAAAATGCATGCATGTGTGCTTGTTTTGTCCTGAGTTCTGTTTGCACAGACAACTTTGCTGCCTCCTACCTTCATTTGACAAATGTTATTTGGTTTCACATCAAAAAGTTGATGGCACACTACTCGAATTCTACAAGTCATGAAATGCTTTGGACCTTTAAATTTTTGGTTTTGGGGTTTTGTTAAAGTAGAATCTCTAAATATTCAAAGGTTATTTGGGGGAAAATCAGATTCAAGAGAAGAGAGAGCTTTCATCAGCCTGATCAGTCTGGCTTTCTTCTAGTGTGTCCAGCTATATCTGAGGTTTCCTGAAGCATAGCACTGACAGGAGCATTTTGACTTGACAGACCAACCAAAGAAACAGAAAAGCATAAACATATTCAAGTTCAGTCCTAGTCCAAAGACATAGGATAAAGTGTTTACCTTGTTTAATTTCATTTAAGTCAATATTAAATTGCACCAAAAAGAAACTGACTCTTTTATGTCAAAACAGCTACATTAAATCTGTCAAAGTAATAACTGTTTTTGTAAGGAAGTTTTATAGAGTCTGTCAGTTCTATATTGCAAAACATCAGCTCTCTATGTTAAGACTGTTATTTAAATTAATGGTTCAAAATAATTTTGTCAAGGTGATCTAATTTTCCCTGAAGTTATTATGGACTGAAGAACACGAATTTTTAAAAAAATTTTTTCTTAATATATGTTTTACTTCTTATCCTTTCATGAATTTGCCACATCAGCAACCAAGTTCCATGACTTTTACATCTTCTTTACACTGAATGACCATATAGATCAAACCAACATTTTTTGCATGGAAGAGCCCCGAGGGGACAGCAGGAGTGGGGACGGAGGCAGGGATGGGTATTTTTCAAGGGAAAGCCTTAATTTTTCACCAGATTAAAAACAAAAAAAAAATTCTAGTCATCAGAGTTAATAGTTTGTATTCATAAACTTGCACTTCGGATTTAAGTCAGGCTTAGTGTATAATTAATTTGTGTGGCATGAGATCATTGCATGTCCTTGTGTCTTTTGTTGTCAGATATGTGTAACCTTAACTGTTGCCAAAATGTTCTTGTTTTATTGTATTCCTGTTAATTATAATAATGGACACTTAAGCTATCAGTATGAAAAAGACAGCTTTTCAAAGTTCCATATGAAAGACTAATAATTACAGTTCTACTGAAGAGATCTTTTCATAATATTCAAAGGTCCCACTTGAGACATTCTTGTGATACTGATAAAAGAGGTGTTATCCAACAAACAAACCCCCATTACCTCCTTTACATTAAGAAATCCTGTCCAGAAAAGTGTTTCTGTATATGTTTGCAAACAAATAGAAATGTTTATAACTAATATAAATGCAATCTATTTTGAAATGCATGGTCAATTTTAACTTTTTTTTTGGTAAACTTTTTAATAAGTGTTTATTACCATATACATATATATATATCTTACTACTTAGTATTAATTATAAATCTTAATTGTAAAAGTCAATAGTTGCTTAAAGAAGTATAATTTTGAATATAGAAGTATTACAGAAGCAATGTTTGCACATTCCAGATACATTAATATTTTCTATCTGAATACCTTGGGTGAAATCATGGCAACATAACTTTCAACAAATCAAATGGCATCTAACATCTGTATGGATGTTTCAGATGTAATATTACAACTGTGATGTCATCATTATCCCACTGACTGAAATAACAAAGTTGCTGATGATGTGTTGAGTGTGTTCAGATAGATTTTAAGACAGGAAAATTGCAGCAATGATGGGAGACTTCATTTACTCCCTGGAAAACAGGTTGAATTTTACATTGAGCTTAAACCCTATTATCAAAAGGACCTAAGCATAAAAAATGTCTGCCTCATAAGTTATCTAGTCATCAATCTAAAAAAGAGGAACTAAATCTAAACTTAAGTAATGCATGAAACAAATGCAAAATACCCAACAGAAAGACATGAAGGGCTAAAGGAAGCTGGAATGACCAAATCATACAGTAATGAGGGCAAATAAAGACATAGCCTTTAAAAAAGTATTTTTCCAAATGAGAGAAATAGAAAGGATTGAGAAATCTTACATGTTAATTGTAAAGCAAAATAACCCATTAAAGTGAGTTTGAGGATAAACTGACAATAAAAATTCTTCTTTAGAAACACGAGAGTCTGGAAGCCTACCAGAGGCTACCGGAAGATATTTCCGGGACATAAAACATCTAAAGAGAACCAAATGAGACTGTTGCATGAAAGCTAAAAGAATGCTTTTTAATCTCTTTACTGTGGGAGACCTTGAACAATCAAAGGTGAAGTCTCAAACCAGGCACTCTGGGACAGACTATGAAGCCAATCAACAAATGAACAGTAATTATCACATATACCTGCTGCAATGATCCAGGAAGAAATACCTAACCAATAACTTTGGTATATAGATATATAAAACTACTTTGGTATCTGAAGACCAAAGTGTGCAGTTATAGCAACACTGTAAACAAACCAAAAACAGTCTCCAAAAAATCCCCAAAACTTGCATGTGGGGAAAAGTGATACCACTTAGCATTTTAAACCATTTGTGGGAAGCAGAGTGGATAGATAGGTGACAAATTTTATTAATTATATGAAGATGAGAAGAAAAAGGAAAAAAACAACCATAATGAAGTCCAGCAGAAAGATCTTCCAAGAATGACTGAAATTCAATACAGATAAAGATAGAATGAGGCACATGAGCATCAACTGAGTTGAGTAGTTTTAGCTGAGTTGACACTTACCACTCACTAAAAGGACTGTGATGTTCTATGATCTCTAAGATAAAACTCCATCAGCAAGTGCTTGGAAACAATCCAATGAACAAACTGAATATTTGAAATCATTAGGAAGGGAAAAAATCGCTCCAGTAATTATTTAAAAGCACAGTGCACCTGTACCTCAAATGCTAAGCACGATTTTCATTTTCTTATCTCTTTCCCCAGCAAAAGAAATATTTCAGAGAAGAGCCACCAGGCTGATGTAATGTATAGGACAGTCTCTATATGAGAAGTGGCTAATAAGATTTTTAGCAACATTCTTTGATAAACTCCATATTTTCAATTGACAACTTCATTTCTGGAATTTCTTTTATTCTTTTATAGCTGTTGTCTTTCCGGTAATAGAATTTTTTATAGGAAAGGGTGGCTTTGGAAGTAGTATAATGAACACCTGAATAGGGGAGGACTCTTCTCACTGAAAAAAAATTTGAAGTGGGTTGGGTAGTGCCCTAGACAGTTTTAAGTACTATGAACCAGAAATGGTTTTTCACTTTCTTTCCCTTCCCTCCTACAAGCAGTAGGAGTCATACAAAAAAGCTGCCAAAACCATAAAACCCCAAACCGAAAAAAGAAAAAAGACAAACTAAAAAAAAGAAAGGTTGAAAGCCTAAAAGTAAAGGAAACAATGCAGTTGTTCATCTGTGAAATTGGTGAAACTGCTTAGTATAGCATTATTTGATATTATTGCCACATCAGTGCTCGTAATTAGTCTCTCACTAATGAATTGAGGTAATTCATCAGGCAAAAACTATGGCACATTGACAGAAAGGCGATGCATTCAATAAATCAGAGCAGTATGTCCACAAATACAGATAGCTCAGACAAATGTTAACAAAAACCACTTTTGCCCATCATACTCCTGTATCACAAGGGTTTGTTGTGATACTAAACATTATTCCAAGCTTGACTGTGTCAGAGATTATCAGTGATCAATTCAGAATTTCCAGTCCATACTCCCTTCTTAAAAAAATCTGCATGTGTAAAAGAGCACTAGCAGCTCTTGTTTTACATTTTAATTGGAAGAAATAGTTTCTCAATTTTCCGTCTATATTGCATGAAAACATAGTGACATGATTCTTTCCAAGAACAAGGAATAATTTTCACATTTAAAGAAAACTGATAATTTACTCATTCAAAGTTTATTTAAATCTTTAATAATAAGGATCATGTAAAATTTTAATGTAGGTTCCAGGTAAAACTGAAATATGTGCAGTATATGGTAGTATTTCTTTAAATATTGATAACAGTTCATGGGGAAAAAAAATCTAACCCAAACAAAAAAAACCTCTTTTGTCTCACAAGTGGCTAGTGATGCTCAGTAGCTCCAGTTTAGTGCACTGTTTAGGAATTAAATCATATTGTTGTCTTATTTGATTTGCTTCTTTCCATTTTTGACTTTAGGGTATAGATACCAGGTACTGTCAGAAAACCAGATCTCACTGAGAAGCCTCTGTGTATGAACCCTAAACCAGAGTTCACTTCCTTCTATGTACTTTTTTAAAATAAAAGCACTCTTAGGTGAAAATTCTGTAATTGCTCTTAGCTGTGGCCACTTTCTTACTTATAGAGCTATTAACCTTTACCTTGGACTGTACTGTCTTTCATCTATTATGTATTACTTTTTTCTTTGTGAATCAACTGCAGAAAGTGATAGTTTTTTATTAAAGTGACACCTCTGCATCCCTCAATATATTTCCCTAACTTCAATAGGGATATTGATAATTATTACAGTGGTTAATAAAATCACAGAATCACAGAATATGCTGAGGGACCCACTACGATCATCTAAGTCCAACTCCTGGCCCTGCACAGGACTATCTCAAGAGTCATGTTATGTGCCTGAGAGCATTGTCCAAACACTTCTTGAACTCTGTCAGGTTTGGTGCTGTGAGCACTTCACTGGGGAGAGGTTCCAGTGCCCAAAGGCCCTCTGGGTGAAGAATATTTTCCTAATATCCAGCCTCTTCCCCTGATATAATTTCAGGCCATTCCCTCAGGTTCTGTCACTGGTCACCACAGAGAACAGATCCATGCCTGCCCCTCCTCTTCCCCTCAAAGAATTTGCAACTGCAATGAGGTCTCCCCTCAGGCTCCTCTTCTCCAGCCTGAACAGACCAAGTGACCTCAGCTGTTCCTCAAATGGCTTCCCCTCAAGGCCCTTCACCATCTCTGTAACCTCCTTTGTATGCTCTTTAATACTTTAATGTCTTTCTCACATTGCAGCACCCAAAATTGCCCCCAGCACTGGAGGTGAGGCTGCCCCAGCTCAGAGCAGAGCAGGACAATCCCCTCCAATGCTGTGACTGATGCCCCCCAGGACAGGGTTGGCCCTCCCAGCTACCAGGGCACTGCTGGCTCATCTTCACTTGCCATGGACCAGGACCCCCAGGTCCATTTCTGCAGCATTGATTTCCATCATCTCATTCCCCAGTCTGTCTGAACATCCAGGGTTTCCCCATTCCAAGTGCAGAAGGAATACCTATGACCTAATTAGGCAGTGTATACTTGAATGGAAAGTAGAGTGGAAATCAGATGGTTAGAATGATGTTTCTGATTCTTTCACAAAAAACACATACTGTTAAGTAGAAGTGTTTTTCTCCATCAGCCCTTTGTAGCAAACCATGATTTTAAAAGCCTGAGGTAGAAATGTGATACAAGTATCGAGCCACCCAGGCATCCCAGAGGGAATGTACAAATTTCCCTTCTGGCCCAGTAGATACCGAGTAGTTAACTTAATGTTTCCTGAAAATTGAAAGACCTGTTTCTGATATCTATAAGTATCCTTCCCATCTTCCACCCATACTCCCCCCTAACCCCCAAAAAAACCCCAAAAAACCCAAACCAAAAAACAAAAGCAAAAAAACGAAACAAAAACAAAAACACACAAAAAACCTGAAAACAAAACAAAAAAACAACCCAAGAATTTAAAATTGTAATAAGACAATACTCTTATTCAAAAAAAATTATCTGTAATGTTTCAGTCTCTTGAATACCAAGTGCAGAAAAGGAATCTCTCTGTGTGGGAGAGAGTTCCAGTTTGTCAGGGCTTCTGATTTACCTTGAATAAACTTCCTTTGAAATGTTCCTAATTTCTCATGGTATTCCCCTCTGTTGAACTGTTGCCAGTTACTGTATTTTCTAACACCTGCATACCTCCCCCATTGTCAGTACTATTAAGGAATCTGTTCATAATCTGCAGAAATGCTTTCTCCTCAGTCTTCATTATTCAGCTGGATTCCATTCACTTACTGATATTTCTCACACTGCAGTTTCTACTTTCCAGTGATCTGTGGCTGCATTTCCTTCTTATCTTTCTTTGCATTGTTTCACCTGTAACTCTAAAAGACCAACTTGCTCTATTTTCTTGTGGATCCTTTGGAGGCTAAGAGGATTTAATCTTCACATTACTGCAGCTCCACTGGCACTTTATGAATTATATAACTATGTGAGCATTATGTATGTGGGCACTAGAAGATGAATGAAAGCTATTCAATGCACCTTTCTTCTAATCTTTTTCATTCTGAAAAATCCTAAATAGGAAGATAATGTATGTTTCAAGACTATATATTACTTTAATATATTACAGCCACATGTACTGCTAATGAGGAACAAGATAGGAAAAATGTAAGTGATTTTAGTTTTATTGCCTACAGTCTTGCATCCAAAGACTCATGGGAGATATCAAT
>VWZP01007940.1:4071410-4334800 GCA_013396995.1 Dicaeum eximium
TTTCCCTTCTGGCCCAGTAGATACCGAGTAGTTAACTTAATGTTTCCTGAAAATTGAAAGACCTGTTTCTGATATCTATAAGTATCCTTCCCATCTTCCACCCATACTCCCCCCTACCCCCCAAAAAACCCCCAAAAAACCCAAACCAAAAAACAAAAGCAAAAAAAAAACGAAACAAAACCAAAAACACACAAAAAACCCGAAAACAAAACAAAAAAAAACCCAAGAATTTAAAATTGTAATAAGACAATACTCTTATTCAAAAAAAATTATCTGTAATGTTTCAGTCTCTTGAATACCAAGTGCAGAAAAGGAATCTCTCTGTGTGGGAGAGAGTTCCAGTTTGTCAGGGCTTCTGATTTACCTTGAATAAACTTCCTTTGAAATGTTCCTAATTTCTCATGGTATTCCCCTCTGTTGAACTGTTGCCAGTTACTGTATTTTCTAACACCTGCATACCTCCCCCATTGTCAGTACTATTA
This sequence comes from Dicaeum eximium, assembly GCA_013396995.1. NCBI lineage: Eukaryota > Metazoa > Chordata > Aves > Passeriformes > Dicaeidae > Dicaeum > Dicaeum eximium. The sequence goes on from VWZP01007940.1 coordinate 4,071,893, forward strand.
AGGAATCTGTTCATAATCTGCAGAAATGCTTTCTCCTCAGTCTTCATTATTCAGCTGGATTCCATTCACTTACTGATATTTCTCACACTGCAGTTTCTACTTTCCAGTGATCTGTGGCTGCATTTCCTTCTTATCTTTCTTTGCATTGTTTCACCTGTAACTCTAAAAGACCAACTTGCTCTATTTTCTTGTGGATCCTTTGGAGGCTAAGAGGATTTAATCTTCACATTACTGCAGCTCCACTGGCACTTTATGAATTATATAACTATGTAAGCATTATGTATGTGGGCACTAGAAGATGAATGAAAGCTATTCAATGCACCTTTCTTCTAATCTTTTTCATTCTGAAAAATCCTAAATAGGAAGATAATGTATGTTTCAAGACTATATATTACTTTAATATATTACAGCCACATGTACTGCTAATGAGGAACAAGATAGGAAAAATGTAAGTGATTTTAGTTTTATTGCCTACAGTCTTGCATCCAAAGACTCATGGGAGATATCAATTAATTCACCTTCACAACAGGTTTCTGAATCTTAATTTTAAGATTAGTTCACCATATATCAAGAAACCCCTTTTCCCTGTTCCATCATATATTAATTAAAAGGAAAAAATATTAAAAAGTATGTACACATGGAGTGGCTTTCAGTTTTCCTGTATTTTGTCACAACAGACAAATATATTTTACATCAGACAGATGCAGACTTGCTACCAGTGTCTATTCAGATATGACTGAAGGCATAAACCAAGAACACCAAACAAGGGGCTTTAACAAGCAGTTTTACCCTGAAGTATTCATCACTCCACTGAAGCCTATAATTAACAGGTAGTCATGCAGTATAAAAGGGAGCTCTGCACTCCCATTTCTTTGTTTTCTTCTTCCTTGTGCAGATTTTGCACAGAGAGAAAGATGTGTCTCTACTGTCTTGTTAAGAGAACATAAGCACTAAAGTATTGGAGATCTGCAGCTTTCTAGAGGGTAGGTCTAGCATCCCCTATGTTAATTAATAACATCTAATGTAACATTACCATGTTATAGAAGTTTATGCAGTTACACTGAGTTTCTGAGAAAACTCTAGCAAGCCACACTAATGTGACAATAATCTGAATTTCACAGACTGGCTTCTCAGCTGATGTAAATGGCAAATCATTGAATTTTATCTCTAAATTGTATTTGATGATTTTTACACATTTGGAGGGAATTGTGTACAATGTTATTGCATGTTGAACTCTGTGTCCTAGTTGGTGTTTGTTTAATGCACCCTTTGAAGAATTTTTGACAGAAACCAGTTATGAATTTAGTGTGTGAAGCTCTCCCAGAGGGGAAAACATGACTTAGCTTTGTACAGTAAGATGTGTTACAGAAGCATATGTGGTTATAGGGTGACGTAGAATTCGGTTTCTCTTCTGTTAGTCATTGGATAATATCATGTGTGGAGCAAAAGTGCATTGGAAATACAGCATAGAGCTTACAGGAGCAAGACAAAGTGCAAGTGTAGAAGGACCCAGGTGGCCACTATGCAGCGTCTGTAGAGCATAATCTCAGATCAGCCAGATTTCAGGCATGAAATTACAGTGAACTTCTTTGGTTAAGATATTCCATCACTTTTTTGAAAGCCTTCTGCTTTGGGTCAGTTTTTTAAGTTCTGTCCCTTTTGCCAGAATCATAGATGCCTTTAGGTTTTGTATTAGTTATATGAGATGTTTGAATTTTGAAACAGATTAAAATGCTTACCTGTGACAATAAAATGGATGGCTTGTATTTAATGTCTATGAAGAACAATTTTTGTAATTCCTTTGAAGTTTCCATATCTGCAGATCACTAAGATTTATTTTTCTCCTTGTTCCTTTTCAAGTAAAAACAAAAGAATTGCAAATCTGAGACATTAGAGTTCTGAAAAAATGAAATTAAAAAATTAAAGTTTTGGGCTTCATTATAATCAGTATTTCTACTCTCTGAGAATTTCACAGAATCCTGACTAACTTCAGAAAGTTTCCTAAGCATCGAAGCAATGCTTTCTGGTTTTTGTTAACATTCAGCTGACAGTCAGAAGCTAAATTTGGAATTGCCTTTTGTTTGACAGTTCTTTGTTATGTGGCAGTAGCAGGATCTGGATGAGGTAATGGATAAAAGAATCTGTGTTATTCATACACTGGGAGTTTCAAAGAATGTAAAGGAACAATTCTCACCTATCCTGCAGAGGTGGGATGCCCAGAAGAGGACACACTAAGCTGTGTGGCTGGATTCATTGTGCATGTGAGACATACAACAAATAGAACTTGATTAGTTAATTAACTATCGTGTTTGTTGATTAGGAGAGTTGCAAATGTCTTTATTTATGGCCTTTAATAGTGAACTTAGTTTCCTGACAAGGAGGGAAATTGAGAACTAAAGACATTTGTTCGTACATATTTATGAACCTCTACATGAGGGAGGAGAAATAAGCCCCAGTTCAGCTCTGAATTTAACTAAATGACTGGAAAATTAAATGTGTATTTTAGGAGGAGAGTTTTCTTTTCCTACTTAAACTAAACAGAAATGTGTGACCAGAAGACCAGTTTCACATTCTGTGCAGGTTTCACTGTTCCTTTTTATTTCTCATTCTGTCGAAGGTGTCAAGAATATTTTTTGGGTCAGATTTTGACACAGCATTTTTACATAGGATCTGAATATTATCTTCTGTAGAGCTACTTTATTTTTTGGATTCATGTCTTCAAATTTTGGATGCTTTCTATTATTATTTCCTCTTTTCACAAATGTTCATCATGTTGAAACAAGTTAAACTGCCTATTGATATTGTTTTATTTTCCTTTGCCTTGAGGATTTATGTGGTATTCTGAGTGCAGGGTGGCAGTGGAGGGAGGCAGCAAGTGGAATCAGGAGGGGGAACAGCAGAGAGCACTGATAAAGGGTACTGCTAAAGGGTCCCTAAGCCGGCTCTTAGGTCTCAGACTGCCTTGTGGGGCAGTGCAGAAGTGCATCCTCTCATAGCTCAGGGCAGCCAGAACACCACACTGATCAATAGTGAGTCATTACACAGGACAGGTAGAAAGAACAAGGAACAATTATGTGCAAAATAACTTCACAAGATGGAAATAACAGCCAGAACTGGAAGCATGAGGACTGTGAAAGGACAGTAAGGCTTCAAATCAGTTTTAGCTTCACCATTTATTTACCATTAAGTTACCCACTGCAATTATGAACCATAATGAATGATCTTAATTTAAATTATACTGTCACCTCTCTGAGATCTTTGGATTTCCAGAAAAATGGAAAGAATTTTTAATTAAATAAGATTCAGTACTGTTACATTTTCAATAGTATCTATTAGTTGAGTAGTCCTACTGACTGACATTACCTTTCACAGTTTTAATTTGCCTTTTTACAAAAAGATAAAAAAATATAAAATACCGAGTTTAGAGTATCCAGCAGTGTACAAATAGCCAAGAGATTTAGATTTTTTTTCCTTTCTGTTCTGTTTTGTAGCTCTAAAGGGGAAAGAAGCTTTTGTCATGATTTGCCTAAAAATTAGAAAATATGAAACTCCTCTAAATGGGAGTATCACCAAGTATTTAGGGAAGTCTCACCACTTTGTTGAAATGATGGGTAGGAGATAAAATTGCACGTATAACAAATAAGTATGTAATTCTATGAGTTCAAAATATGCTATTTTATTTAAAAGTTCCTCTATAACTGTCACCTCAGTAAAAACTTCTGCTGTCTTTTCCAGAAGTGATTAATTTCTTCAGATGACTTAGTATTCTGTGTTTGCAGAGTACAGAAGAATATTGCCCTGTTATATGTATATATATATATATGATTAAGAAAGACAAATAATTAACACATGATAAATTCTCTAACAGAGAACTAACACATGATAATTCTCTAATATTAGAGGTATAATCACACTTTTTTTTTCTTATTTAAGCCCCTTATTCATATGGGGTTAACCCTAAACATAAATATAAATAGCTATTTCAAGAAATATAAGAAAATGAATAAATCTATAATTTTTCAAGCCTTACACCTATTTAGAAATTTGAAGTAGAAACAACCTGCCTTGTTTTTATCCTTTTTTTGCAGATTTTTTGGGTTTTTTTGCAGATATTTTTTGATTCAGGAAAATATGTTGAGGTAGTATTTCAGCACTCTTGTCTGCAAGATAAATTAAGTGTTCCTGATATGTAATGAAATAATGATTCCCTGAGAAAAATAGACCCTTTTTCTACCCTTTATAAATGCTACCTTTAAAAGTTAGAGTCTAATTTATTAATGGAATTGAATCTTTGCCTTTTCATAATCAAGGAAGGATAACAGATTGAAAGGAGATGATTTATACTGAAATAGCTAAAATGCTTTTTAAAAATTAGAAAGCCACAGAATTTTACTATGACTAAACCATTTCTAACAGAGTTTTGTCTACTCTGCCTCATTTAATCAGTAATCTTTTGCATCATCTTGTTCATTTCTTTATTCATTTGTTCATTCATTTTCTTCCATGTTTTCATTGTTGTGTGTGTGTTTGTGGGGATTTTTTGGGGGTGTGGGGTTCTGCTGGGGTTTTTTCTGCTTTTTGTTCTATTTTGGGGGTTATTGTTTGGTGGTTTTTTTGCCTCTATTGGGTGTTGGGTTGGTTTTTTTTTTGTTGTTGTTGTTGTTTGGTTTTTTGTTTGTTTGTTTGTTTGTTTGTTTGTTTGTTATGTCTAAAGCAATTGTCCATAAGCCAGAGTTCTATATTAACTACTTCTATATTAACTACTGAAACTACATTATCAAGTTGGGGATGTTTAAGGGGAATAAGTAGAATCATTGCAAACTAAAATGAAATTATATCCAGAACAAATCAGATTGAACTTTTATCTATCTTAGCATGATTTTAAAGTGTATAGTTATTATTAGGACATCAGAAAATGTCACAAGATTCTCTGGTGTGGTATCATTAATGTTGGGCATTCCAGGGCCCAGTTGATTTTTTTTTCTGTAGCCCCTGAGCCAATGCATCTTTTGCATAGAGAGGTGCTTCTTCCATGCAGAGGCTCCTTGGAGAAGTCCTATATAAGAGTGTAAAAAAAAGTTATTTTAAATACTTGGTTAGTAGGGAGTATTTCTGATAATCTAGTCTGGATACCTCACCATCTAAGGTTTTGAAATGTCACCTCTCTCCTCCTTTGGCATGTCAGGGGAACAGAGCTGTGAAAAAATTGTTCCTCTACCACCAAGAATAATATTTTTATTGTCAATATTGTCATTATTATTGGAGAGGATTGTCCAGAACTGGCATTTTTCATGACCAGACTAGTCTGAAATAATCTTGTAATGCTTACTAAATACATATTGGAAATTACTTTGAAGGCCAGCTGAAAAATCTTTTGTTAGATGCATTCATATACAGTAAGCTGTGCTTGTGGCAGGTCAGGAGAAAGTGGGGAAAATTCATATTCACTAGAAAGAAATTTGTTGATTTAATATCAGGTAGAAATTTGTTTCTATGTCACAGGCTTTCAATATTCCCTGGAACAAGTTTTAAGATCAAATGGAACTTGAAAAATAATTATTTACATGAGAAGAAAAAGTATTTAAAAACTCACAAAACAAAGCATGAGGTACATGTAGTATAAGAACTAAAACTACATAGAGGTAAATCAACAATATTACTGCTGTAAGCTATAAATGGAATTAATCAGAAACGAGGTGTACTAATCCCAGCTGTGGGATATGAAACCACTTTCTGGGTTGTTATCATTAATTAAATTATGCTTTCACAAGGCTTCACTTGTCCTTGAGCATTTTCAGCATTTCGCAAGCAACTATTCTCCTCACATGTTAATTTGAATAACAGCATGATACTGAAAGCACCTCTTCCAGCAAGGAAATAAATGGCAGGCAAACTCATGCTTTACTGAATGTGTCTTTGTGTCTTTCTGCAAAGCTGTTATCACAACCATATCATATGCTTTAAGATGACTGCTGGAAGCTTTCTTCTTTATATTAGAAATTTATGTAGAATTCTGGAAAATATCTTAATTCCCCATTCCAAAAAAAAAAAAACCCGCAAAATGGGAATGAGGTGTTCTGAAATATTTGTATTTTTAAGCTGTCTTTCTCAATTTCACTGAGATTGTATGTGTGCTGTATATATAAATATGGGTACACCTGTCTTCACAAAACTAAATGTGAATATTTTGGTGGGAAGGGGCAGGTTGTGTTTTTAAACTGAAAATGCATTTTTTGCCTGCCCATGGAGCCTTTGGTTTTGTTTAGGAAAGGCTGAAACACAGATGGTCCTGAAACAGAGGGCTCCTTAACTTTGAATTACTTACTTTAATGAAAATTCCACATTGGCTACCCTAATTCTTAAACAAACAGCTTTAGTTTTGGACTTATTTCTATTTGAAAATATACATATGTTTCTATTAACTCTCTTCACTGCAGAATTTTGCACGCAATCATCCTTCCAAAATTCTCCATATCATTCAGCAAAAAATTTAAATGCCAAAATCTTATGTATAAATATTCATATCCTTTACATGACAGTTTATCAGTGCATTCAGTATGAATGCTGCTGGTGGTGGGATTGAAGGAACTGCACGTGGAGCACACAAACAAGAGTGTTACAGGCTAGATGCATACCAGAACTGAGTGTAAAGAGGAAAGTGAAGAGGTGTGATGGAACTTTTTGAAAGATAGAGGGATGTAAGATAGCCCAAGGAGAAGAGCAGGATCAGATAAGGATGTGATATCCTGGGCTGAGGAGTGGGAGTTCCCTCTTTGGAGTAAGGGTTCAATACAACAATCTACCTACAGTTTATGAAATTTAAAAAAAACCACAAAAGTAATTCTGCTTGGAAAAATCAGAAGTCTTCAGAAAGCTTCTTCCTTTGATCTCCTGTACCACTGGGTAATCTGCAGCTTGCCTGAGAGCTCACTGCTCCTGCCCTGACATTACTTACACAGACAGCAGAGCCTGAGCAAGCAAATAATTCAATAATAATCATTTAATCTTACCCTGCCATTCATGACCTGGTGAGAATTAAAACTTTGGAGACTTGTACTACGTGTTGCCTAAGTAGTGTTTTAATTATGTGATGTCTGCAGATGTTGTTGGAAGCTGAAGGAGCACCATTGATTGGCTCAATAGGCCTCATCTGCGGAATAGGATACATTATCTCTTTTTGTTTATTTTCATGCAATTTGAATCTAAACCTGGGTATAAAAAGGAAACAACTGTTCTCCTGTATGTAAACCAAAAGGACCTTTATAATTCAGACCACAGGTAATTTGTATGGATAAGTTCTTAGCAGGATTTTTTTTTAAGTGCAACCATTTGATGATTATATTTAAAAAAATACAGTAGTTTTCCACTTTTTTTCTGATTTTATGTATTGTATAAAAAATCAGGCATTAAGTAAGGAAAGAAAATGTAGTTTTGAAGCTAATCTCCCACACATTATGACAAGTCATAGAAGACATGCAATATTTTTAGTATAATTTCTTTTAGAATTTGTTGTGAGCAAGACAGATAAAAACCTTGCTCTAAAGTGAAACTACTTCAGTGCTGGTGTTACTAATCTCTAAGGGAAATGATAAATGTCTGTTCTTCAGAATGTAGATTTTTTTTCTCTCTACAAGTTAGATCAAATCAGGAATTTATCCTTCTTAGGAAAGACTATACCTCAGTGTCATTTACAGAGGAATTGTTTTGATACAATCTTTCCTGTTTGACTCCTACTGTCAGCACTGTTGTGATGTTGGATCTGTAATTTGCTCCTCTTGCACACGTGAAATTCTCCAAAATGTGAATTTGTGTCTGAACAAAAATTTTATTTATATTAACAGAAGAGGTGGGAAGCAGGAGTCGTTCCTGATTTTACCCAGAGTTTTCTTGAGCATGCCTTCAGAGAATGTGGTATTTACTACATTTCCAACATTTGTCTGGGTTTTCTTTAGTTCTAAGAGCACAACATATTTGGATCAGAAGGAACATATTTTCAGTGGATTACATGATCTTAAAATTATCTTTTGAGGGGGAAAAAAAGTTGACCTCTTGTCAAAAAAGGATTTCTATTTCTGCTGCATAACCAGTGGTCATCTTTGTTGCCCTGAATTCTTATGTCAGGATTATACAGCACCACTGAGCATAGCAACCTGTTAGATTATTTCTTACATGGAATAAATAAGATTTTAGCGATATGAGTAATATTTACTCACTTTAGGGCGACTAAGTGAAAATTTGTATTCAGTGGGTGTTTGAAATATCAAGCTATATGTTTTTATTATCTTCATTTTTTTTTCCTGAAAAAGAATAAATATTTTTGGACTTCACAGTATTAGGTTAGGAAAAAAAGACACTGGGACATCAAAATCATACCCCTGGATCTTCTGCTGGAACATATGTGCACTTCCTCCTGGGGTGCTTAAATGTAAAGAAAACAGTCTGTTATGGAAAATATGTTGATGACTAAACTGTACATCCAAAGAAGACTATATGTGCTATATTGATGCTGTCTTGTACTACTAGCAAGAATGTGTAATAATACATTTATTAATCGTCATTTTAACGGCCTCCCAGAATGAACTATTTTTATATTATTTTCCCTGTCATTTTAGACATATTGTTTTAAAGAATCATATGTACCTAACAGTTTCTTGGCAGCCAATAGCCTTAGGGATTATAATCCTATTCTGCCTGAGTATCTGTTGAGAAGGGAGAAGGTGTCAAAGCATCTCTGAAAAGAGAAATCATCATTGTAGATGTTTGTGATAAATTACATCTACATTGATGTATCAGCATACCTATAAGAAACACTATGGAGAGGAATATATTGCCTTGAAGTGTGAATAGTGTAGTTCTGGCTTTTAATACAGTTTGAATACTGGTCCTGGAGAAAGATCAATTTTTTACAGATTTCTTTTCATCCTTTACTTTAGTAAGTGATAGCAGTGAAGGAAACATCATGTCTGGTTTTCTTTACATGTACAGAAAGAGAACATTAGTGCTACCAATTGGAATTAGATGATGGCAAACATAGCATAGCTTTTTCTTCATCAGAAACATAGATTTTGTGTTTAAAGTAACATGCAGATTATATTACTGTTCATTTTAGTAAATCAATAAGTCTCTGACTTCCTTTGTTGAAATGCTTCCTGTCAAAGGGTAACTGAAAGAAAGTATTTCTCAACTAGATTTTTCTTGTGTTAAATTCATGATAGTTCCATGGTCCATATATATCTGTCCTACAGAAAAATGAAAAGAAGTTTGACCATGAAACATATGTGACTTTACAATGGACAGCAAAGAACATAAGTACATAAACACATAAGAACAAAGAACATAACATAAAATACATTTTTCAGTGAGAAAAGTAGAACTTTGAGGTGAAGGTATTATTTCATTATAAAATATCAATTTTTCTAAAGCTACGTAAGATAAATTCTTCTGCACAGTATCCATGTTTTTTAACATATGGGACAATGTTAATGTAAATCTTATTACTTTTGCCAGAGCAATACTAGAATACCAAATGTTACACGATTTTCCATCACAATGTCATCTGCAGATATTTGTTGCACATCCCATTATAGAAAAATATACTACAGCTGCTTTTAAAATTTGATATTTCATGGACTGAAGATAGGAACAATTAAATATATTGCAACTTTAACTGTGAGTCTCTGGAAATCAGGTTGGCTTGGTCATTTTGGTTGCTATTTCAAAAGTCTAACATATTTTCTTATTCTCATTGTCATACTATGTATGTGTTGTCAGTCACAATGAGGAATGGCAGTTGGCCATGAAAAGATGGAAATTGTCCGTACTGTGCTGAAAAAATATCATGCAGCACTTGCAAGTACATTGTCAGGTGCAAAATGCAGCAAAACATTACACATTACACCAGGCTTCTACGTGAGTGCTGTTTCAAAACACCAGTCAGTCATTAATTGTGATGTAAAACTGTTTTATAAACATTTTCAGAACTTGTGTTTTACTAGTCTGGAAGTCATACTGAAGTAAATGCGAAGTAAATGAGGGGGGTTTTATGTCTTAAAAACTTGCATTAGTGGCAGTTCAGGTTTTTATGGACTGCAGTGGGCCATGGTAAATCTACAAAGACAAAAAAAACACACCACTTTGAAAAAACTGTGCTAATAGGTAAGAATTACCTGATTAAAGAACCTCAGAGCTCAGAAATTGTATTTATTCTTGGCAGTGCTTGTGTGAAGTAAGGAAATATATAGAAAAGTTTCTTACATTTCCCCAGTTTACATTCATATGGCGTACAAAAGGTTTTTGTAACAGCCCACAAAAAGCATGATAAAGTTAAGGAAAGTTGTTTACATTCCCCTTCACTGGCATGGATATGTTTCTAGTTTTTTATTCCTACATGTGAAAGTATAGTAATCTTTGTAAGAGTTGAGACCACTTTGTCACTTTGTTATTGCAGTCATTGCACAACATAGCAGTGGAGAGGGCTGGTGATAAGCTTCTGCTCTCAACGTGAACCTTCTGACTTACACAACAAAGATGTTCAAAGTAGCAGAGCTGGCATTTTTTATTATCAATGGATTTGGAGGTACAGGTGCTCTTTCAAATTTGTGAAAACATTCCTGAGCTCAACGTGATGTTTCAGGGTTTTTTTACTTTGTCATGTGGTACTTTTTGTTTCTAGCAATGAGGAATTGTTCTACATTAGAGGAGGAAGGAAAATTTCTGTAAACAGAAAAAAAATTATACTCTCTTCTAAGAGAGATGCAGAAGCAGAGTGACCAGTTGTGAGAGCTGTAATGCAAGCTCTATACAGAAGCAGTTTTTTACAAACATAAATTTCACCCAACAAGAAGAAAAGCTGTAGACCACATCAAAGTGTTGAAAGCACATTCCAGATGCCAAACCAGAACATGATTTTAAGGGTTTAATACTGAATAAGCAGTGAATCAACACCCCAATAAATTAATATTCTGATATTCAATGTTATGATACTACTTCCTAGTATTTCAAAAGTATGTAACAAAGAAGTCTTAACAAATAAAGAGACCAAAAAAAAATCATCTCAATAATGAAAACATGTATTTATTGTACCTGAAAAATGCATTAATATGCTTTGATAGGGAGTTCACAAAAATATGGAGATTAAATCCTTTTTAAACAATGGTATATGCAGTCCTTGATGACACGTGGTAGTGCATTCTTTTCAGTTTCTTCAGAATGAAACAACTTTTTCACCTGAAATAGAAGCCATTGGACAGTAGCTAACCTGTTTTCTTTACACAGTCTTAAAAATTTCTCAGCAAATTAGCTTCAAAGACATCAAACTCAAAAATGTGTGAATGATTTTTGGAAGGATGGGATAAAAGGAAGCTGGTAAATTAATTATCTCCCCTTGATCTTTTCAACATAATATGTTTTTCCTAATCAAACTCTGTAATTGAGTAAGTAATCAGGTCCCTGAAATAAAATTTCCTCTAGCTGATTTTACATGGCTCACAAATACTACATCAGAAAATCACATGTGTTTCTTTTTTCTCTTCACAGTATTTCTTAGGAAGAGCAAAGTAAAAAGAGTAATTTAGAATATCACATGAGTACACAGCAGAGTTGTTTTCCCAGAGCTTAAAAATTAATGTGCTGTCTTCAGATCTTTCATAGAGTAAACAGTATTAGCTGTAGCACTGTCAAACAAACAAGCAAACGAATAAATGGTACTTTCAAAAAGAGTTTGAGTACTATTACACTTACAGCTATGTGCTGCAGCTCTATGTATGCAGATCACACATAGTACCAAATTAATTAACTGGGGTTTTAGAGAGCTAATACCTTTTTCACATATGAAAAATCCTGAATAATCCTTATGTTGGCATTCCTGTTCAGGAAAAGATATGCATCTTTTCTTTTTGGAAGGTCCTATTACAAGGGGTGTTTTCCCTTTTTGCCTTCTGTACTGGAAAGGGAAAGAAAAAGAAGAGTTTTATTTTCTTTTTATATACATAAAACAAACAAACAACCAAAAAAAATTGTAATGAGAGTAGCTTGACCAACAAGCACCAGAAATTAAGGTCAAAAACACCTGTAGAAAGTCTGCAGAAACAGTGTGTGGAAACACACTGTTTTTACACATGCTTTTACTCCATCATTGTCACAAATGTGCAATGCTTTACAGTGAAGAATAGCTTTTCACTGCATCAGTGAGTTTCCAAGCCCCTTGGAACTTTTGCATCTCTTGGGTTTTTCAGAGAATATATGCACTTACTGTTTTTCTGACCTTGACCTCTTCGAGGTCTTAAGCAAACATCCTTTCATATGAAAGCAGGCTGACTTGAGGAGGTAATGCAAGTGATGGTACCTAGGACTGCTTTTGGCATCTTTGAGGTGTAATGCATCTGTGACTGTGTAGCTGAATGCTGAGGCATTCACACACAAAGCAGAGCTTCAATGGTCTGAGTAAAGGAGAGGTTTGCAGGACCTGTGCCCAAGAGTAGTTCCATGAACTGAAAAGCTTTTTTTTCCCATTACTGCTTGTGCCTATTTATAGGAATGGTGAGATTTTTAGAAGTGCTTTATGCTGGCGTATCACCACTTTATTATGATTTAGTAACACAATCAGAAGCAAAACATTCTTCTTAGAATGGTGATGATGTGTGGTCAGTGCTTATTTGAGTAGCAATTTATCATCAAGGCACTTGATTCAAACTGTCAAATTTATCCTCCTGAATGGATCTAGGAATCTAAGTTATCACCATGATTACAGAGTTATTGATTTTAAAGTAAGATTTAGTGACAGTAATTGTGAAGAGTCACTGAAAACTGAAGACCAAATATGATTTTTTCTTCTCATTTCTAAGTAATTTGCTTCTGTTCAAGGCTGTGAAACTCTTAAAAACCTCTAAAACCCATATACTACGTAAATCCTAGTTCCTGGGAAAAAAATAATAGTTTCTATGCCCATCACAGCATTTGCGCAAGTAAAAGATGTCTGAAAATGAAAGCTTACTGCTGTGAAGAGAGCACAGATGAAAACTTCAACAGAGTGTAATTATTTTTCTTCCATACAGAAGATGCATAGTATGGACATTTAGTACACTGAAAGAACAATTTGGGATTCTATTTTTCTTTAAAATATACAGTGTTCCTTGAAAACAAAATTGCAGTTTTTTATATATAAAAGTTTATTGTGTTGTTTTAGAATTACTTTTTTCTTCTTTTGTTTTTTTTTTTTTCTTTTTCTTTTTCATTCCCTGGAGTCCTTTTGTATAGAGAGAAAATAGAAGCTAATGTTGACCACTTGTGGCTGCTTTAGTACGCCTGATGTTGTTTCAGATGTGATTGCTTATGCACCTGCATACTTCTGCCATTCCAGTCTCCCTAATGGCTGCAGCAAAGGAGCAGACTTCAGAGAAGCCGCTTGCAAGCAGAAACATCTTGCAAGAACAGATGTTTGTGCACTACAGTGTTATATTGTGAAGTTAATATTGTTTCAGTTGTGTTTTTTCCTGGATGATTGCAATCCAATTATTTTTCTTCTATCTCAGAAAACTCATTCAGCAGATGGGGGGAAATTGTGGTTTTCTATTTTCTTCCTCTGTTTGACAAGGGTGTGGAATAACTTCTTGTCAATTTGTGGACACTGCTATGGATAGTACAGTTATCTCCTGGGCTAATGATTCCCTCTGAAAATTCCATCAAAATGTGTGACATTGCCCAGAGCAATGTCTTTCATTAAAATATATATTATAGTTCAGACCAAGGGAAGCAAGCCAGCAGCAAATCCGACAATGTTTTTACTGCATAGACACAATGAACATTTCAGTAGTATCAGCTAGACTCTGCTTTTGCAGTGTGCACCAACAAAAAAAATTTTAAAGGCAGTTTTGCTACTAATAAGCTACTGTAACATTTCTTTTAAATTAAATGTTTTGTCTATATAAACATCAAAGGAAGTTAGTATGATTTCAGTTTTTATTAGAGGGAAGATTAAAATAGTTTTACTCAGTGTTTTAGTGCTCTACCACTAATTCTTTATATATCTCCCTACATTTTGATGTTTTTAGTGAGGCAATAAACTGTTCTGTGTAACAAAAGCAAAGTAACTTAATGCATTCCTCTATGTTTTACTAAAGCTCATATCTCATGTTGTTTGGGCATAATTTTGTGATTCCTCTGGGCTGGGCACTCATTGGTAGACTTTACTGCAGTAGCGTTGTGTTGGGTCCCTCTTGTCAAGTTAAAGTGATTGACAGTTTCAAGAAAATTAAGAAGGGGAGATTCTGCTGCTTTCCTTGAAAGAATGTGGTGCTCTCTGAACAGAACACAATATTTATTCAAGACGTAATGGTAGCGTCACTACCATAGCTCAGGCTTTGCTTTTGGGTTCCTGTACAAATTATTTTTATTTTTGCAACAATAATTTTTAATTATCTGCAGTTATTTCAATGTACTTTAAGTATTTATGTACATAACCACTTCTACTCTGATTAAATTCATTAGGTTAGTGCAACAGTTCTTAATTTTTTCAAATCAGCCTTGGATTTGAATTTAGTTCATATAAGGCAATCTCTTCATAATATTATTTGTTTCCAGAACAAGATACATCCAGATAATATATCAAGAATTTATTGGTAGTCCAATTAAAAATGCTGTAAAAATCATGAGCATCCCCTTAAAATGCCACCCACACTACACTCCAAGAATGCAGATTTTTCAACTAAAGCAAACAGGAGGAAGCAGTCATGCAGTTAGAGCACTAACAGAGAACGCTTCTACTTTACAATTGCCCCTCTTATGCAGGCTTTTTTTCTCTTCTGGTCATGCATGGTTTCCTGGGTGCAGCTTGTTTTTCTGAGGCAAGTGCAGGGGAGCATGGTGATCGCTGTGAGTTAACATTCCGCATTCCCAGGACAAGCAGGATGTTGGCTTCCTTCTCAATTTTTGGATTGAGTTTTGGTTTTGTAGCACTTATTGGTGTGGGGTTTTTTTTTCTATTGGTCCTCTTTCCTATTGTCCAGTAGTTTCTGCCTATTTGTGGTCAGTTGCTTGACAAGTTTAAATATTTGGATGTAGAAAGTGGCCAAGCACCAGCTAAAACAATGCAGATGTATGAAGCTGATTGGTCATGAATAAGGCCAGTAATTAAGCAGCAGCCGCCTGATATTTGTGGTTGGGATTAGGCTTTAGCCACTTGTCATTTTTCAGTTACAAACAGTAACAACACTGTACTAGGTGGGCAATTAACCTTCAATTTGTGAATTCATTTTACAGCCGTTAATATGCTAGGGCATCAGAAAAAGTATTTAAGGATTCACAGTATCAAAATTAATGTAGGAATACAAAGAAAACTCATTAACTGAAATATTTGCAAGTATCTGCAAATCATGTCTTTGATTAATGAAGCCCTTCTGCAGTTTCTGCAGGAATTCTAAAAGAAAATTAGCTTTTAAATGGACTGATGGAAGAAAAATGTTGAAGTCTTAGCAAAACAGGGACACCTTGGTTACTGTTCTGCAAAATCAGTCATACACTGCTGATATGGGGGTAGTTAAAGACTGAGGAACCATCATAAATCTTCCTGGATGCAACTTGTTATTAAATATGTCAAGAAATGTAGGCCACTGGGTTGACAAAGGGTATATTCCAGATATGCCCATTGGCTATTATTTTCAGCTTATTTTTTCCCTAAAATATCAGAGAAATAAAGACAGGAATAATCACCAAAGGAGATGAAAATTGAATACTTTCTGGCAGCTTCTGGTTGTGCACAGATTCAGAATAATAAACAGATATATCCTTGTTGGAAGCATAACCAAACCAGCAGTAATGTTTGCAGAAGCCAGCCCATCACTTAGAATAGAGTCCACATTCCCACAGGGAATTCAGAAGCCTGCACTGACTGCAGTTTGGAGAATTGGAGATGTTGCTGTCAGAGATCAGCAGAGTGAGGAAGCTCCCTGGTACTGGGACACTGGAGACTCCCCCAGGTGGGCCATGACTGGGCCACACCCTTTCCAGGGATCTGGTTTGAGATGACTTCCCCAGGTCACACCAGTTAGGTCTGAACAAAACATGGGTTGGCTTGCATTTGCATTGCTTAGTGACATTCTCCTCTGTGTCAAATTAATCTGAAAGAGAAATAGCTATAGCAGTCCCAAGCAGAAAGGCCACTATTGTCCAGCTAGATTTTGCTCCCTCAACATCTTTTAGAAACTATAATAGGCAGCACTGCAGAAATACACTGTCCCAAACCATGTATTTTTAAGCTAAGAGGTAAACCACATTTATTCTAATTTGAAATGTTTCTGTGGAGTAAACCTCTTGTTGTTGAGATGATTTCATAGTGCAGAGAGAAAAGAGAGAAGTGCACCATGCTCAGGGACATAAACTCTAGTTAATCTAGTAAACATTGTCTGAAGTAGGGATTCCCAGGGGCTTTCTCAGCACAACACATATTGCAAATAAGCATTTGAGAGAGAAGTCTTGATATTTTTCTACTTGGACCAATTTGTATTAAGATGGAAGAATTAAAGAATACAAACAGTTCTTTAATCTTTACTTAGCAGGAAAACTGAAACATAAACAACTGACAAAGAAAATGCCATTTTGCTATGCAAAATCCTCCTCTGTGAGTTTAAAATTCAGCATTAAAGTTAAAAGGCATAAATCAAAGTGTTATATTTCAAACAATATAAGACATTATCTGGAAGTAAGAAAGCAGGAATGTCTTAGCTTTTACTTCTTTTCAGTTGTTGCCTTACAACTGCAGTTTAAAATATCCAGCTGTAAATGGAAGGCTTTCAGTAATTATTAATATGCAGACAGTTTTCTTCTAATGATATTCTTGCCTGTATTTTTCAGTTGAAGCTTATTGAGTAACACAATGTTTAGCAGGAATAACATATAATTTGTTGACCATGAAATCAGCTGAGTATCTTTTGTGTTTCCTAACTTTTCTTACTTTTAGATGTTAAAACCCTATGACTCAAAATACATCTGTATTTTCTTCACTGACGACAAGTGAAAATAGTGATTTCTTCACAATAAAAAAATAGCTAATGTTATTAATTTTCCAAATAGTCCATGCATTTCGTGCCATCATAATGAATTTGTGAATGTGCCTTTTTTCAGTATGGTGTTGGTATGGCATGTCTATGTTGATATTTGGTGTTTTGGAGAACCTTACTTTGTGGTATTCTCACAGTCTGGTAACAGAGAGACATAGCTTCTCCCAGGCTCGGCCTGGGAAAGTTCTCAGAAAGTATTAAAACAATTATTATCTTATCCCCTGCACCTGGTGTTGTGAGGGATGTTTACAAGGAGGAGTTGTTCCCTGCTTGACCAATAGTGCAAGAGAAGTTTCCTAAGGACCAATCAGGTCTTAGGTTCACTATGCTCTCTATAAGAAGTGTGGAATTCTATTAATAAATGCCTTTTATGCCTTCTGAATCATGGAGTCAGTGTGTCCTCTGCGCCTGTCCCCTATATAATTTGTGTAACATCACTTTTTATATTCTACAGCAGTTCCTTATTCTGTGTATTTCTTACTAGTAATTTTTTAATTGATTCATAGTTCCCTTTATAGATGGAGTGATTTTTGCTGGGATCTCTATTTGGTATACTTGAACATGCTTTTACATGTACCCCTGTAGAGGTAAAGGGAGAGAAGTACGATGGAAAGCCTTCATATCTTTTTCAGCTTGGATTTGAGCTCCTTACAGCATCATAACTTCATCAAGTCTGTCATTTTGCTGTGAGCATTTGCAAACACTAACATTGAGGGCTCACTTTCTCCCAGAAGGATCCTACAATTCTAATTGGTTTTGAGAAATTAAAGTATCAGTAAACCTATTCTAGAATACCAGAATACCCACTACTCTTGTTTTTCGGGAATAAATCACTTCAAATAACATTTTGACTTTGTAGGAAGTCTGGATTCTTGGTGTTTTATAGAGAGTGACTTATTGCTTTGTTAATAGAGTACAGTGTTATTCTAAGGATAGGAAGTGATTAATTTTGCCAGTGACTACTGTGAATGAAATTTATAAGACTGATCTGCTGTCCTATAAAGGCATGCCAAACAGACCCTTTTGCTAGTTCTTTCTTTCTTTGATTAATTTAAAAAAAAAAAAAAAAAAAGATCCACAGTAGTGACCCAGTTTTGTTTTGGTTATTCAATCAGATTTTCATGTGGCTCAGATACATATAAAGTGCTTTGACTGAAGTTGTGCTGAAATTTATACGAGTTGAAAAACTTCAATTTATTAAATTTCCCCTTTCCAAGCCCCCTCCCGTAAAAAATATAAATTATATGCAACATCATAATTTCATGAATTTACTAAAAAAGATGAAAAATCTCATCAAGCACCATATGCTTACTCTCTTTACAAATAATAAGGAAGATAGTTTTAAAGGCAAGACAAAGGTCCAGAAAACAAAGATGCACCTGATGTGTGAGAAAATATCGTCACCTCTGTATCTTGTGTTTTAAGTAAAAAAAATGTTTTCTACCATACAAGTCTTCTTTTATTTCTATCCAAAACTATATGGTTTTTGAACTGAGAATGAAAACAAGAAAGTAACACCTTGCATCCTATGAATTAAAAATAATATCTGTAATTATTTTCTGCTTTGCTCAGATTCTGTATCAAAAATTAGTAATGACACACTGCAGCTATTAAAAAATATTCAGGGTAGTAGGATAAGGATAAAAATAAATGTCTTCTTAAAATAAGAAAGTTTTCCTTCTGATTTCACATCACAGTAGAACAGCACAACACCTGAGGCTGTTCATTTCTGCATTATCACTTTGTTCTTATTATGCTCCTCAATAAATACATTATGTTCTCAAAGTTGTTTCAAAGGAAAAAAAAGCAAATCCACAAAACTTCTCAGTTTATATAAAAATCACCCTTTCTCATTGAAGAACACATGTTCATTTTTGTTATAAACAGGCAATTCTTTAGAGTCAGTTTGGGAACAGTGATGCAGTGGGAAGTCATTTCATGTTATCTTTTAACACACCAATCTACTTACTGGGTTTTCCTTCCACCCCCCAACTCCCCCCAGAAATGAAGACTTTACTATACTAAAGGAAGAGTATAATATATTTAATGTATATTTCATAGCACAAGGTGTTATGAACAATGAAAATGCTGGAAGTCTCTGTCAAACTTCATCATTTAACCATAAATAATCTAAATACAAGCAAAATAGATAACTTTCTAGCTAAAAATAAACAAACAAAATCCAAAGAAAACGCCTATGTTTTGTTGTGGGATAGAGTAATCCTGGACAGACATCTGCCACTGTCACAGTGTGCAGTTTCCTTTCACAGCAAATGATGTTGTCCTTGGGGCCACAGAGGGCTGAATTACCATCATTGGACTGAATTAGGTGGGACTGAATTACCATCATTGCAGTGGACAGTCCTCAGTAGGAATGCATCCAGTTTAGTGGACAGGGTTTCAAGCAATGACTGCTGTAAAATAACTACTAGAAGGACTATAACCAAATAAAACAGAAACCACCACAGTTACCAGACTATTATTGACTTAGGGAAGTTTTCTAGTAAGGATTTATAACCCAAGAAATCCCAGTTTAGGAAATGAACTATGCTGGGTGGAAAATTACCCTGAACGAAATGACTGGGTTGCCAGAAAGAGCATATGAGGAATTATGGCAAGAATTGGGGAGGGTTAAAACAAAATAGAAGGGTGCTGGCAGTAATATCATAGTTTTTATATCTTATGTACAATAACCTTTAATGAAATTTGTTAATTAATTTTATATGATTTTATGTGTTTTTATTCGACAGCTGCATTCCAATTCCGACAAAGGTGATGGATCAGTCAAATACATTCTTACTGGAGAAGGAGCGGGGACTATATTTATTATTGATGACACAACTGGAGACATCCATTCAACCAAAAGCCTGGATCGAGAGCAGAAGACACACTACGTGCTGCATGCCCAAGCTATTGATAGACGGACAAACAAGCCACTTGAGCCCGAATCCGAGTTCATTATCAAAGTGCAGGATATCAATGACAATGCACCAAAATTTACAGATGGACCATACATTGTTACTGTGCCAGAGATGTCCGAAATGGGTAAGGAAAACAAACTCTGATATGCAACAATCTTTTAACAAGTGCAAGTGCCAGATACTGTTTGTCAAAGTTATCATCACATCACTGAGTGTATGTTAAGTATATTGGAGTTAAGAAGAGATGAGCAGAAGACGTGAAATACAACCCGTATGTTACTTGCGACATTCATAGTAAGAAAATGTATGCACACACACATGCTGGCTGTAAAAGAAGAGTCACTCTTAATCTTGAATGCTTTAACATACAGTCTTTGGCAAATTGTAGTTTCCATTCTAGCAAAAAGATATATCCATATATCCTCATTCAACTGCACACTTTATGGCATTCTCTTATGTCTACATAAGCAGTCGATACAATTCACAGAATTAAACATAAAGGAACAGTAGTTCCCTAGATTATTTTAGACATATGTTTGTTTATTAAGTTTCTTATAAAGTGAACTGGAGTTCAAAAATATACCAGTGTTTGGTTTTCCCTGTTATGTAATTCAGATATTCTTATTCTTTGAGGTGCTGCATTATGCAATTGGTTTTCTTTATTTAATACTTTGCTGGTGTTGAAATTTGTAACTTTTCTCGAAAATAATTGCCAACAGAATTTTTTACAAGCACAAAAGTGCAGTGTTTCTGTGAGCAATATCATAAATCAAGGACAATACATGTTTGTGTGAATTACTACAGTGAGAGCATAGAGCTTCCAGTAAGAATATTGTGGTACAAAACCTCTTCAACTGTCTTTGATAATTCACTGTGGCACAAAGCTTTACTGCTAGAATTGCAGTTCATTTCGGTACCATCTAAGCTTTTATCTCAGTTATCTCCCATTACACCACAGGCTGTCTTAATGAGTAATTCATTTCCTTTACCAACTGTTTCCAAAAATGCGTAACTCCATCTTTCTCTTTCTTTGGTTTTCTTTGTCTTTAATGGAAACCATTTTAATTGATTATTTCCTTCACCTTTAGAAGCATTTCATTTTCTGCTTAGGAGGATAGTGGAAGAGAGATAATATTATCTTCAAAATCAAAAGCAGCTAATGTAATAATTTTGTATTTGTATTGTATTAATTAAAGTTTTCTCCTTTTTTTTTCATCTTTTCAATATTGAGAATTCTTACATAAATGTTAGTCATAATTCTGCAGTAGTCAGAATCTGGTATTACTATTCAACTATGTCATACATGTTACCGTTTTCCGAAGAAATATTTGAATAATCTGGGAGGGTATTTTGTGTTGTAAAACAGAGTGGATTATGGTAAACCAATGAAGTTTTACTGATAAAACAGAGAATTGATGCTTATGTTTTATAAATAAAATACTTTACTGGTTGTACTTGAAGGCAAATCATTCAAATATCTATTGCACAAAGCTTTTGTGTTGTGTGAATAAACCTGAATTTTCATATGGTAGCATACAGGCATTCTGTTTTAGGTATACATATTAGTTTCATTGCAAATTTATGATCTCTATTTTCTTTCTTCTCCTATTGATTTGTCTGTATTAGTTGCATTCTGAAAGCATTTTTATTGTCTGCAGTTCAGGAAGACTAATTCTACTACTACTTCCTCAGGATACATTCTTTGTGTCAATGATGGAGATACCTCTGTCACTTTTATTAGTTCTATTATTAGCACAGTTTTTTGACATTTAGCTGTGGAGTCTATACATAGCTGAACTTGTTGATGTTATTCTGTGAATTTCTAAGGAGGTCACACTCAGAACATTTCTTCTGATTTTTACATTATCATTTAAAGATATTTCAAAGTTCCTGTCTCTCTGCAACAGTTCTCATGCTAAGTGGCATTATTTTTGATCTCCATTATTTTGCTTAGTTTCAGCAGCAGGTTCTTGTTTTTCTCCTCAAGATCCTAGCTGGTATTTTCCCCACAACTTAAGTTAAACTTCCTGTAAAAGCTGTAGGACCTTTATGTCTTTACTTTTTTCAAGTCACTGACAAGTAAGTAGAGAAAAGTTTTGTTAATATTTTTGGTAAATATTAGATCACAGTTTTCACTGGGACACAAAACAAATGTACTATTTATGCTTTATGTAGTATTCTGGGAGAGATGAAAGAAAATGTCTATTCCTTGCCTTCAATGAAAATTTTCCATAAACTTTGGCTCAAGAACTAAGATTTATATCTGAAATTATTTCTTCTATAGTATGAAAAAATTCAGTTACATTGAGATCTCTATAATCTGCTTTAAAGTTTATGAAAGTCATCTTTACATAAATTAAAAGAAAATAAGAATATTTTTCAATCAGTAAAAGACTTCCATGTGTTAATTGTCAGCTGCAAAATGAGTAAAATACTTTATGTTAAATGTTTAGTGCTAGAGTAGTTTAGAGGTGAGAGTAGATGACCTCTCAATGACCCTTCCAACCCTAACCATTCTGTGATTCTCTGATAAGAAGAGTATTCCCAGTAAATTCTACCTAAGAAATTAATAGGAACAGTAGACATTTCTAGATTTGTTTTCAGAGTATTCCAATGTGAGGTAGTAATAATTTTAGATAATCCGGAAGACAATGTTGTTCATAAATATGATTTTTATTAGAAGTGTCTGTTTAACTTCCTGCATTGGGAAATTAAATCACATTTTGTTGACTTGTTAGTGTTTTCTGACAGTACTAAGAATTACTTTAGTTAGGCAGAGAATCCCTGTGTTTATTAAACTTCACCTTTTTATGATTTCTATTAAGTTTTTTGTTCAATATTGATCCATTTGAGAGTTAATAGTATAGACAACTATGGAAAGTCATGCATAAAATTTGCATTCTCAACAGGTATATTTTATGGAACTGCCTCATTAAAAATTAAAAATTTGTCTTCAGACAGACAAATTGCAATATTCCCTTTCAGCTTTTCTTTGAGATATAATTTCACAAAATTTTTCTTACTGACTATAAAAAAAAAAAAAGAGAAAAAACAAATGGAGATATTTTGAAATACAAATACAATTTAGTTCCCCAATTGAATAACCCTTTTTTTATACCAGAAAAAAAAAAGACAAAGCTTACAAAGACGT
The DNA here is from genome assembly GCA_013396995.1 of Dicaeum eximium. Lineage (NCBI taxonomy): Eukaryota > Metazoa > Chordata > Aves > Passeriformes > Dicaeidae > Dicaeum > Dicaeum eximium. Next base: position 4,095,016 of record VWZP01007940.1, read on the forward strand.
ATTCAGAGCATACAGACATTTTTTACAGCTCTTTATAAAGCATTAACTAAGAAAACAGAATGACCAGAATGTAATCTCTGAAATGTAGTTGGAAAGCACATTAAATGGTAGTTGTACTCTGGATAAGCAGAGACTCAAGTTGGGGGGAAAATGTCAATTTTATTTCCTAACCAGAGTGACAAAATTCTTTCATAGCAAAACTTTCTTGACAGGCAACTTTCCTACTAGGCTAGTAAAGGAAGGATAGAAGGTATGGGTCTGATGTTCACATCTCTCCTGTGGTGTCCAGAGAAATTAGACCCTTATCTTTTGTATCTGATTACTTTTTTTTTTTTTTTGGACTTCTTAACATTTAAAATAGCAAGAGAGCAGTACTGCATAATTCTCCATCTAAATCCTTCATTACACCTAGCTCAACAAGAAAAACTTGTGCTGCATCTAAATGATAGAAGTGTATCCAGAACTGTGATTTCCCTGTCATGCAGACGAGCCTGAATGATGCTAACTTTGAAAGGAGTAGTTGGAAGGTAAAAGTACCCTCTTTGCCTTTTTTTTTTTTTTTGTAAGGCATTCTAACCTGAAGCTTTCACAAGCTGCCTTTCCTCGGTGCTCAGCAAATCAGGCAGGAGTCTGGCAAAAGGCTGCTATGGGGATCTCTGACAAAATCCTGAGCGTGCTTGTGTGAGACAGTGAAGTTAAGCTCCTGAAGTGCTGCATTCTACTGAATGGTAGTTTGAGAGGAAGGGTGGGAGGTTGAGTTAAAATTTGAGATTCTAAGGGTTCTTTTAGATAGAATGAGAACACTTTGCCACTATTTGATACTAAACTGCTATTATCAGGTGTTTCTTGGGAGAGAGATACAGTTGGATTCAAAAAATCACTGGGGCAAATTTTAGGATACAATGGTATTCCATTCATGCTAAAATGACCTGTCAGCTGCTTTTGTGAGATGCTGCCTTTCACTGATTTTGTTTCTTTTCTCTCACGTCAGTGAGTTATTACAAGCACTAAGATTCTTTTAAAATAAGGAGAGAGAAGAAAGTCTTCAAAGAAGGAGAGAATTATGAAATCACAATATATCTGATTTTTTTCTTCTGAAATAGCCAAAATATGTTTATCGACTTCAAGACATATCTTGATTTCCTAGAATTCTGGGGAAAAGTGCTAATGGAAACTCAAACGGCCGGTAATTGTTTTCCTGAAGAAAGGAAAAATTATAGACAAAAAAGATACAGAGGTTGTCTAGCATTCTGGATAGTAAACTCTGGTAGGTGACTGACTGTCCCAATTGAAAGGATATGATTTTGTTTTACGCAACTACAAAATAAAATAAAATCATTCTGCATCTATAACATATTAATCTTCAGTGATTCCACAAGGTTGAACCATACAAGCTGCTCTCAAGCTAGAAATTATTTGCAAACTGGGCTGCAGAAATATATCATTGCAGCATTTCAATGTCATGGACTTGCAGGGAGAAATATCTGTTCCTGGAAGTGACCTCTTATTCTATGTTTAGATAGCAAATAAATAGGGCTGAACTGATTCCTAGAACATTTTAGGAAAAAATACACAAACTCTAATTCACATTTCTTTACCTTTCCACATGACCACAAATACAGTAGTTTAGTTACTTTTAATATTAACATATGAATAATTATGAACATACAACTAGCTCCTGTTTGATTTTATTACAATATTCCACTTCCAAGTCATCCAGGTATCCTTATACTTGGTTTGTTAATATATTTATCTATGAGACTGTATACACTTGGGCTTTTCAGAGACTAGAAGACACTGTATTTAAGTATGCAACCAGATTTGCATGCAGTTTTACTAAGTCTCCAGTACCGATACAAATAGCAGCTCTTGGTGTCCAAGTTAGTGTGGTAAAAATGAATGATGAGTTTCTCAAAGAGGGTAGAAACAAAATCTGTGAAGGTTTGCATGCTTAGTTTGCTAGACCTGAAGTGAGCCTCCATGCTTTACATACTTCTAAATCAACAGTGCACTGAGGGTGTGCACATTAACAAATGTTCCTGTGCAATATAAACTGATCTAAGAGGCTGAGTAACTTGAATTGAGAAACTGATCTCCATGCCACATGTATTTTTGAAATCTTATTTTAGATGAGCTCTTGCCTGTTCTCTGAGACTATGTGCCTATTAGCAGCCAGAATAAATCAGATGTGCTGCTAAAGCACATCTCCTGGTTTAGTTGCATCTGAAGAAATCTAGTTAGCATGCTCTGAAACGGTTCTGTAAGGAAAATCAAAGTGCAACAAGTGAAGGAGTTCAAGGGTTTCAATTCAAAAACATCTCCTCTCCATTAAATGTGAAATTGAACACCCCAGAGTTGACGTGATACCTCAGTGGTTAATTTAGATGAGAATTTGCTTTCAGATACAGAATTACTTGAGAGCAGTCAGTTCTGTTGTTATTATTATGGTATTTTAATGCTGGACCAAGGAGCCTGTAGAAAGATGTGTCTGCATAAAGAAAAACAAATAGAATGAAGTCTGAGCTTTTATTAACTCACAATCTTACTGATTTCTTATGGGAAGTGTTTGGCAGTGATAGCAAAGATTCATCATTACATGCCTTGAAAAATACACAAAAATGAAAAAATCACTTGTCTCCATTCTATTTGTGCAGTATTTATGCATTTTATTTTCTCAAAAGGGTTGCTCACAACTTATCCCACCTAGTGATATGCTAGAAACTGTAATTTTATTCTTATAGTGGTTTTTATTACTAGCATAAAAAATAATTGTCTTTTGAACTCATCTTTCTAATTTGCATGCCCAAAAAGGTTCTAGTAGTTATTTGATTTTCAGATCTTTGATGCCTTCCAATAGCTAGATTTTTTTTATTCATTTTGCAACTTTTATTCATTTGAGGACATTTATACAAGTTATTTTACATACTTCAACATTAATTTGGATTGAGGATGAAGATAATCCTGAAGTCCATAAATCTGTGTTATTTAGAAGTCAATATCAAAGTTTGGGATCTATGTGTGTGAATATATGTAAATATGTATGCTGTGTAATTATTATTTCTATTTACATCTCTGTAGTTTCTGTTTAAGTTTGTATGTATGTAATTAATTTATGCATAAATATAAAGATAATTTATTTTCAAATTAGTGTAATTATTTTTCCTTAAAAAATTATATGATGATAACCTGTTAATAACCTCTCAGTTTTAGAATGTGAGGACTTCAGAGTTTTTTAATGTATTTGAAAATACTTGTCGAAAAATTATATTTATTGCAAGTTAATGTTTATTTTCCTGTATATACAGGTACATCTGTTCTACAGGTGACAGCCACAGATGCAGATGACCCCACATATGGAAACAGTGCCAGAGTAGTGTACAGTATTCTTCAGGGACAGCCATATTTCTCTGTTGACCCCAAAACAGGTGAGTATTTTATATTTCTGTGGAAATGATTCAGCTGATATGTTGCAGTTGATTAAGTCTGGTAGGTGAAATGCATGTAAATGAAAATTCATGCATTGTGAAATGTACATATTGCAGATACGTGGACTTCTTTTTCTGATTGTTTTTGTAGGCTGCTTCTTGCTTTAGCACTATGAGATTTATAAATTCCTATGTTTTGCTGAGTACTAAAATGAGCCTGCTGTGTACAGAATTAATTCTGCATCATGTCATGATGTGAACCATTCAGCCAGACTGGAATAGCACACATGAATCTTTTCAAGCCTCTGTTTAGGAAGTGACTCAAGTATGCCTAACACATTATGATTTTCAATACTTTGTTTTGACTGAAGGATAGGCTTGGAAGGATTATTGTATGTGTGCTTCAACACATATACCAAACAAATTGTAATAATTTGTGTTTTTATAAAACCGCAAGATTGCCATTTAACTGAAAATTCATTCTATGATTTGAGAAGTAGAATGAACTGAAATATTTATGTTTAAACTCTATGCATCACCCTTTTTTTTTTCTTTTCCGCAAAGTGAAAGTTATGTATAATGTATCCAAACTGTTTTATTTAAAGAGAGGAGAAATCTCCTTTGGGGATGGGCGTTGTTATTAGTTTGTGATTTTTTTGGAGAGCATTATTATGATAATGATATTAACATGGTTATACATTTTTAATGTGTATTTGAAGTCCTCAATAATTGGTAAATATAATTCAAGAAAGTATATTTTTATATAAATTTTAAACTGTTTTTCCCTGTCTATATCAAAGCTTTAATACCGAGGGGGAAAAATGTATATTTTTCCCTAGTTAAGTGTGGGAATAATAATTACTTTTTAAATGTGTTGAAGAGAAATAAGTATAGTGTAAATAGTTTCCATTTTATTGTTTTTGCATTTAAGTTTCTTGGCTTGTGTATATTGATCTCTGTAGTACTTGGAGGTGTACCTGGTTTCATTATAAGAGAAGCGTATCTGTGCCATCTCAGAGAGCTTTGAGGTTACTGCTGCTTTGATTAGGAGACCAAACTCTGTGACCCTCATAGGAAGGTCTGTCTCAGCCTAAAATGTTCTAAAAATTTGTGAGCTCAAGTTAGAAAGGCCTAGAATGGAAAATCAGTGGTACAGTCCTCACGCTCCCCTTGCCCTTAGAAATTCAACTAGTTCATATTTCTAAAACTGTTTAGGCACTCTGAGGCAATGGCCTGCGTTTTTATTTTTATAATGATGTAGAACTTGTAGTCTGGAGCTGCTATGCAGTCAAAGAAGAATCATAATGGTTATTCTCTGTATCAAGTCTGTATCACACAAGGAATAGTATTGTTATAATGAAACAACAGATGGTAGTGTATTTTCACTCCTCAAGCCTTAGGCTTTGACAGGGATTTAATAACACTTTATGAACTTAAACTCTTTAGATATTTGTCTAGAATATGAAAATTATTCTGATACCATAGTCTATGAAAATGTGAAAATTAGGTAAATAGTGCAACAATGAAAAAACAGGAGAAAGCTGTTTGCTTTTATAAGTTGCCTTTTTATAATTGTAGAATAGCAGTTAATTTAGTTTGGCATGATAAAATGGGAAGAATATTGGAAAAGGTAGGAAAGTCTTGAAGAATAGAGCTTTTCACTATGAAATTTCACTTTGAATTTTTGGGGTTTAAGAACTCATTTTTTGAAACATCACTCTTCTGAATTTGCAAGCATTTCTGTGACTTTTTTTTACTAATACTTCAATTGTTCAATTCCAGCTGAACTATACTTTATCTGGAAGTCTTCTGAATTTACATGCACAGGCTTCCTTTACAACAAAGGAGGTCCAAAAGAGGGAAGGAGAAAGGTCCCAACATTCATGACTGAATGTTGTTTATGTAGCCTAAGGATCTCATATAATGATCAGTAAAGTCTCTTGAAGCTATCAGAAATAGATATCAAGCTCTAGTGTGAATACTCATTTTAAAAACACTGATACTTCTAGCTTAGTACTGCCTATATTTGGTTTTAAAGTATAAGAAGACTTTAAAGTTACGGATTTTTAGAAGCTTAGGTCAGAACAGTTTAAACAAGATTATAGAATAAGGCCATAGAATTCATACATTCAAAGTATAATAAGGGAACAGCACCAAATTACAAACTCTGAAGTAGGAAAAAAAGTGTTTTCTTGACAGAAGAAGAGCTTTGTCATCTTGTCTGATAAAAAGCTCTTCTCCACACACTCAAAGTGGGACAGAGGTGCAGTGCAGGGAGAGTAAATAGACTGGAGCCTGAGCTCCTCCTGGGGTTAACCCAGGACAGCCCCAGCCCTATGGGCCAGGGCTGAAATCCATCATGTGGAATCCAAAGGAGACACTGCCCTGATTACTCCTCAGACTGAGAAAGCTACTGCTTACAGGGCTGTGGGACACATTATGACATGCAGATAAGAATGGGATCGTGCAGACTTATTCTTGGATAGCTAAAGGGAGGACCATAGACAGGGAAATGGATAGTTGAGATGGAGTGGGGAGAGAAAAGCAAGAGAAAATGGTAAGAGGATAAAAGGGGCCAGCCATATGCAAACAGGCTTTGCTCAGCACGATTATTTGGCCATGCCCTGTCCTGGATCATCAGTCTGTTCTGTGTTTTATTATGCTCCTCTTATTTTGCAACTCTATTTCCTGAGTAAAAGGTCTCTCTCTTGCATGCATGTGTGCATGGACATTTAAGTGCTAGCAGCTGGAGCAGAGCAATGAGTCAAAGGGGTCTGGTGTGTGTCTGGTGCCAGAAAACTGGAAAATGCAGACTGTGTGTGTATTGCATGGGTGTCTATGCCAGCATGGTCTTACTACAGGGTCTCAGGCTGGAACAGCCAGCAAGCTGGATGAGTGGTTTGGCTGATGGATATCCATTTGGCCAAAAGTGCAGAGCAGAAAGCTCAAGAGTCAGCTGTGGGAAGAGCCAAGACCAGTCTAGAGCAACTGTATGGTATGTGGTTTGAGAGCCCTGTTTGTAGTAGTGTATCTCTGCATGAGGCAAGGGGAGACCAGGGAGCCAGGTACCAGCTGGATGGCATTGGGAATTGAGGGCCAAAGGGGTCCAGGTACTGTTACTGGATGCACTCAGTATGTAAGGCTGTGGGGGATCAATAAGTGTGCTGGGTTGAGTGGAGATGTACGACTATGTCCAGGATAAACAGGGGGTCTGTACCTGGAGCTTGGGGGCAGCTGCAGGCCCCAGAGTTGGATGTCCAGATGGCACCAAGTGCAAAATCCAGGTGTTGTCTACTGGACAGACCAAGTACAGCAAGTTACAGGAGCAATCCATGCTGCGTTTGTGAGCATATTTCCAATTACAAATCATCCTTCCTTCTGGTCAGCTGGAGAAGAATGAGGCTGTTTGTGCTGTTTGTGTTTGAGTGCTGAGCCGTCCCACTTGTGTCTCACCCGTGGCATGTTGCATCTGTGTATGTGCCTTGTGGGAACACCGCTTGACCTCACATTGCTTCTAAATCATGGATTAAAAATAGGGAGCTGCAGCAACCTCATCTCCATCAGGCTACCAACAATCTAGTTTATCTAGTTGATTTGCTCTAGGACCTGTGTTTTTGGTTTTCCCCTGGGGAAAAATTGCGGATTCTCTGCATAGAAATTTGCTGTAACTGTGTGATTTTGGCTGTGAATGTCAAAACTATTTTCCATGCATAACCTAAAGTTTTTAGACTTCCAAAATCCTTTGATATTGAATGGCTTTCTATGAATTGCTCTGTATTTGTGCCTATTAATTACTTTTGGCAATAAGCTGTAGAGTGTAATAGTTAACTAGTTATGTAATTAATAATTACCTGCAATAGCCTTTACTGATTACTATTTATTTTCCTCCTCAACTGCAGCAAAACACTCTGCTGAAATTTTATAAATAAGAGTGTACTAATAATGCTGGCAAAAGAGAGGGAAGCAGTCAATATCTAGATCTTATGTATATTTGCAAAGATTATGCATACAGAATTGCATGTTTTCTTAAATCAAAATATTCAGGGAACCACACAAAATATGAAATGCTAATCTTTTTAGAGTATCATTAACTTCTCTGTAAAGAGAAAATAAAACAAAAAGTGAAGTTATTAGTGAACAGTAGAGCAAATAATTTATTCAGATACTTAGTGTTTTAACATGGTTCTCTCTTCTCCTAAGCCCACCTTTTCACATATTTTTCCCCCCCACTACCTGTCTGCAAACTCTGAGCATCTTTTGAAATGCCCAAATACACATGAAGTCTTTTCCTGGGAGTTTGAACTGCAAATTCAGTATTCCAACTTTCCCAAAACATGAGGTCTTTTGATCCAGAAACTTGATCTAGGATCAATCCTTGCTTGTTTTTGCTTATGTCAAATGAGGCTCATCAAACAGCAACAGCCAACATTTGACTGGCAGCCCAGTTCCAGGGGCCTTTTTGTTTTCTGAGGAAACCTCAGATTAGACTATGTGCTTTTTGTTGCACCTACAGCAGCACACTTTCTATTGCTACATGCTTTGGGAATGAAAGTGAAACCTGTAGTCCAATTCCACTGCTTACATGGTAAATCCTATCTGGAGTATGTTAGTTCCACACAGCTCTTCGCACGTACCTCTGTCTTTCTGAACCAAATATACTGAGTGAAGTAATCTGTAGGGCATATGTCTTTTCAAATCAGCAGTTCTGCTGCAACTGTTATAAAATGAGAGATACAACCTTCATTCATTGCAGTTTTGAATTTAAGTGTATAATTTAATTTAAGGATGGGAAATTCATTTGTCATTGAATTGAACGTGGAAAAAACCTCAGATATTTGTATTTGTATTTATAATGTTCTGCTGTTGCAGCAACAATATTAAAAATATCTTAGTAATGTATAAGATAGTTTGGTTTGGTTTTGTTTTACTTTAAGACATTAAATAGTAAAGAAATATGTATTTCTCTTTATCAAAGAATGTCACTACAAATTAGTCCAGGCTAATCATGAAGTGTGAGACGAGTGTCAATCTCCTTCTGCTTTCTGTCTTCACAAGATATGAGCAATAGCTTCAAGGATCCCTACAAGAAATTACCTATTCACTAATTATCTAGTTTAGTTCCTGACTCAGAGCACGATACAAATGGTAAATAAACATAGTCAATGGCTGAATAGATGCTTCCAAACATAGAGATGGGCCTCATAAACACCAGTTACCCACCCTGGAAGTTTGAGACTTCTGTCCACATATGTAACTATTCTTATACATTTTTTAAAGTTCTTGGCCATAGTTCATATGAGAATGATGGATTTTGTGGCATTATAAGAATTAGAGTGTAATTTTAAAATTGCATGTGTACTCCTCTGCAAAACAATAAAAATATATTGTTTATCAAGTTATTCACAAGTGCAATACTGCTAAATAAGCATGAATATTTAAAAATATAATTAAGTACTCTATTAAATCTATTAAAATAAAGTAATTTTAGTGGTGAGATTCTAATTATTAATTTAATTAATTAAGGCCTACTGCATCTCCTTATAATAAACAAAATAATTTCTACTGATATAAAGATAAATTCAATAAACTTTCCAGTTCAAAAAAGAGGAGCACTCTTCATGCTTTAGTAGAACAGCCTGTCATGGTATTCCAGAAAAGAATCTAGTGTCCCAATTGAAATCCACAACTAATACACCACAGCCATTCCCAGGTTCCTGTAGTGGGTTTAAAGTGAACTTAACCTCGTCTATCACATTTTTGCACATGGACTTTTAAATTGTGATTGGACACTGTGTGTGGAAAGGACAATGAAGCAGGTGAAGGGTCTGGAGCACAAGTCTTATGAAGAGCAGCTGAGGGAGATGATGTTGTCCTGTCTGGAGAAAAGGAGGCTCAGAAGAAACCTATTGCTCTCTACAACTGCCTGAAAGGAGGTAGAACATAACAAGGTGGAGGTCTGTCTCTTCTCACAGGTAACAAGTCATACAACAAGAGAAAATGGCCACAAAGTGGCCAGGCAAGGTTTAGGTTAGATATTAGGAAAAAATTTCTTCACAAAAAGGGTTGTCAAGCATAAAATTTTGCTAATGTCACATTCTGCTTCAGCTAGATCTGTGATGAAACTTCAGAGTTTTACATGTGCTTGCATTGCAGAACACTTATTTATAGCAATTGGTGAAAACTCCAACTTAATTATATGTGATTGGTTTCTAATCAGTATCAAGGGGAGATCATAGTAAAGAATCAGCTTGAAAGTTTAGTTATTTTAATGAGTGATATATTTTTCTAAAAGTATGTAGGATAAAAATTAACTTGATTTTGTGCCTGGGTACTGAAATTTTTTCTTGATATTCTAGGAACTGTATTTCATATTCAGGCTTTCCTCTATTTTATTTCCCTGAAGGAATTTCTGAAATGTTATAACAGAAATTACATCTCTAGTGTAGACCTTTTCCAATGTCTGCACTTCACTGACAAGGGGATCACTAGGAATTCAAACTCTACATTTGAAAGAGTCTTACCTTGTTTTTCTAATTCCTCCAGGTACTGTACAGTGCACTCCTCCATTCCTGAAAGAACAGAAATATGTGCTTCATCTAAAAATATTGTCATGAACACTTGTTTGAGAGTGTCATCTGTCAGCTCTCAGCTAAGAGTAAATATTGTAATGTCTTTTACTTTCAATTTTAAGTAAATATTGGATTTTCTACACCTACAGTTTTGACACTTTAAAGAAACTTCTCTGAACAGTGGACTTCATTCTCACAGTTTTCTTTTGTTTTCAAAATATTGATATATTCTTACAGTTTTCCCAAGAGTAATTTGAAGAATAACTCAGGCCATCAGACAGCAGAACAATCTATTGCTTCTTTTAGATTTCTAGGGACTTCATTTCGGTACAGTTAGAGACTTTATGAGGGCATTGGTACAACTAAAAACCTTGTTGCTTAGGCCTTGTTTTTCATTATCATGGAAGCAATGCAAAAAGTCATTTGCTAATCAAAAGTGTACAAAGAGGAGGGGCAAAATGTTCTGTTCAATCAGTTTCTCTTAGGGTGACTGATATTTGCTGGTACATCATCCCTCTTATGAATCCTTATGCAATTTTTGGCATCCACCTCCGGGAAACTGTGGAGCAGGTTTTGCAGGGCACAAGATGGGTCACTCATCAGAAGCAGGGTTCTGGAACTGTTTTTTCTTTGCTTGATACCTACCAACACTTTCTCTCCCAGCATCCATCATATAGTTAAAAAGGACGGGCATAGTAGGCAGACAAACTGGGAAAAAAGATTGCCTGATGTTCTAACCTTGTTTTTCTTCTTCTGTGAGATGAACCATGTGTTTTGGAGATTAGGTTCAGAAGTAGGGAAGAAACTATTCCTTGGTTTTTCCTCTCTTGTTTGTTTCTGTGTTTTTCTTTCCCCATCGGGTGGTGTGAACAACTACCCTGGAAAATCTTTGCTGCTCTTCAGCCACAAGTTGTTCTCAAATTAAAAAAAAAAAGATTGATAGCCCCTCCGCCCCTTTCCCTATGTGTTTCTGTAGCCATTAATTGGCAATTGGCAAGTTCCCAGATTATAATATCATCTTGGCTTCCTAACCATGCCTACTGTACTGTGTTCCTTTTGTTGGTAGACATGCTTTTATTTATATATGTTTATATTTTAAATCTTTCATCTGTAAATATACAAACATATTTTTCCACTTAAAACAAAATGAAATTCTAATCTGAGCTAAACCTAGTAAACAGCTCAGCCACACACAGCCTCTCACTTGCTCCCCACACAATGCAAGGGGAAAGAGTACAGGAGTGATATAAGTGAGATAAAGACATTTTAATAGGGAAGGTAAAAGTCATGTACACAAGCAAAGGAAAGTAAGGAATGAATTCACCACTTCCCATGGGCCAGCAGTAGCTCAGCTTTCCCCAGGAAAGCAGAACTCCACCACAAATTACAGTGACCAGGGACAAGAAACACCACAATTCTGAGTGTCCTTTCTTTCTCCTTCTTCTCCGCACTTTTATTGCTGATTGTGATTTCATGTGATGTGGGATGTCCCTTGGGTCAGCTCTTCCAGCTGTGTTCGTTCCCAGCTCCTTGTGCAACCCGAGCCTTCTCAACGGTGGAGTGGTGTGAGAAGCAGCAATGTCCATGTTGCTGCAAGCACTACTTGACAAGGCTAAAACATCCCTGTGTCATCAGCACTGTTTGTGTCACAAATCCAAAACATCACCATGTGAGCTGCTGTGGAGAAAATTATCTATCCCAATCAAGACCAGTACACAGGTGGAGCAGTGGTTTTATTTGTGTTACCAGACTGAAAGTCCTGAACTGAAAGCAGTGAGACATGCATGAATCATGTAGGATAGATTCTGTTGCCACATCCTTTACAGTCTTTTTCTTAGACATAAAATTGCTCTCTGTTCACCATTTAGTCTTTCATTTTACTTTCTTTTAGACATTGGAAAAGGTTCTTAATCTTAATGTTTGTTAGGCTTGGCTTTACATACTTCTAGACATTCACATCTTTTCAGAGGTACTGAGAGCTATAAGGAGTTGGCTCTATTTTAAAGATTTAAAATACCATGCTGTATCTATTAGAAAAGTTAAAGATCTTGATATGAGGAAAGCATTACATTGCAATTACTTGTAAACTGTCTGTTTTTCTAGAGACAAACTATTTTTAAAAATGTGTATCTTTGTGTGTCTTTGAACTTTACACAAGGGAGATATGAACCAATAATTTAAGTTCTCTGTTTTTAAACAAGGGCGTCTTATTCATCCAAACAAAGTAGGAAAATTATGTGTGTGATAAAACATGTTTAACTTAAGGGAAAGGGAATGAATAAGATTTCACCCTAGAGCAAATAATACATTACTGTAATTTTTAGCTCAACCAGGACACTGACTCAGAAGATTAATGTACTAGACTGTTTAAAGGCTCAGCACCAAAAGACCAGTCCACATGTTGACAATACTCTTACAGATCAGTCTTTATTGTTGTGAAATAAGGTGGTGACTTTATTGTCTTTAATTCAGCTAACAGGTGCAAGGGCACCTTTCTAGAGAAGGGGTTATTATTTACATGTATAGTTCTAGAAGAAAGGATCACCAAGGCATTGAAAGAAATTCTCCCCACACACACCCTTACAGTTTTGTCTAGGGAACTGAAATGAAGATATATAACCAGGCATTAAGTTGAACTTCACAGGGATGTCTTAATTCATACTTATCTCTCCTTGATCCACATTCCCTTTTCCGGCTTAACTTTCCCTTTTGCAAACTGTTATGGATATTGCTATAGATGAGGACTATAATAGTTTCAGAAATGCACTTAAAGGTGTCAATGAAACTTTGCAGTGGCAGTGAAAATAAGGCAGTGTCACTGAGGTTCTATTTCAGCGGCTGTTATCTACTGGTTTGGTAATGCTAAAAGGCTAACATTTTTGCCTTTCATATTTTGATATTTTATACTAACTCACATTGGAGTGGACAAGACCAGTAGTGGTAGACATGTGAGAAGGAAATTATAAATTATAGAACTGATTGAAGATACTGTTTTCTTTTACATAATTCGTTTACATAATTTTTATTAACACATTTATTTTAATTTTTGGAATGCTCACAGATCCTGTGATTTAAAAACACAGCTACTCTCAGATATCATGAATAATCTACATTAGGTCAATAAATAAGCATTCATCTGGTTTCCCATCTGTCTCGTCTCTTAGAACAATGCATACATTTTCAGTTACAATTTAAATAAATGTGTCTGATAACATCGTGCCTTGTAATAAACTATACAGAACAAAAAACTAGTATAATGACAATAATTTGCCAAAGAATGTGTATAAATAAAATGTTCCTCAAGAAATCTTAACCAGCAAAAATATTCCATCTCCAGTTGAGATGCCTCCCAAGAAAAACTTAATAAAAATTTTATGAAATTAGCACAACCTCCATATCTCTTGGCCATCTACATGAACAAAGAAATACAACATATATATAAACCAATTTTACACCAGTTTTACAGTGATAACCATCAAGGTGACATTTGGGGACTGTTATAATTCAGTTCATATCTGATGACAAAGGGAAAAAGAAATAACTTTCAGAAAACACTAAGAAACGTGTGATCTATCCAGGAAATTCAACATTTGCCAGCTGTGTGACAGCATTTGCCTTCTCTTGAATATTCAACTTTGCTGCCTTCCCACCATCCGTGCCTGTGTGAGTGCGGAATGCAGAGCCTTGCAATAAAGTTAGTCCATTTCCCTTTAGTGGTGTCCATCTTTTCTGAAAGTGCTCCAGAGCAGTTTTCATTCCCTTGCCAACTATGTCAAGCCCAGGAACAGCAGCAGCAGCAGTACAAGCAGGCATTCCTGGCCTCTAAGACTGAAGATAGGATCTGATCAAGCACAGTAACCAGCAAATTCATTTCATATCTTTGTAGATACCTTTCTGAGTTGCCATCATATTTTTAAATGTAAAATTTAGGAGAGACTATAACCAGACTTCCTGAAATTCTGTAATTGTATTTCCAGTAGAGGATTCTATTTATTTTTTTTTAAAATTTATCTTTGCTTACACCTATATTCTGTAATTTGATTTGTGAATGGTAGTAAGAGTTAATTGTTTGGTTTGGTTTTTTCCAAGAGTTAGTCAGTATGTGTCAGCCTGGCTGAGGTGGTCTGTCCCTGTCCCCAGGTCCCCAAGGAGGTGCCAAGGCCTGGGACTGGGGCTGCTCCAGTGCCCCTGGCTGGGGGTGGAACAGGCTGGGGCTGCCAGGCCCTGCCATCACCATCCCAGGACCCCCTGTCACCTGGTCCCTAGGACCTCCTGTCACCTGGCCCCTAGGACCTCCTGTCACCTGGCCCCTAGAAGCTGCCAGCCCCTCTGGTGCCCTGACAGTGTAGCAAGTGCTGTTGACAACAAAGTTCTGTATGGTGGATGTTTTTCTTCACATTTTAAAACCCATTTTCAAAGCCCATCCCTCAGTCAAAAAAAACCCCAGAACTTTTCAAATTTGCAGTCAGTACATTCCTTATGCAATATTTTAAGCATTAGATAAAGCCCCTGAAAATTCTCATGCTAGGAGAAGCAGAAGCAGATCTATGTTCACTACCCATTGCAGAGGAGTGAAGCTCTGTCTGCAGTATATAATTTAGGTCCCTAGGGAAGTTTTGGTTTTGTTTGGTTTTGGGGTTTTTTTGGGTTTTTTCTCACATAGTTTTGTCTTGTTTTTCTCTCAGTTCACTCTTTGGAATTAAAGCATTAATTTTTTTATTATATTTGTGACCATGATTCAATATTAAGTATTCTAAAGTTGCTGATCCTCCTTTTATTCCTTTAGCTTTATTTCTTTCCTATTTCCTTAGCTAGCTCTCAGTATTTCTGGTACATAGTATTTTCAAAGCACGACTGACATTTGCAAGGAAAGGTTCAATTCCATCTGTAACACTAGGAAGAGTAAGAGGCACAAGAGTAGAAACCTGTCTGGAATTTAGCAAAGTGCTTGCAGTCCCAGAAGCAGATATAGCTATCATGGGAGCAATCCTAAGGGAAGCAGGTAGGTTAAATGAGATTTTATTCTCTCCCAAACTGCTCCTTCAAGAAATACGTTTTAGATCAATAGATTGCATCTAAAAGTGTTCAAACAGAAAATGCAAGAGTTCCCTGTATATCTAACCACCATGTCAGCTAGATTTCACTTTACTTGAATTGAAGATGAAAATACAATGAGGGACTTCAGAAGCTAAGACTGTTTCTTCCTCTGAAATCTCTCCTATGATGTTTTCTCTATTTTCTTTGTCTTCAACATAAAATGGCAACAACTGGTATCACAATGTAGATCCTTTCACTTTAATAGATTTCTGATGTCTCAGCTTTAATCCAATTGTAATCAGTTCTGATTAAAAGTTACTTTCATAGTGAGATGGATTAAGCATCCATAAAAATAACTGCATCAGTGAAAGAACATACAAGTGTCTTTACTTGTGTAATCCTTTGCATTTGCTTAAATATCCTTCTGTGCTTTAAAGAGGAATCCTCCATTTTCAAAGTGGACATCTTTATGGTAAATATCTGGTTTACCTTGCCCTTTTGAAGAGAATAAAAAAGAATACTGCTTTAAATGAGGAAAATCAAACAAAGTTTGTCCTGTTGTTCACTGGAACTTTACACTCCTGTATAAGTATGCTTCTGGATTTTTCCTTATAATCCTCTGTTCAGTAAGTAGATTAGATTTGTTTCAGGTGTTATACTGTCTCAAAGAGATTCTCAATAAACCTGATAATATATATTGACTATTGCATTTTCTGATTCTGAAGAAAATTGATGTAAAATATCATACTTATTTTTTTTAAGGTACTCAGCATTTCTTATTCTAATCTCAGATTTGTGTAGTGCAGTACATTCTCCAAGAGTTTCAAAATGCTCTGGTAAAACAGCAGTTGCAATGTGTGCTGAGCTATTAGAAATAATACAATACATTAAAAAATGCAATAACATGTATCTCCAAATTAATTTTTGGAATTGCTGGCATGGCAAATGATGAACTATAAAGCTATAAATTGCTGGTGTAAAAGCCTCATTTGTGAACTTCATGAAAGAGGGTAAAATAACTATTGGAAAAACATTTTTTTCTAATCGTGATAGATTACTTTTACACTATACTATTGTTAAAAATTGTAATATACATTAAAGTACAAAACCCCTCCATTTCATATTCAACATGCTGATTTATTTCTTTATTTTGAGACACCATCTTCTTGTTCAGCTAATATCCCATTAATTCAGGAAACTAAGAGTGAGTACAATGTAATATGAAGCACTTGTACTACAAATGAATTTGGCTTGTGTGACAGTTTGTAAAATACTATTTCTTTACACAGGCTTTGGATATTCATCATTCTTGTAAATTATGTATTTCTGCTTTTTTTGAGATAGAATCTTCTTTTTTGCTGATAGCTTTTCCATGAAAAAGATCTTGCAAGTGGATTTTTTTAATCTGGACTGCTGAAAAAAAAAAAAAAAAACAAAAGCAACTATACCTAAAATCAGCATCCATTAATTTTAGAAACATCCATTTCTGGAGTTGCTTCTTTTCAGAGAAGAGCAGATGTAAAATGAATTTTTTTAAAAAATGAAAATTTAAATATAGTTGTATAATCTATGAATTTTTGGTATGGGGTGAAGAGACTGTAATACATATTTACCATCCATGTGTTTCTCTTAGGATGTATTGTTCTTTAAAGATATGAAGAGATATAAATTCTTGTTTCTCATAGGAATGGCCTCCAGGTGTAGGAATTTGTTACTGGTTTATATGCCAGATACACATTACCACCAAAACAAACACTGAGATACATGGAACTGACTATTTTTCTTGACCAGGTAACCATACAAAAGGTGAAATACCCGCAAATATATTTCATTTGAAAGTGTATTCATAGGAATTTTGTCCACCTGGCAAGACTTTAGGAATGCCCTAACCTCCACAAACCTTTGTTTTGGGTTATCTACTGTATTCACCAAGTCCTGCATTAGGTTGCCTGTCAAAACCTGTTAAGAATTTTTGTCTTCTTGACTCATTTTCAATTAATAATACAACTAACAGATGTTGCAAAATGATAGCCACAACGTTGTGGTCTTTTTAAATTTTTCTCCTTTTCATTCTGAAGATCCTTTCTTTCTGACGGGAATCCTCAGGGTGAATTTCAAAGCCTCAAAATTAAAAATGATTCATGTAGCTGCTGACACATAGTCCTAGGCAGAAGCAGAATAACAAATCAAAACCAAATGTCCTTTACATTTTCTCCTAAGTCAGCCATTTTACCTAAAAGAACCTAAATTATTAGTGAAAATTTCATTTTTAATAGAGCTGTGCTATGTGGTAAGAACATAAAAAGCAAAAGGTAAAAAAGTAGCAGTGGGTTTAAATTCATGTTAGGTTTAGGATTTTTTAATCTACCTTATGTTTTCTCTGCATTACTATGTATTTTTTATCAATTGCTAGCAATTTTGTACTATTCGTTTTATCACAAATAACATCTCCTTGTAGAACATGAGTTGAAATACTCATTGGTGCAAGTATAGAGAGGAAACTTTTTTTAGTACAGGATGTAGGACTTGGAAGAATATCCAGACACATGCCTTTTCCAGTACTTGCAACTTTTGTGGTACTCTTAAAACCCTGCCAATGATGCTGGCTGTGCTGCAAGCTGCCTGTGGCTCAAAAGAATATCAGAGCACCTGTCTCCAAGAGTACCATAGTTATCTCAATTAATTTTATATCTGGGGCTTTCTCCAGGGCTCACTCAATTTACATGTGCATAAGGACAGCCCAGCATATTCTGACCCATCAGTGTCCCCTGACTACATCCATTCTTCCTGTCCTCAGGAAGTGGAAGGAGGCAGGTCACACTCAGATCATCAATCTCAAAGGTCTTCCAACCTACATGATTCTGGCATTCCGTGTTAGCATTTGTTTGTGATGGCCAGGTTCTTATAACATGGACACTGAAACATGCATCCATCAAATGTCAGGGGAGTCTGTCTGAGGATCACTGATTCCCATATCCATGGTAAAAAGTGTTATCCATGTCTTCTCTCTGGTGATAATCATCACAGTGCCTGTGCAACGCTGTAATGTCATCTGGTTCTATAGCAAGTGCTTCTGATTTTCAGTACAAATCAGTTTCATATCGGTTTAATTTCACAGCAAGATATATAGATAGACAGATGGATAGACAGATAGATAGCTATAGATAATGATACTGTTCTGAGAGAATGGCTTAGTAGACAGCAGTGTAATCCAAAATAGAATATGAGGGCATTGCTTCTTTTTCATTGCCCATTGATGGCCTACTTCAGTGACTTAGCTGTAACAGAAGTCAGTGGTAGAAAATCTGATTAAACTCTGTTCATTCCAAAGAGATTTTCTCTTGCTATTCAGTGAAATTTGTATTAAGCTTCTGAAGTCTAACTTTTCAGTACTGAAGCAGAAATTATTAAGGCAAAAATGGAGGATCAGTACTTACATCTGTACACCATCTTTATGTGTGACTTGGTTTTTTTACAGTGTCTCCTTTCTGCCTTTAGAAATACAAACAGATAGAAAATAAGTCAAATCTATTTGAAAAAGAAAGCTATTTTTACAAGCCTTCATTTTTTTTTTTCAATCTCTTTCTAAATATCACATGATAACATATTTTAAGAGATAATATGGAGTGGTTTTTTTTATCCTTATAATTTTAGCTGAAAATAACTGTTTATTGCTGAGGATAATTTGAAAAACTATCTTACAAGAAAGGGTGAAAAAATAATTTTTTTCTGAATCAAGATGGAATTGGTAGTGGTGTGCTTAGTAGGTATAAATTTTCACTTTTGAAATAATTAAATAAAGTTTATCTGATCCAACATGAAAGCTCTGATTTGCATGAATTTCTGTTGGGATTGGCAGTCACAATGTTTTTTAGACAGTTTAGCGTAAGACATTAAGTGGAAGGGATTCCTGTCTAGCAGAAAAGTAAGAAGGAAGAATTTTTTCTGCTCAACCACCTGCTTTCCTGCCCAACAAAAAGCACAAAAGCACCCTTGTGTATTAGAAAGTGCATTTATCTTTGAGAAATAGTTTCTACCAAAAACCTTCAAACTCATACTTTGTCTTTTGAATATATTTCTTATGTTACTTGTCACTTCAGAAAATCCATTCTCATATATATTTTTATTTTATGTTCCATGATTCAGAAGCTGTTGATGAAGCAATACGTAATGATCTAATTTTCCTATTCTGCTTGTTGGAAATGTGGGTGTAATACTGAGAACATAACATAAGAAGTAACATGTTTAAAGTTAGAAATTGCTAGTGGCAGGTGGTAGGTTAGACTGCTGTTAACTCTGAATTAATTATGTAAGGTACAAATTCTGCTGACTGGAAAAAAGGATCAGCTTTCAGATGTTTGGGGTTTTGTACTGTATTCTGGAAAGTGCTCATTGCAATACCTATAGTTGAGGTTAAGTAACAGTTCCACTATGAGGCATATAGTCTTTGATACATTTTATTATTTAAGCTGAAATGGTCTATTATATAACTGTTATGTCTGGTGATTGTGTTATTTCAGCAAAAGCTCTATAGGCTTACTATTGAGATCTACAAAAAGCTATTCTTGGAGGCCTTTATGGATAACATGACTGAGAAACTGCACATTATCCTGTTGCTCATCACTGGCAAGCCTGGTATTTTCTCTTTCCCTCTTCCAAGCTCTGTCAGTGACCTCTGCTACTCCTGTGCTAGAACTCTTTTCCTCCTCTGAGGAAGTCACATGCTGTCAGTGGACCAGTGTTGAATAGATCATCCCACGGTCAAAAACCCCCAGATTTTTCTGCCTAGGCCAGCCTCAGAGCCACACATTGACCTAATGGATTTGTCTATTCCTATGAATATTATTCCTTGTTAGAGGATATCTGTGGTCCTGATTCTTCAACCAATCCTCTCAGAAGCCTGAATTCTCTTTTGATTTCCCTCAGACTTCTCTGTTATTTTGATGCTGCTGGTTTGAACAGCCAACAACAGAGAGTAATCAGAGGGCCTCACTAGAGACTGTGCAATACAATATAATGGGATTATAGGACCTACTATGAAGTCTCTACCTAGAACTACTCTCTCAAACGAGATTGTGTGTTTGCATTTATACTCAGCATGATAGAATAAATCAACAAATATATTAAACAATAGTTCTGATTATCAGTAGGACACTATCATAATTCATGACTTTCATAATCCAGACCTATTTGAACTGGTAAATGTAGAATTTTTGTTCTGTTATTTCTTGTGTGTATTAATTTCTGCAACTCCAAGATAAAGCTCTGATCTTGTAAACAGTTGTATGCATGCTCAGCTTTAATACTAGCCTGTGTTTACATTGGCTAATCCCTAATGTATATGAAATGGATTAAGATAATGAAAATAGATTTTTTTAACTGTTTCATTCTGTGGTCTTACACTTGTGAACCCCTACACTTCATGTAGTCTAGATATCTTTCTAGCAAAAGGTGATTTTTGTTTCATTAGACTTACAAATTTCTTCCTTCTTAGCGACTAATAGGAGATAAAACACTATGCATGGGTTTTATAAAATGAAGAAACCGTGAGGTACAAAAGCATGCAAAAGCTCTTTTAAAAGGGTGCAATATCAGATATTGCCTGTTACAAGATGACCATATTTAAGAATCAAATGGTGTTTGGCAAATAGGAAGATAGGAAAAAACATCCAATATTTTTTGAGAAAATTGGAAAACTGTTATTTTCAGGATTGCAAGAGCTAAAACTATCTTTAATGAGATATTGAAGAAAATAAGAATCATCCTGGGGATATATATGAACTGTGTGTCTTTTGGGAGTGTGCATTAAAAAAATGGGAATTTGTAGAAACCATGAAAGAAATTACTGTATTCATCTAGGCAAGACAAAATGAAATAATGAGTGAAGAACTTAGCTGAAATAGAATTGAAGTATTTAATTATAATGTCTATGATTTTTACATCTGTGAGGATGTTAGGACTGTATTTATATAAGCTATACCTTTCTTTGAAATTAATATTCTCTGTTTTTGAAACCATGTTTTTGAAACCATGTGCCCTCACAAAATTTTTTGCTATCAGAATTGGTACAAAAGAAATATCTCAGTGGTACCAAAAATGTTCTTGTTCCTGTTTCTGGGTGTCCTCACTTAGGGATGTAAAGTGGAACTGTGAATTGTACTAAATGTTCTGGTATCTTATTTCCTGACATATTCCTATTCTCTTATGACAGGAGGTATATTTAATACATAGCCAAAATCCAGACACCCTATTTTCATTCTTACTATGTGAGAGGACCCTGTTATGTTGGTTCTGTAGCATGGGAAGGTCCATGTAAGCATCCATTATTTTATTGCAGACACTTACCTTATGTGTTACTGTTGACAATCTCAGTGCATTTTTTGTTAAACAAGTTATATAAATGCTCCCCTTTTCTGTTATTAATAATTCAAATGTTATTTCCTCAGAAATGGTCTTTGTTGGACATGATATCCTTCTCTTTGGTAATGAACAATTGCATACTTTTTTGCATCTTAGGAGGTCAGGAAAAGTTTCAGTATGTTTGGAACATATAGCAGATTACAATTATACAGGTAGTGATTTTGTCTGACATTTTAAGACCACACTGATTATTGATTTCTTGGAAAATGTGTTAGAACATCATCATTCTCACTTAACCACTTACTGTGGGTCTTTATTGTGTCAAGTACAAAATGGTTAATTATTTTTGCATTAAAAAGAGTTGACTTATTTCCATTTTCACATGGACGAATAAGAAAAAAGCTTACAATACTAATAAAGCCAATAAAGCCATGCTAATATATCCCAAGCATGATCTGACTACTCTGATTTTACAATATTTGCTCTTAATTATTCATAGTACATATGCTCCAGTAAAACCTCATGCCAGCCATCATCTCTATCATTCATATTTTATGTTAATTTTAGGTGATTTCATCTTGTGACTCAATCAGACAGGTGAATGAATGGTAGTTTTAATGAGGAATTGAAAAACCATAGCTTGGATTTTTTTGTCAGGAGCTGTAGTGATACGACAAGGGGTAATGGGTACAAATTGAAAGAGGGCAAATTTAGCTTAGATATTAGGAAGGAAATTTTTTACTGTAAGGGTGGTGAGAGATTGCAACAGGCTGGGCAGGAAGGTTATGGCTGCCCCTTCTCTGGCAGTGTTAAAAGCCAGGTTGGAAAAGGCCCTGAGCAACCTGGTCTAGTGGGAGGTGTCTCTGGGGGAGTGGGACTAGATGATCTTTAAGGTCCTTTCCAACACCTTAACATCCTGTGATTCTATGATTCAGGGGGGTTTGCAGCTCAGTATGAAGATACATACACCTTCAGCTTGCCACTTTGTTGATTCTTATTTGACCAATGTAATGATAAGAAATGTTGTGTTTGCACATTTGCCAAATTATCTAATAGAGAACAAATTTGGAATTGATACCACTGACATAATGTAAATCTTCTGCTCTGCTATGGAGCAGTGGTTTTGGCTGCTATCACAGCATGTTGATGAAGAAATCTCATTATTTTGGGATGTGCATCCCAGGTGGTAGGAGTGGGATGTCATACTGACAAAACTCTACCTCATGTGTTAAATGATAAGTATTACAGCACTGCAAGCTAGAGCTGAATCAAACCTTTTTTTCTTAGCTATGAAGTCACGATTTTGTGCTGTGATAGTTGTTGGCTTGACTGCTTTGTCAATAGCAATAAGCTATTATTTGTTCTCCCATTTAATTACACTTCTGCTTAATTTTGAAAAATGTGCAATTAATTCTAAAAAAACATTACATACTTTTTACACTTGCATAGATCATGTGACTCTGTTTAGCTCCTCCAAATTATATCAGCAGTGAGCATAGCCACCAATGAAACCATAGGACATTGCAGTTGGCCCTGAAAAAAGATTGGTCCTTCCAATATTAATAATTTAGCATTAAGGAAATTATTTGTTTATTTTGTTTGATTGCAGGATTAGTTGGGAAAAGGATGGAAGAAATTAATATGAAACTGATTTTTTTTCAACACCATTCTTCAGTGGAAATAAACCATCAAATATTATTGTTCAGTCATTGGTTCAGAGCCTGTGACACCAAATATACATTTAGTTTTGGTGCATTCATGATAAAGTTGAGAAATTGAGGACGGGAATTACAACATTGCCAATAGAAAGATGATGATTTCATTGTTCATTTTATCTAGTAGGCAATTAGGTAGGAGATGGAGTTTCATATTTTCCTTTGCTTAGGGTGTTTGAGCCTATGCTTTGCACGTGAAGAATATCATTAAAACAACCAGACTGTTATTGTTTAGCTGCACTTTCAGGCTAAAAAAATGGAAGTGGCAATGATTGTTTTTTGCCAGAAATAAAGGAAAATATTCTACAGTGCAATATTATTGGTTTTTTGATGCCTTTAGAAAGAAAATTTTTAACTTCATTTTGAAATTAGTTTATCTAAAAGTTTGTTTACTAAAATTTATTTGCTATTGAAATGGATTTCCCATTTTCCCATACAGACTAGAACAGTTTTAACAGCAAAAAATGCTCTGTTATTGATTATTAAAATATACCCACGAGATGGAAGTCTCAATTCAGATTCTCTTTCTACTTTCTAATAATGTAATATTTTATATCAAAGGATAAAGGTGGGGTTGCTTTTTCCTCCATTAATAAACTCTTCTCTGAAAAAGATATTTTTGGCATTTATAAGCAACTGTCCTGATTCTAGAACCTTTTGTTATTATTACAGTGGGTATGTGCCATATTTTCTATATTCAGAAAGAGTAGCCAAACATCTAATATTAATTAAATTGATAATATTTACATTTAAAATTAACTGTTTAATGAAAATGTTTTAAATTCCTGAAACAACACTGAAAAGAGTGGTGAGTTACTAATAATTTATCGGACACAGACAGCCATAATCAGACAGCAAATTGGAATTTTTTTTTTTTATGCAATTTAAAAAAATGTATTGTGACAAAGCACTGCAAATTTATTTATCGTTTTAAAGCCTTCCCTCAAAAAAAGATCAGGTAACTACATTTGCTTTGTGTCTTCTAATGAAATTGTTTTCCAATGAGTAACACCTTTAACATTTCAAAGTACAGTTCCTTGAAAATATATCTCTAAAGAAAACATTTCTTCTGAAAAGTATCACTCCTCAGGTATTTGTGGAAGTGTGGTCATGAAAGCCACTGAAGTAAAAATAGACTGAGCAGTCAAAGGAAGTAGAGAGGGATGCAGACAAGTGTGGGAGCAGTGACTGTCCATTTGTGGACACTGAAATTGTAAGGGATCAGCTGCATCGAATGAGTGTTGACAAGTCCACGTGTCCATAGTAAGCCTTTTTGTACTGTCCTTTACAGCATCCTTCTGGAGAAGTTACCCAGCTGTGAGATGAGTGAGATCACAGTGCACTGAGGGAAGAACAGGCTGAAGGGCAGAGCTCAGAGGGCTGTGGTAAATGGGGTTACCTCTGGCTGGTGATTCATTGATGCTCACCAATGATATTCCTCAGGTGCAGTTCTAGGCCCAAATCTGTTTGATCTGTTTATCAATGATGTGCAATGAATACACTTTTAGCAAGTTCACTGATGATGCCAAACTGAGAGGTGCTGTTGACTATCTTGAAGGACAGGAGGCTCTACAGTGTCATCTAGATAGATTGGTGCTTTTGGCTGTGGTCAATGGGATGAAATTTGACAAGTCCAAATACCAGATTCTGCATCTAGGATGGAGTAATGTTGGACACAGGTATAAACTGGAGAGGATTTTCTGGAGAACAGTCCTGTAGAAAGGGCCCTGTGGGTGCAGGTCAGCAGCAGCTCAATATGAGTCAGCAGTGTGTGCCCTGGCAGTCCAGAGGTGACTGATCCTGCATCCTTGGGTGCATCAGAAAGGGCAGCCCCAGCCAGCCAAAGCGGTGATTATCCCACATTATTCAGTGTTGGTGTGGCCTCACCTTGAGTACTGTGTGAACTTCTGGACGCCACCATTTAAGAAAGATGTGAAGGTCTTTCAAGGTGCCCAGAAACAGGCAACAAAGTTGGTGATAGAGCTGGAAGGAATGTCCTGTGAGGAGCAGCTGAGGAGTTTTATTTTGTCTAGTTTGCAGAGAAGGAGGGTGAGGAGTTGCCTCATTGCTCTCTACAGCTTCCTGAGGAGTCGAAGGAGAGAGGTAGATGCTGAGCTCTTCTCCTGGGTAATCAGTGACAGGATGTGTGGGAATGGCTCAAAGCTGGCCAAGGAAAAGTTTAGACTGGGAGAGGTGGTCGATGCCCTAAGCCTGTCAGTATTGAAGACACATTTAGATGATGACTTTAATAACATGTTTTAACTTAGTTGACCCTGAGCTGGTCAGGCAGTTAGACTGGGTGATCCTTACAAGTCCCTTCCAACTGAAAGAGTCTATTCTTAAGATCTCCCTGGAGCCTTCTTCTTCCAGGCTGAACAATCTCAGCACTCTCAGCTGCCCTCACAGGAGAGGTGCTTCAGCCCTCTGGTAGTTTTTAGGGTCTTCTTTTAGACCTGCTCCGAAAGTTTTATGCCTTGTACTGAGACCTCCACAGCTGAATGCAGTAGTCCATAAAACAGTCTTAACCATCATAAATTAGTAATTTACTAGAAAATAAATCATCATAAAGTAGTCTTTATTCTTTATAATACAGTCAAAAACTGATATCTTACATTTGCAGAATTTCTTAGCTTCTGTCATTAACTCATTTTCGGAACTGTCAAATGCAAGAAATTCTAAGATATTGCTTCATGACAGATGTGCTGCTTCAAGTTATGAATTTTGTGGTCCCTAGAATCAAAATATTTTAAGAAAACACGGTTTTGAAATTTTAGTTCCAGTGATAGGATTGTACTGCACTAATTAATGTAAATAGAAAAATGTGGATAGAAGGAGAGAGTACAATTTATTTATATTTTGAATTCAGTATCTTTTCTCACTTCAATTTTCACCTCCAGCCAAATTAATTTCTTTCTGATTAAACTGGTGCTGTCTTTTGCATTGATTATTGACACAGTGAAGACTTAAATACATGTGAACTAAATAAGCAAATCCATTCAACAAAATTAATAACTGTTTGCTGTGTTTAAGTCCTATATAATAACTCTGCCACGCTTATTGTAATTTTGTGCTGCATTTCTACTCTCAACTGCTTCTCTACCAGCTTCTGCTGCTCCTGGAAAACAAAGTTCCTGGGTTATCATTTCACAAGTAGTAGCTACCCAAGAGAAAAAGTTAGATCAAATCTTCTCTACAGATTGTCCTGTGTTTCTAGTATTCTAGTATTCTAGTATTCTAGTTTTCTGGTATTCTAGTGTTCTTTATTTGTACACTTGTGACATTTAAACCTGCAGTTATTGTCTCTTTGTGTGTATGTGTGTATTCCTTTATCTTGTAGCTTGTTAGTGTATTTTACATTACTATAAAACATCACAGAGTTTTTGATTCCTGAGTGAGTGGAATTGAAAATCTATGTAAGTCTTGCCTTTGGCAAAAGTTGCCATAATCTCTTAGAACTGAACTTACCTCTCAGACCTAAGCCTGTATTTTATTATATATATTTGATTTTATTTTACTTGAACCAGGAATGCATGAATAATTCAGTTTTGACTGAGAAGATGTAAAATAGGAAAGCCTATTGAACAAAGCAGTCTTAAGTAATCAAGACATTATAAAAGCTTTCTGGGTTAGTGGTCTATCTAGCACAGTATCCTGCCTCTGGCAGCAGGGATGACAGTGTCAGTAGGGTAACTTGGGCACCTTTTGCTCCTATAATACTTTCCCAACACCCACAAAAGTTGCATTGTTCTTCCACAAGGGGTTTCCAATTGTGGTGGTTGTTTTCCTCGTGCATAAGGATTTTGACTCCATGTATCAGAAGGCTGAAGATAGTTTTATTATGATTGGCTCCATGTTCCAGGCCTGAGGCTTAATGCCCTGTACAGTGCTTCTGTATAATACTCAGTACAACCTTAGTACAAACTTAGTACTTTCTTCTTAAGAAGAAAAAAGGTCAGCCTTAGAAGAAAGCCTTAGAAGGCTTCTAAGGCTTTCTTCTTCATGCCAAGTGCAAGAATGCCTAGAGCTCAGTGATAACAACTCTCTATATCATTGGTTGAAAGAGAGATAGAGAGAGAGAGACCCATATCTCCATATTGTGAGGCAGGGTAGAAAAACAAACTGTGTCCCTGAGAGAGAACACAGCTCAGAAATCGTTTATAAAACTGCTGGTGGGAAAGTGATCTTTTCCCTTGCAAAGAAAACTAGCAGTCATGCTGCTAGGAAATTCAGAAACCCAAAATCATGAATACCACATTGCATTAAGGTTGTAAGGGTTTGTCACATTGTCCTAGTGTTTACAATATCTTTTTATGAATCTATTGTCTGTAATCTTGGCAATTTCTGAACTTGCTGCTACTCTTCTGTGGTAACAAGTTCCAAAAGTTCACTACCTGCATTTTACAGAAGTAATTTCTACCTATTTCAAACCAGCCTCTCTTTCAAGTTGCATTTGTTGTCTTCAATTATAATGTTGTTGAATTTGCTGAAAGACAGTTTAGTGTTTATTTTATCCTACATTTTATTACCCAGTAGAACTCACTGTTGTCTTCTGACCTTGAGATTTCACTGAACACTCCTTTGTCTTTGATAGAGACACTGAATAATAGTACAATAAAAAAATAAAAAAAAAAAAGTAACAATCCTAGTTTTATTGCAGTAAAATGCATTAGCTTCCTCATTCATAAACCTTGAGTGTATCTTCCTGCACTTCTCAGTCAATAGATGAAAGAATGTGAGCCTCTCTAGTTCCTCCCTGTGAAGTACTTACACTGAACAATCAATCTACTGGTTTGTTCCTGACCTAACTCTGCTTGGACTGTAAGATGTGTGTTTTTGTACTTAAAGGCCAGAACTTCTTCAGCACTTAAAATATGGACACGTTAAGATTTAATGAGTGGCATAATGTCATCCTCTTTTCTATTCATAATACATATCCAAATGTGTTGAACCTTTCATTCCTTTTTTCAGCTGCCATTATTCCTGTGATCTAAAACTGCCAATATTAACTAAAACCTTTGTTTTCCTAAGTATTAACCACAAGTATGCATAGGCAGAGTTTAGGTAATTTTTCTGTAGTGTTTCCTCTACACTAAAGCTCATCTTTCACTTTTCTGCCCAGGTTTTTATAAGTTTTTATGGAACTTCTTGCAAGAGTTGGTGTTCTGTGACTTTTTTAGTTTCCAGTGCCAGCAGCTTGGCTCCATTGCTATTAAAGTATAGATTGATGGTTTTGCCCAGGTTTCTCCTGTCTCAAATGGTTCCCTAGTTCCAGTTTGCAAAATTCTTCCTCTCTATACTACACTATCATCCACATAGTGAAACCATAAATCCCTACCTACATCTCAGGTTTTGTATGTCAGCCTGGCCATTTTCCATGGAGACCCTGGACTTGAATTTCCTTGCTATGAAGCCATGAGCAACCCACTAGAGCATCCCTCTTGCACTTTTCTGCATCCTTGATAGCAACATGAAATATGCCTAGTGGGTCCTCCCTTCCACCTCCCAGCTCTCTTGACATATTAGGAGACTGGTGTAACTTTTACACCTAGGAGACAAGTCAACTTCTGACCTCTCAGATCACAAAAGTAATTACCTATGTTTATAATAGTTAAATCTTTCCACTGCCAGTATGTACCTGTTTTTATTTCTCTGAAGCATGTCTCTATGGAGGGAACATCCTGGCAGGCCTTGACCACTGGGTTGATCTTTTTTTCTCATCTGAGTACCCTTGGTTGCTGAACTCCTAAACTCTGTGGTAGGAGCTTTGGTGCAGTGCTGCTGTAGAAGAGAAATTGTTCTACCAAATTCCTGCAAACCTCAGCTATTGACTTTTCTGATTTTCTTAGCTGTTCCAGGGAGGTACAATAGCAACACATGTTGTCGAGTAACCATGGTTAGGGTGTTGGGTCTTTATATGACCCTTTTGCAGTACATTAGCAAAACCTTATCAGTGGATTGAAGAAATTGTGTAATCACCACTGAATATTGCTTAATAATAACAAACAGAGAGGGAAATGACCGAGAGAATGGACCCTGCCAGAGTGATCTGGAACACTTGATAAATTGTCATAGGCTGAAATACCACTGAAATTAAATACTGTTCAAGTACATCTTTCTTTGTCTGAGCTAATCAGCCTCAAATCCATTTATGTTTTGGGAAAACGGGAATTTCTGTGAGTTCTCACTTCATTGAAACATCTAAAGAATCCTAGAACTACCTAGTTCTCTTAGTTTGATAGAAAATCTAGACAAATCAGCTCATGTTTAGTTATTGAAGGTATTTAAAGTTAAATCAGATGAGTGCACAAATGCCCAGTTAACATGAAGAGGAGAATTACAATAGACTTTAGCATGCACTGGTCTAAACCTTGTTTGGGTAACAGGTGTATTTTCACTTGAATGGTTGAAGTATAATACTTTCCACTTTAAAATTTGCTGAAGAAATTCACACCCTATTTATAAAAAATACCTTGGAGATATCCAACAGCCCACAGTCATTATGCTTTAACAGTCTTTAAGGAGTTTTTAAAAAAAATATTATTACTTCCTTATAGATTCCATTTTACTGGATCTCAAGGAATGAGTAACATTGATCTCTAGCGTGTTCTCTTTTAGCAAATTAAGCTCATAGATTCTCTTTTTCCATGGCTTTTCTAGAACCTTACGGGTCAGCTTTCTACATTTTTAGAAATTTTAATATGACCTAGATGATAACCAAATTAAATTTAACTAGGAGAACTGCTTGCCTCTTATGTATTTACTTGTTATACTTCGAAGAATGTACATTTTTGAAAGGCTTTAAAAAATTTCCATTAGAGATGCCAAAGAAAGAAATGTTTAAAAGTTTAAAATTGTTCTCTTTCATGCCCAAGTTGATGAATCTGTGGAACATTAAAATCCTCAAAAACATAAGTCTTTCAGCATAGCTTACATTTTTTACTCTGAATCCCTTCTTCCTCCTCTTATAGAAATATTTTCTTCTGAAATTGTTATTTTTATATGTTCATCTAGTTGAATGTAACCTTCTTTGTCTTTGCTACTCAATCTTGACTACCTTTATGGTTCATTGAGGGAAATGGGTACTTCTGTCTTTTTTTGTCCCATTAGGAAGTCTACAGCCTCCCAGAGGCATGTAGCTCTCTTCATCAGTTGGAAAGATATTTTAATGGTTAGAAGATAGCATGATTGCACATCTGAATGAGAATACAGAAGTTACCTCTCATCATACCTGTATAAATATCTTCCAAGATGCTACATTTTAGTAATGAAGTTCTAAATTGAAATTTACTGTTTGAAACAAAAAATATGTAATCAGTACTTTGTATAATACAGAGGTTACAAAATATTCACTTAGTAGAAACTTAGAATATAATGGTGATTGAAAGATATATAGGACACTGTTGCAAGTGTTACATAGTCACACTCCCTCTACTAAAAGCTTTCATTAAATTACTAGAAGACATATTATAATAATCTCTCTATTTTGTTTTACTTTGGTGCATCCTCAGCTTGAGTCTTGTACCAGGTTCTTGGTACTCAAAAAATGATGGAGGCTATAGGGGTCCAGTAAAGCTAACAAGTATGATAAAGATTTTAGGGAACATTTCCTGAAAAGACATATTGAGAGCATTGTCCTTGTTTGCACAGAAGGAAGTGACTAGGAAAATAAATCATAAGAGTCCTCAAATATCAAAAAAGGGACTGTAGCAAAAGGAAAAGTGCTTTCTGTGTCTATTGCATATGGAAATGTTAAATGTGGATTGTCAGATTTCATAGAATGTCATCTTTTGTTTATATTAGCTGTAAGGAAGTTTTTTGTTTGTTTGTTTTGTGATTTGTTTTGTTTTGTTTTGTTTTGTGGAGGTTTTTTTTTTTTTTGCTTTGTTTGTTCATGTTTTTGTTTTGGTTTTTTTAATGATGTTGGTAGAACAGTAACACCAGTTGCACAGACAGGTGCTGGATGCCTCATCCCTGGAAACATTCAAGGTCAGGTTGGACAGTACCTGGGTGAAGACGCCCCTGCTCATTGCACGGGGTTTGGGCTAGATGACCTTCAAAAGGTCCCTTCCAACACAAGCTGTTCTATGGCTCTGTGAGTTTAAAAGAGGCAAAACCCACAAACAAACAAGCAAACAAAGAAACAAAAAATACAAACAATAAAATCAAAACAAGAATCAAATAAGCAAAAAATCCAAAACCAGCCCCTTAGGCTGCAACAACTTAAGTTTTACAGGGAAGAGAAAATCCTCTCAGCCAAACAGTATCCAAGTCTGGTTGCTGCTTTTAGTACTTGTAGAAAAAAGGAGTAGCTAAGAGGCATTCTGCTACAAATGTCAAAAAATCCCATAGTTGCAATGGGGAAACTATGAAGAACTTTATATGCATATTTATGTCTTGTTCTGAAAGTGGCATGCTCTTTACAGAAGTATCTTCAACTGATATTTAGATAAACTTTTTAAAATTTATCCATAAATATGACAGTAATGTCAGCATTGATAGGAAAAATGGACTAAGAACAACATTCATGAACAAATTTGAGAATAACCTATTAAAATTCTACAAAATGTTATAGAAAATAGAATAGGAAATAGATTAGTAAATTAAATTAATTCAACAAGTACATTATTTGTTGTATGCAGTTTATATAGCTTGACAGTAGGGGTGCTTTTTGCAATGATCAGGCAACACATGAAATGGCAGCATTAGAAATGAGAAACAGGCTATTCATATGTGTAATACTGTAGTTTCTCCAGGCTTATCTTAGTTATCATAAAGAATACAGGAAAAATTTACTTGGAATAAGTATTCAAACTACTCACAGTATGAGTAATGTCTCTATACTGAGGGTTTTCTTGCAGAAGCCCCATTCTGCTAAAGAACAAGCTCTGAAGTACATAGTGTTGCACACCTTGCCATATACCAATAAAAGCAGGATAGGAAGGGAAATTTAAGATATTTTATGTCTCTATCGATCATATTTTTATTTCAGTTCTATGGCATGGCCACAAAAATATTTGAATAGATGGCTTCTATGAAAAGCTAGTGTATTCTGCCAATAGGCATTTTATAAATAGTTAATAAATCTATGCTTTTTTCTGTTTCCTCAGTGATGCTTTGTGTTCATAGTAATAAAATAACTTTTCCATCAGCATGGGGGAAAAATGAAAGATACATCAACTAGTTTTACACCATAAGATTGCCAATTTGTTGATTATTTACTAGAGACCAGACCTCCATTAGCAAAAAGAATAGGATCAGTAAGCTGTACTGTTCTCTTTAGCTAATCTATCCAAGATGTATGTATTTACCAGTAATAACAACACAAAAGTAAAAAAAACCCAGTGTTTTAATACTGAGTTGTTTATCTTTTACATCAAGAGAGAGAATTTAGATTTATTGCCTGATTTTTCTAGTGTACATCCCCATGCGTAAAGAATTCAGTCCTGGCCATTAATGTGTCAAGTAGCCAGTTGTCAAAAAGATGGAGCCTCATCTGATGAGGAAAAGTGTTTTCTTAAGATAAAGATTCCCACTGTGTCACTTCATATCTTATCAGAGCTTAAAAAAAAAGAAAGGAAAATAAATAAATGGAAACAACAGCAACACAAACCAAACAACGAACAACAAACAAATTTTGGGGCATTAGGTCTTGGTAAACAAGATCAGCGCAGCACAGTGTTTGTCTACACAGGAAACAGCCCGACATAAATGTGACTTGCAAGCTATTTGTACTAAGAATAAATTTACTGCCAACTGTTGATGTGGGTGGCATCCACTTCACAGTTAAGCAATCAATCACACAGACTTTTCATATCCCTTGTTTTTGCATACCTGCAGATGTTCACATAGAAAACACAAAGATGCAAGAATTTTAATCCTAATATAGTTTTTCACAGTTCCCATTTCACACTTCCATACTTCCATACTTATGTAAAGGTTTATAGAGGGTACTTTTTAAAAGTATCAAAAGGAATACTTTTGATAGGAAGGAAGGAAAATAAGTGTGTTGAGACTTGTGTCTAAATATGTATGTATATAAAGAATAGATAAAATGGTTCAAAATAGGATGGAATGTAATTGCAGGATTTTCATGCAGGAGTGATTGAGACTAAAGTGAATGAACAGAGCTTGTGTAAAATTTGAAATGCATTACTTGTTTTACCACTTCATTCAGATTAGTGAACATCATTTTTGACAAAATATTAAAAAATCTTAAAAAAAAAAAGCATAGCAGTATTTCCCTCCTTGTTCCACTGCAGCAAATCTCCTTTGAACATATAAATATTTGCTACTGCAGAAAAAAAAAATCTATCCTTGGAGCTTGGGAATACTCTGTGTCATTCAGAAGCATCCTCTTCTGGCAGACACCTGAAGTTGTGTCAAAGCTCTTTTATCTAGGAAGGTGGTCACAGTAATATGGGGCCTCTGGGATAAAAGAAAGGAGAATGAAGGAGGAATTACAGAGCTCTATGAACCATTGCTTATTTTTGAAGTAAGCAAAAAAATTGCACTTTTATACTTCCTTTGGATACAGTCTTCATTTTTTGTCCCCTGTGACATTTTTCAAGACTGTCTAATGTTGACAGAATTTTTAAGTTGTTTTGGGTCTGCTGAAATTCCATTCCTGGGATAGTAATGTACTGTCTACACAAGCACAAATGCACAAATAAGAAATTCAAAATTATTATACAAAAGTTTCTGAAATCTGCTGTCTTTTCTGTGTTTTTCTGTCTGCTAAATTTGTACCTATTTGGATTTTTTTTATATTTATCAGGATATTTAGCACACATTATATTAGAAATAATTTTACTGTTTATAGTTTAGATAATCCAAGTGAGGCAGCTGTCCCTTTCAAACTAATCAAAGATGAACTGGTTTACTTCCTTATTTAACAATTAATTTAAACATATACAATGTCAGTGGATCATATATTAAAGCTATCCTCAAGTGTGGCACTTAAGGACCCAGGAGAAGAAATGAATCCATATTCTATTCCTTGCCCTGCCTACCAAGACAGAGACGTGGTATGGAGAAGTGTTGGGGGTTTTTTTCCTGTTTATTTAAGAGACAATAAAGACTGAAGAACATAATTCATGAAACCTGTCAATGGCAATCTCAACAGTGTTATTATATAGAAGTGACTGCAAGAAAATGGGTTCTGGCAAGAAGTAAAGGTGTGGGCCCTGTTTGGAAGAAAGGAATGTGAAGAAGTCAGAGCTCAAATATTTTCTCTTTTGCACAACATTGGTCTTCACAGTGTAAATTAGAAATCAGTGTCTTAGATAAGTTAACACCCAAAGAAAGTTTATGTCAAGTGGCTTTACAGCATTTTATATGCATCAGCAAAACCACATTTGGTTCAGGTAGCTTTCAGTCAAGATCTCCTACTGAAAATTATCAGTTTTTAGATACAGATGTTCGTTCAAGTTAACAAATGCTATCTTAGATAATTCAGGAAACTAAAATGGTAAATAAAAGCAGGTATTCTTTAAGATGGTCTGTACCTTTTTTGTGAGGAGCTACAGCTAAAAATTTTCTGCTTCAGTTTCATTCAGAAACAAAATTGAAAGTTAAATAGAAGCACGGTCATGTTCAAAATTTGGAGATAAACATCTAACACAAACATCCATTGAGAGTCCATTAAAGTTCTTTTCCTGGCTTTTAGACAGTTTTATTTGAAGACATAATAACAATCTGCTTCTACTTACTCTAAAAACAACTGTATTCCCAAGCTAATAGAGGAAAGGGACAAGGGATAATCCATACAATGTGGTTTACACTGTGAAGCTTAGAGATCCTGTCAAGTGAATTTTGGCAAACGGGTGTGAAAAAGGAATCAGACATCTACTTGATACTAATATAATTGCTTACATCTGCAAAGCCAAAGCAGAAAAAAAACAGAGATATTGAATATGGTAATGAAATAGCTGTGAAGATTTGTTTATTTGAAAAGACACTGTGTGGGTTGGCTTTTTTTAAAATCCATTTAGATGCAAGGTCAATTCTACTGTTTAAATTATGTGTAGCAATAATGCATCTAGGGAAAGTTACTTTACATAGAAATTACACCTCAGTTAAGTATTCCTTTGTGGGTTCCTGTGTAATTCTAATTTTACCTTGGTTTGTCCTAGGATGCCATTCAAAACCTTTTTGAAAGGCTTACAGAAGAAAACTGACCTGCTTCCTTATGCTGTGAACATGTAGGGAATGGGTCAATTTACCTACATTCTAATCCTAAATGGAAGAAATAACTTCCATTGAAATCTAGTATAATTTGTTGGAGGCTTCCTGTTAGATAACATTTTCTGAAGATGATAGAAGGCATTAATTGATTTTGTATTTCAGTGGCACTAGGTTAAGTGATTTTCTCAATCACACGTCTTGGTTTTGAGACTTGTTTTCATTTTTCTTCTTGATTTGAAAGGTTTTTGTCAAATATGTGGGAGGCACTTGATGGAAGAAACATAGCATGCAACACATAATTAGTATGATGAATGTATCTGCCAGTGTCTGCCTTTGGATAACTTACTGGATTTTAGAGTAAAGGCATTAGTGGCTTAGGAGGAAAAGCAGAGGATAGATGAGAGAGAAGGAAAAGAGTAAATAAAAATGTTCTTCAGTGCTAAGGGTTACTTGGAAACCATCACTAAGATATTGGAAAATGAAAGCCATTCTTTTTCTAAGCAAAATTACTGTCAGCACTGTTTAGCAACTAGTAGCTGATATTGCGTAGTATCCAAATTATGCTTATATAAGAGCCAATACCTGTTTAAGATGCTATATATTCTGTAAAAAAATACCAATTTTTTTCTGGTTTAAAACCACATTTCCAGCACCTTTTGGTCTAGTGGAGAATGAGTAAATTCATCAGTCCCTCCTCAATCCCTTTTCACTTTGCCTTTTCTCTGACAAACATACAATAGCTACACTCTACAGAGCAGAGATCTGTGACCTGATCTTGCTGGTTTAAGAGATCATCTTCTCTTGCTGTGTGTTTTGGCAGTTATCCAACACCTATTGTTTCTTCATCCCTGCCTCTATAAGGAATGGAAAAAAAACATTCTGTAGATGCAGTTCTCATAGGTGGGGGGTGGTGAGGGGGAGGAAGGAGAGGGGTGGGGTGGAGAACAACATATTCATTTTCTTGTTAGCATTCCTCCAGATTCTAATAAATAGCATGGGAGAATTGCTAATAACAGAAAAAGAAAAAAAAATCTTGACAGTTTTGACTAAGTACACATATATCACCAAGGAAAGTTAAAATAAAGCCAAATATTGCTGAAATTAGACTTATATAATGGAATAAACAAGATAAAATGGCTTTGCAAGTCTGTTCCCTCCCACTTGAAAGCTGTACATGGTTTAATTTCTACAGACTGTATTTAAGTTGATCACAGAAGACTCTTTTCTTTTGCATTTGTAAAGCATTTCATGTCCAGTTCTGCAGTAAGCAGTAAGTTTATGCAGACCTTGAATTTTCATTTTGTTTCATTTTTTTCCAGACTTACATAGCATTACTTCTGTGCACTTATGCTAAATTTATTCCTGATAGAATCACTTTGAAAGGTATTGCACCAACTTGGTTTTAACTGTGCCTTGGACCTCTGGCTTTGAAGTGAATTTGTTATCAGAGACAGTAATAGGATCTAGCTGCAAAGATATGTTCTGGTTACAAATTTATATTTCCCCAATATTGCATGTTCCAGTGCAACTTCTATTATGTCTCACCTCTAGTAAGAAAAATATTTTGTACTGACAATGTATCCTCAACTGGGGGTGCTGGTGGATGAAAATCTAGACATGAGCTGGCAGCATGCCCTTGCAGCCCAAAAAGCCAACCATCCTTATCCAGAAGGTGAAGGGAGGTGACAGTGCTCCTCTGCTGTGCTCTGGTGAGACTCCAGCTGCTGTACTGCACCCAACTCTGGCATCCCCAGCACAGGATGAGTCCAAAGGAGGACCATCAAGGTGATCAGGGGGCTGGAGCAACTCTCCTATGAGGAAAGGCTGAGATAGTGCTGTTTAGCCTGGAAAAGACTTTAAGGCAACCTTGCAGCAGCCCTCCAGCACATAAATGAGGCTGATAAGAAAGAGAGAGAGAAACTTCCTAGCAAAGGCTCCTGCAATCCAATAAGTAGCAGGTAGGGTGGATAAAGGAAGAGGGTAGATACAGGCTGGATATAAGGAAGGAATTTTGTACAATGAGAGTGGGGAATCACTGGAAAATGTTGCCCAGAGAGGTGGTGAATGCTTTACCTGTGCAAGCATTCACAACCAGTTTGGACAAGGCTCTCAACAGACTGATCTATGTTAAAATCTCCTGCTCATTGCAGAGAGGTTGGACTTTACAATTTTTGAATGTCCCTTCCAACCCAAATGTTTCGATGATTCTACTGTTCTAACAAACCATTTAAAAGCTAAGCAAAACTCACAATCAGGACACTTCAGTGTCAGAGAGGGCTTATTAAATAATACTGTGGTTGGTAACAAAAATTATTATAATTATCAGATGGGGAAGGGTGAGTGGAAGTGGAAGTGATAGGAGTGACAAATCTAAGCAAATGTGTCAGCACAGATAAAATCACCTGTTGTTATACAGTAGGAGATTTAGCTGTGATCTGTAGAGAGCAAGTTCATATAAGCATAGCTCCTTCTCAGGACATAACTCAAGAAGGAAGTATGACAGATTGCTAGGGGCTATGCTATCAAAGACTTTTAACAAAAAATAGCTTGGACAGTATAAAGTTATTCTACCACATTCTAGGCAGTCAGCCTGAAAGACAGGCATGATGACTGAACAGTTTTTCAAGGCAGCATGCTATATTCTGTACTAGATATAAAAAAACCTGTACAGCTTCCAACAGTCACCTCTGATAGGATATTGCAATAGTCAAGCATTTTAGTTACACACACACACACACGTTTGTTTGTTTGTTTTTTCCCACAAAGTGATCAAGATGTAAAAATAAGAATTTTGTGAAAGAAAAAATTCCTTTCAAGCTTTTGGATATATACAGTTTTCATCACAGTTGACAATGGTTATGTTAGAAGATATGTTTTTTATTTTTTGTTTTTTTAATCCCGGATAACTGAAATCAAAACATTTCATACAGTTGCAGAATCACAGAATTAACTAGTNTACAGTTTTCCATCACAGTTGACAATGGTTATGTTAGAAGATATGTTTTTTATTTTTTGTTTTTTTAATCCCGGATAACTGAAATCAAAACATTTCATACAGTTGCAGAATCACAGAATTAACTAGTGAGAATTAACTTTGAGATTATTGAGTACAACCAATGACCTAACACTACCTTATCCACTAGACCATGGGACTAAGTGCCATGTCTAGTCTTTTCTTAAACACCTCCAGGAGCAGTGACTCCACCACCTCCCTGGGCAGCCCACTCCAATGTCCAATCACTCTTTCAGTGAAGAAGTTGTTTTTATTTGTTTGTTTGTTTTTTAAGGTCTTTGTAATATTTTATTTTTATGTTCAGAAGTGGGAATCCAATTTAATTTAAAAAAAGGACTTAAAATTAACATCTTAAATATTAGTCATCTTTAGGGTTTTTTTTTCTTCTCATAAAGAATCATGAAGCTGTTTTTTTTTTTTTCATCCTGACTGTGAATGGGGAAATATTTTGCAGTTTCAAACTTTGACAGGCATTGAAAAACATTTTTAAAATATACTTGATATATATCAGACAGGACATCAAGAGTCTTAGCCAGACACTTTTTTCCTATGTTTCTTCAATGTCCACAAAGGATTAGTTGTCAGTAACTGAAGTATGGACAACTGATGTATTGCAGCTTCTGACATATGTAGCTAATGGCTCAATGCAAACATACTTGCATAGCTGAGAATTAATATAAAGGTTTTATAAGAAAGGAAGATTGAAAGTCCTCTGAATCTGGGAGCAAACTTTTTTTTCCTACTGAGCAGAAAATAATTAAATTGAATAGAAGGCAGCTCCATTTGTATTTTGTAATTATGGTTTAAGGAAGAACCTACTTTTAGGTAGTTGTAAATAGAGATAAGGTCTCCCCTGGGACTCCTTTTCTCCAGCCTGAACACCCCCAGCTCCCTCAGCTGTTTCTCATATGACTCACTCTTCAGACCCTTCACCGGCTCTGTTGCCCTTCTCTGGATATGCTCCAGCCCCTCAATGTCCTTCTTGCTGTGAGGGGCCCAGAAGGATTTGATGTGGGGTCAACACAGGATTTGATGCGTGGACTCACCAGTGCCAAGTACAGGGGGGACAATCACTGCCCTGCTCCTGCTGGCCACACTATTGTTGATACAGGCCAGGATGCCATTGGCCTTCTTGGCCACCTGGGCACACATTGGCTCATGCTCAGCTGCCTGTCAACCAGCACCCACAGGTCCTTTTCCATAGGCAGCAGAAACCATAGTATGAAACAAGGGAGTAAAGGCTACAGTCATTAAAAACTTTTTTTTTCTTCTTTAATTTTTAAGGACTTGCTTTGGAAGTCATAAATTGAGGTTTCTGCCTAAAATTTTCAGTGTTTCAACTGCTGTGATAGCCCTTGCAAAATAATAATTAGGATGTTTTGCACATGAATTATTAGGTCTTCAGAAATTTGGAGGAATCTGTAAATCCCCTAATGTTAAAGCAAGTTAGGTAGATGTTCTCTCTGGGAAAGCTTCAGAGGAATTATGCCTTTGGGAATTTACTACTCATCATTTTGGACATACACAAAGTTGAGTGCTGCTGCTTTCTTTCTTCATAAGTGTATATGTCAATATACTCCACTTCTTTCATGTTTTAAATCACTGAAGAGATGAATGAAGATAATGGCACAAAGCCATAACTGTGCATGAAATAAATGGTTGTCATTTCTAGTTGACTTTCTTATTCATTTATTCACATAAAATAGCCAGATGGTTTGTACCACTTGCATTAAAGGTATAGAAATGTAGTAGAAAATAAAACTCTTTACATTTCAGCTGGTTCTCAGGGATCAGAGGGTCTGTATGAAGCTGGGCTTAGTTTCTGATTATAGCAAATCTAGCACTGTAAGCCTCCTGGAGTTCAGTCAGAGCTTTTACAACCACAGATTCACAAGTACTGCAGTTTTGTCACTGTAAATGTGGTTGTATACAATAAGAACTTGTGCAACCACAGATTCACAAACTGTGCAGTTTGCCAATCTGATGCCATGGGTCTGTCCAGGTTCAATGAGAACTTACAGGCTCACAAATGCTGCAGTTTATTGAAGCAATAGAATGGTAGGTTGAGGGTTGCTGGTGATAAATGCACTAGCTACACGGTGTTATATATTTTGAGACAAAATGTATTAACAGCTCTATTAGCTCTATACATATGTATATACGTATCGTGTGTGTGTATATATATTATATATATATATATATATATATATACTTCTTACATGCACACATATATATATGTATGTATGTAACAAGCATTTCAATGTCTGTTCCAATGCAGTTGGAGGGACAAAGCTCATCTAGAGCTGTCCCTTTAGGAGAAGAGTGGGAGAAATAGAGTCCATCAATTCATACTGAGCCAGCAGAGATATTATTTTCCCCTTCTCTCTTTTTTTACCCCAAACTCTTTCTTTTATATTATAGTTTTTGGGCCTTCCCAAAGGGATGGAACAATTACATGCTGTAGGTTGGGTTTTGGTGACTATGACTTTTACATGTAAGGCATGTTCTCTTTTCTCTTCATTTGCATTCTTAGGAGTGTGAAAGTTAATGCATAAATAGGGGTTAATGAGGGTCCTCATTACTTGCTTATTTACTTTCAGTCAAAGTTTACAGTTCATACAAAGGTAAAACCAATACACTGGTCCTCCTCTACCTGCTGAAGCAGCAGTAAAGGCGCTCTGACCTTCTCCAGAGTGTCTTTGTGAGCATTCTAATCTCCTTGAAGGACCAGGTTTACAAGACTTGTTGTGCCCAGTGAGGGTGAGTGCGGCTCATGTCTGGTACAGATATGTGGGTGCTCTTCACCCCGGACATCCTTCCAGCATTAGGCCTGGTCTGAGCCCAGTGTAAGGTCACCGAGGGGCCCAGCTCATGTTTTTCTCAAGAAGCCTTATCAGTTCTTCACTGACTTGAAGCAATTCCATAGCAATTCTGACAATTTACCACAAAACTAGAGAAAACATATAATTTAGACTTGAAAAGTGTGATGACTCCTCCTTCACTTCCCTTCAAAATTCCTTCTGAAGTCAGTTTATTTAACCAGAATGTGATTCCATTCTTTAGGCTTGGCAAACACTCAGTTGTCAGGCAATATTATGCCAGCTGATCAAGAAATACATATACTAAACACAAAGTTTGCATTGAAGTAGAAGATTATGAGTGATGACTGAAAACCCATTTTCCTTACGGTGTTTTGCCATTTGATGGGTTTGCAGCTGTGTGTACTTGTTGGAATTATTTCTGCATTACTCTACGCATCTCAGTCTTTTAAGTGGGGAATGCACCTAATGGTCTGGAAAATTATTTCAATGTTGCTCAAAAGCTGTATGTGACACTGTAGTGTATGGTGCAGTAAATTCTTGTCAGTTAACACAGCCATGAATGGAGTGAAATATAGTTATAGTCTGTGCACTGTAAAATAAGATATAAAAGTACATTTTCTTCTCATTAAATAACTTTTTAAAAAGAGGGTAATACTCTCCAATGATAGTATGCTTATATATATATTTTTTTTTAGCAAGGTATTTATCTTAAACTTGGGCTCTGCTTATAATGATCTTTCTGAATCTCTTTTTAAATAAAAATGAAAATAAATTATTAGACAAACAACCCAACAAAATATATTTCTAGTCAGCAATGTGTATTTTAACCCATTTGCATCTCACTGAATTTCAGTTTCAATGAAAATAGAACAAGAGACAATTAACTTGTACTGTGACTAGACAGGTTAAGACTAGTCATTAAGGAGAAATTATAATGAGATTTTTAAAGCACTGGAATCCATTGCCTGTTAAGAAATGCCAATTTTCTTAAAAGATGTCTTTAAAACATGTTAGATCAACATGTGCCAATAATGATTCAAACACAGTTGATCCTTAGGAGAAGAAGTCCTGTTTCTCTGTGATTCTTTTACTTTATACTTGGGCAGATACATTTACTGAAGTAAGATTTAATAGTTTCAACTGATATCCTTGTAGATTGTATTAATCTAGAAATTAATGATTAATTCAGGCTGGTAAATATATTGGAGAGAGGATGTTAGAGACTATAATAATTTTATTGCTTCCAGAGTGATTTTCACAGCGAAATAATTACTTCTCATCTCAGAGGAAAAGTAAAACTAATTTTATTTGGGGTTTCTTTTCTGGGAAAATGTAACTGTTTCATTAAAAATATGAAATTCAAACTTTTCAATTTTTTAAAAGTCTATAACATATCAGGCAAAAATCAACCAAGAGCTATTGAGGACAATAATGAATATTCTCTCAAAACACAAGAATTAGCCTAGCCTGAAAAGAAGTACTTGCTCCTGAGCTATCATTAAATGAATGGGCTGAATGGATTTCTGAGAAAAGTGGGTAAAGAACAAAACAAAAGAACAAAACACAGATGTACCAGGAGGCAGTAAACACAGATCTCACTAAGTGGAGGAAGCAGTCTTCTGTTTCTACCTGGTACTTTCGGAAGTATATACTCATCTGTATTAGACTCCTACATATACAAACTGCAGATGCTCTGTGCATTGTCAGTAGATTCTTCACTTTCAGGATGCACCAAACCATGGAGCAACTAAAGACTAATTTACAGTAGAAGATCTCTTTATCCCCTGGATGCATGACACTGGCTGCGTAGGCACTCATCATCTGTTTAGTGCCTCAATAGCAAGTCTAAACTGGAATATATTTCACTGGGACCATCAGCTAGTTAGATTTGCTGTGTATAGGAAAAATGCACAGAATTCTTAAAGCCTGTCAGAATAAAGTTTTGGACAGGTTATACAGAACGTACCTTGGAAAAGAACGCCAGGATGGATAGAAACGCTGGTTAGAAATTGGGGGTTTTTTGTCAAAGTTTTTAGTATAGTTTTACACCATTGTTTACAGTGTAAGATTCTAATTCATGTAAATTTGAACATTAGAGGCTAGATAGTCACATGATAAATGTATCCTTTTTATAACCTTTGTTTCCCCAATTCGAAAGGAGGGAGGTAAGAACTGAACATTATCCAGGTACACACCTGCATGTACAGCACAAAGGGAGCATGATATATCCTTCTTTTCTTTTCTTTCTCTCTTCTTTTTTTTTTTTTTTTGAGTCCTTGTTGGATAAGTTATTGACAACTGTTGCATTCTATGCTATAGCCAAAATTCTCTTTGATCATAAAAGCTTATTGTATTAAACTCATTTTGTTGTCCATAAACAGAGAAGTGGGAACACCACCATGCTGCAAACTAAGCTAGGTAGCCACAGAAAAAAACAAACAAGAAGAAAAAGTGGTCCTTTTAACAATACAGAAATACTCACAGCTGATGGAGTAGTGCAGTGTTTAAATAACCTTAATAAGAATTCTTATGTGAAAAAAATCTATACTAACATGTTTAGAATACTTCAGAGAATTTCTTGAAATGTGGTGTGCTCCTGAACAAGTTCATTTCAAGTGACACTCAAGAATTGTTCAGTGTAAAGCTGAAAGACATTGAAAGTTGGTGGAAATTCATAGGCATTTTAATAAGCACTTTGAGAACATCAGACATCATCATTTGGTTTGTATTGCTCACTAAAAAACCTGTATAGCATATTCATATAGTTGTTTGTTTTCCATTTTGCACTACTAAAAAGAGACCGTATTTCCTCCAGAGAATAATGAGGCTCAAATACAAAAAAGCATTGTGTAGCTTTCAGTCTTCATAATTGCAGGGCTGGCAGTTAAAATAAGAAAAAAGCCCCACTTTTTGAAGTATGAGAAAAGGTTAAGTTCTTAATATATTTTCTTACTGTTTGTTCAATATGTCCATTTGAATATAGTATTCACTAAATTCAGTAAACAGATATATAATTATCAATATGTCCTTTGTGCCATTATAGAGTATGAATTTAATTCATAAATCCCTGTTATGACAAGTCAGTCTTTTTATATTCCTTTATAATAACAGTAGTCTTAAAAAAGAAAATAAAGAATTACATTTTGACAGATTTATGAGAATTTATGGTGTTTATGCAGGACTGTCATGTCTTCAGCCCTTTGCTAGAAATAGCTTTCAAAAATGT
This sequence comes from Dicaeum eximium, assembly GCA_013396995.1. Taxonomy (NCBI): domain Eukaryota; kingdom Metazoa; phylum Chordata; class Aves; order Passeriformes; family Dicaeidae; genus Dicaeum; species Dicaeum eximium. The sequence continues at coordinate 4,139,366 of VWZP01007940.1, forward strand.
ATCTTAAAAAACTTATGTGGAATTGAGATGACTTCAAAAAAGATTCCCTATGTGCTGGATTTGTGAAGCTCAAATAAATAGTGAGAACTTTGAAAATGCACAGAGCTGCAACCGTAGACAGTGCAAGGGAAGATATTGTGTGCCTCTGGATACTAAAGTACAACACTTTTCCTGAAATCAAAATGGAATGGTAATCTATGTTTGAATTATATACATACATTCTGCAGCAGTCATACTCTGGGCAGCACTTTTCTAAAACTTGAAAATATGAAGGGACTATTGCTACGGGTCAAGGGGGCTGCCCTGGAGCCAGCTGGCCTGGACTTCTTTCTAATCATCCCTAAATATTTGCTATGCATCATGACGTGTATTGCACAAAAGAACTGGATGGGGCTCTGGGTCAGAAGTGTGTGCCTAAGTAGTCAGTTCATTTCCTAGTCTGTGCAGCACAGGGTTTGTCATGGACATGCCTTCATTTCCCTGGACATGGGAGTTCCTGGCTTTGATTCTCACCAGGCACCAGTAGGGAAGATGAACTGACTGACAAATACTAGACCAACACTGGGCTGTTGGAACTTTGGTCCTAAATGTTCTGCCATTTGGTCAATATCACTTAAGCGGTCATAAATTTTCAATAGCTTATAAGCAGTGGCCTTATCCAGGACACAATAAGTTATCAAACCCCTCTTTCTCCCTAATCTAATCACTGTCCCCTGCTTTACACAGAAAGACTGAATCCTTTTTATTCTTCTGCAAATCAGTTTTATAGATACAAGAAGCTAAGAGTGAAGAAAATTATTTGAAATTTCCTTGTTCAGGGTTAGGGCTGATTTTTCAGAGACAAGTGGGCACACTCAATTGCAGACCATGTTTTTAAATGACTGTTTTAAGGCATTTACAGTTGAAAATTGCATCTTTTATCTATATTATCTTGCTAGAGCTTTAATTTTTTCAGAATTTTAACATAAATGTTAGATTAAATGCTCTGAGACAACTTTTAGAAACTTCAAATATCTTGTCCTGAAAAAAGAGAATTTGTTTCAAGCAGAGCAATATAGTAATGTCTTTTCCAAACTATGCATGTATAGGACATTAAATTATCTTAAGATCCTGAGGATACGTGTGCCATTTTCCTTTGACAAATGAAATCTTTAAAACAGGGTTCTAAAAGTCTGTTCTTCAATCTTTCTGTAAATGACTTCTGTGACGCATTTTACAAAAAACCTACCTGATATTGTATTGATGTTCTAGATCACCATGTGAAAGTTTTGTACATGTCAAAATATAATTTTAAGGTTTACTTTTTCATGTCCTGGCAATCAGAATGCAGTTTTTTGTTATGTCTTTGGAAGTATTTAAAAGAATTTATTAGGACAGTATATCCTCTGAGGTCAAGCTGTAGATATTTTCCCATACACAGGGAAATGTTTGTCACTAAAAAAGAATTTTACAAGTGTAAGAGTGTCTAATCAAAATTAAGAAACTATTGTCACAAATGTGCACTATTTTCACTTCATGGACAATTATGTATTAGAAGGTTTCTTACAGAAATGGCAGAGCTACTTAAACACAGCAGAAAAATATCCATAGCATTTGTGCAAATGTGAAATTCTTAAAATACTCATGTTCTATTTTAATTTTCAGTTTTCTGAGAGTTACCACGACTAATTTTTGCAAACTGTCCTAGATCCAGGAAATACATGGTTCTTTGTAATTGTCTCTTGACTTAGATCTACCTAATTTTTAATATTTGATTGAATTTATAGTAGCTGAGTTTTAGAAAGTCAGAATTTTATTTCACAGACACACTGTTTGTTTCTTTAAATCTTGTCTTATGAGATGCAGTTCTAAATTTCTCCATGAGAGTTTCATTGGCAGAAGTATACAACTCAAAAAGCTTCTTTCTGTAATTATTGCATGGTGTATATTGGAGCATCAGTGTGATCCTGTACCAGATAACAGGCTTCACTTGCATACTGAACTTTCTCCAGTAAGACAAGATGATAAAAGACTCTGGAGAGTCTAAAATGTAAGATGGAAAGTAGAGGTAGAGAGATTTTAATTTTATTGCCTGTTCCTAAGAGGAAGCAAATGGCCAAATAGGTATGCTGTCTGTGCATCCTGTTCTTGACCTCAAAACATTGGTTCAAATATATTTTGTTTTTCACCTTTGATTTTATTAACATTATGCTATAAACAAAACATACTTCTTATCCAGATTCTCAGGAGCTGTAACAGCAACCTTGCTCATGTAAGACACTCTTCTCTGATATGAGCTTTCATCACCAGTAACACCTGTAGAGCAAAAACTCATCAACTAGATTACTGGATTGACAACTTAGTCCTAATCATACTAAGAAGCTTTTTGCCTAAAAATAACAGATAAGATTATTTACTGGTGTCAGTCAGCATAACTTCATTACCTTGATATGAATTATCTGGATTTATACTGCATCAAGATTGACAATATGAGGTCCTGCTCCCCCTCATCGGATATGTACTTTAGGAAGGTCTTAAGGAGGATGGACAAGAAAAGTATTTCACAGTTCCAAACATGGCAGGTGATAATAGTTGCAATATCTGCACTTAAAAACCTCCTGTCCACCCTGTTTGGCACTCCCCATTCATCCTGGTACCATGGATTTTATGTTTCTTCCTAGTATGTGAGATACTTTTTTAAAATTACATATCAGATATCTAGATACATGTACATTTCTTTAGGTATGCTGTTTCACATTACTTCAGGTCATTCTAGAGATTTAGTGGGGCAACACCTTCAGAGAAATGCTTGTTCTGTAGTAGATTCAATTAAAGTAAATTCAATTCAAGTAAATAGTAGATTCAATTTAGAGGATAGACTTCTTATACAGACATATATAAAGAAAACAGTGGGTAAAAATGTTTCTGTGCTTCATTTGATTAAAGAATGCTGGAAAGAATTCAGAATGAAAACTTGTATACTGCTCTGAATGGCTGTTTCATTTTGTGATTATAATTAAAAACACAATATTTTTATATAGCCTGTGGAGTTCAAGAACAATTAGGCCAAGAATAATAATTTAGCCTGACAATACGTAGTTAAAGAAAGGAGCAATTGGATCTTAAATGAACAGCCTTCTTCCTTATGAACTTTAAAAACAATCTGACTCCTCCTGAATGTTAGTAGAGTATGTAATCAGTTTTATTTTTATTTTTCATTCACGTTTAAAAATTGCTGTTATGGTTTAATTTAAGGTCAGCCATGTTAAGGAAGATGGCTTTGTTTTTCGCAACTGAACGTTTATTTCTTAGTGATTGGTTTACAAGTACATTTGAATAAGTTTCAATGAATTTTCATGTCATTATTTAGAGCATGCACTTAGAGCAATCATTGACCTTTTGTACCAAACTGTAAATCAAGGTATGCCTATTATCTGTATTGTCCTACTGTGAATTTTTTTTATATGAAGTGGAGAAATTGAAAATAATTTTAGAAAATTTTATATGCTTTAGAAAGGACAGACTGGGGATATTGAGGTCCACTTTTTAAAGTAATTCCAGGTCCTCAGGAGGCAAGAATTTGCACAAGATAGAACCCCAGTGAAGGAAAAAAACCTCTCTGACACTGCTATTGATCTGTTTTCTTGCAATTTGTTTATTAAGCTTCTTGATGACTGAGCAAGTAAATTGAGTTTTAATTTGGTAGGTTTTGTTCTTTCCTCATAGGGAAAATTAAAACCTGAAAGTACAAAACAAAGACTGTTGCATTTTTTTGAGCATTTTAAAATGAGAATGGTAAGTAGGAAGAAGAAAAGGAAAGAAGGTTTTTTTTCCCTTTCCTTTTTTTTTTCTTACAAAACCCAGCATGGAAGTTTGTAATACATGATGCTTGAAATTATGGTACTTGTAATTGGATTCATGAAGTTGTATAACTTCTCTCACTCTGAGTGACTTGTCCTGGACTTTTTCCAGGACAAATAACAAAATATATGCAGAGTTATTCCTAAATAAGGCTTGCTCCAGGAAGAGATTTTCAGAGTCAGAGCAAGTATTTTCAAATTTGTGATTTCTTTCTTTCTTTCTTTCTAAATTTAGAATAATTTTGAATGCAGACAATGCTTGTTTCAAGTCAAGAGGTGTTCATTGCTAGTATGTACAGAAGTTGAGCACTTTGTTGAATAATGTATTGACTGAAATTAGAAAGAGAAACAGCTGTATAAAATTCATTTGTGTCATATTTTATGTTCTGTGTGACCTTATTGTGAAGTTTTTAAATTTATTGTAGTGTGAGAGTGCCTCTTTTCAACAAGTTACACCAGTAATTCACTAATGCAGTAATCATTTTCTTGATAGCAGTGTACTGTAACAAATTAACAACAAAGACTGCTTTTTGGCTGTTTTTCAGCCAACTGTAAGATTTATTGTCGTTCCAGGTAAAGATTTATCTTTTCTCTGACTAGATCGATCTGACTTTCAGGTCAATAATTCCTGATTGAGTCTCAACAGAAGTCAATAGCTACCTATTATGTCACCTAATACACAAAGATTTTGTGAATGTCAAGTCTAAGAAAGAAATTAACATTTGTGAACACATCACATTCTTTATGATAAGATTGCTTTAAATTTTATTTACATATCACAATTATTTTTGCATCCATAAGAAAATTCTGAAAATTGTGGTTTGCCTAAAGCTACCGCAGACATATTTTCAGCATTCAAAAATTTGTTATGTGCCATAGTGCCTTAGTCAGCCTTCTGTTTATCTACAGTTCTTAGATATTTTTTTCCTCTTATTTAGGGTTTGAACTAGTATTTTTTATTGTGTAAATAGATTAGGATTTTTATACAAGTATGGAAGCTTCAAACGATTTATAAATTATTTCATCATTAAGTTTGTTTTTCAAGAGAACATTATGATAATTTTTTTTTCCAGAATTTTTCTTTCAAGGACCTTTAAGGAAACCATTACTCATATTTTAAAGTAGCTTATATGTATATACATATATACATATGTGTAAATATGTATATACTTATATGCATATTTTTCACTCCGATACACTAAATCTAGCACTAAAGCACTTCCCACAATTAAGAATTGGTTTTTTTATTAATGGTATTCTGCCGATTATTGAATTTATTAGTTTTTCTTTAAAAAGGTATTAGCTTGCATGGGCACTGTCGCAGGACATTTACAGAGTGGTTTTCCTTGTAATCCCGGTACCTGGGATAGATGGAAAAATGATTCACATTCGCGTGTTGACACCAGTCCCAATGTATTTCATTCACACTTTGCAGATAAGCATACTGAGGTGCTCAGCAAGGTGGCACCCTTAGTGACCTACAAATACCATATGTTATGCCACAGTGCTGCACTGCTGTCCCCAACATGTCACACAGGGTCAGTGAGGCACTGCAGCTCAGCAGAAAGCTCTGTGGGTGTGTAAGGAGTGAGAGTCACAGGGACGAGAGAAAACAACCAATGTGTAGATGCTTGGTGTGTCAGGCAAGCAGGTTTTCTTACCTACAGATAATCTGAATTATATGTCTTGACCTTGTCAGTCAGTTGTAATCAAATTATTCAACAGATGAAATTTTGTCCAGATGTGGAATCTTTTCTAGACTGTATGTTGAATTCAGGTTTTTTTTATTAGCTGGACACCATTTTGACCCTATTAGAAAGGGGGGTCTTTATGCCTATAGTCATTGTCAAGTCTCTTCTTGACCTCTTATCAAGGCGATCTACTTTGAAAAGAAGCCAAAATATTGTTCAAAATAATGGGCACTATGTTAATTATCTCAAGCTATTTAGATATATTATTAAGTACTTATTAAAGACAAAAAGTTTAATTTTCATCAAATCAAATTAATTTGCTAATAGTAGATGGGAAATATGAAATAAAGTCAGTGGCTCCATCTTTTTTTTTTTTTCATTATGAAGGAAGTAATAAGGAGCTTTGGATTATTACTGGAATATTAGCAGCTTTAACTTTTATCTGCATCTTCCTTTGTCATTTTCATTCAAACTATAGATTAAATATATGTTTGCGTAGGCCAGAAGATATGTGACATTACAAGAAGAAATGTTCAATACTAGCAGTCTATTCTATTTTAAGAGAGCAAGATTTCCAAGCTTGTGAATATAATAAGTTATTTCAGGTTGTGTTAAGCTCTTTCTTGTCAAATGTGATTTCCTTTGAGAAGACTCCTATACTTAATTCCAATCTGCTATGTTCAGAGGTTACTGAATGCATCCCCTTTTTACTTAATTACTTCGTTCATCACATGCCATTAGGTCGTTCCTCCTGACAAAGGATTAAACACACCTATAAGAAGTTTACATCTGAAGAAATTGCACTTAATGAGTAATTTAATCTTCTCCAGCAGTCTTTGCCCTTGCCTCCACAGTGATACCATTTGCTTGGTTCCTCTGCTTGCATATCTGACAAGTAAACTGTTGTGGAGAATGTCTCAATATCTAAATGGCATTAAGATATATGTTAGTCATGTATATCAGTATCTGGGTAGGTTCCACAGCTACCTTAGCCTAACATTTCATTCCATTATACAGTCAGCCGTCACTTGTTACCATCTTTGAGCAAACAAGTATCGTGTTCCCCCTCCCTTGGGGTACAGGCTCTTCTTTGCTTTTTAAATACATTTTTAATTGAATTCTCAAAGAGCCATTTTCAACAGAGCAGTAGCATCATACTTCTGTGGGCTTTACCTGAGACACATGCCTACTACATTAACAAGAACACATCAGAGTTTGAGCATCGTCTTGGTCAAGGTGGAGGGCCTGACCATTTATCCTTTTGGCTCCTAGCCACATTTTTCTTCAGAACTATAGAAATGCCAATAATTCAGGTTCCAATTCCAAAGAACTCATGAATCTGTGCAGGACAAATAACAAAATGTATGCACCAAGCACCAAGATGTCTTCCATCAAAATTGAATTATTTAATAATGCACAATTATGGAGAGAATTAATATGTAGTGGCAGGTTGCCAAGACACAGGAATGTTTTTATTCTAAGTCTGTCTTTAAGGCTTTCTTCTACTTCTCCATACCATATCTCCAACAATTTTGTGTGGAAAAAAATGTGTGTTCAAAAATGGAAAAACAATTTTAGAAGAGGTCAAAACCACTCAGGTAGATTTGCTTGAAAGAATGCTTAACTATACTTTTATGTCTGAAAAATCATAGGAACTTATGTGCAATTTGTACTCCAAAAGAAACTACTTTCACATTTTCAGGACTTAGCATATTGATAAATAGTTTCTGAGGAATCAAACCTTTTTTGAAGTCTTTTCAGAATATGCACATGAGAAAAAGAAAGTAGAATTTTCACTTTTCTTCACCCTGAATTGTTGACTCTTTTAGGAACAGAATTAGATTAATGGGGGAACTATAATTGTTTTCCAGTCCCAAATCTAGGAAGGGTAATAGATTCTCCCAGAGTAAAGTAGATTAACAAGTTTGCAGAATTTAAATGTGTGTCAGTTTTCTGAAAAGCCAAGGAAAAACAATTTACAATATGCGGCTCATAAATTTAAGCAAAGAGTAAAAATAAAAACAGAAAGGCTAGAAAGAATTTCGCCAATTAAAAAAATAGGAATAGCAATAATGCCTTTCCATGTGTTTTTCAGGAAAGTAGGCCATGCTAAACAAACCTGATTTCTTTGTTTTGTGAAATGGCAGGTTATATTGAAAAAGATAATTGCCATGCCACACGCAATTCTAGTTAAATAGATAGCAATTAGTAGTAGCAACAAAGCCCATATTAAGTGGCTATGAACTGGCTATCTGGGAGGTAGGAGAAAAGTTATCATCAAGACAGAATTGTCATGAAAGGAAGAGATTCCTCCAGGGCTCTACGGGGATCAGTGTAAGAGCAATTCCATTCAACCTCTTTTTGTGTGGATTAAAAGTAAACAAAAGACAACCACTGGCAGATTTTTGGATGACTATTTTTATTATAGATATCTCTTTGATTACTTGCATATTGCACATTAGAGTTTATTGTCTTCTTTCTGGAGGTGTTATGGCAGCAAATTTTTAGTTTAATTAATTCAGTTGTCCCATTATGAAAACTGAGAGGTGCTGTGATTACATTTGGTATCCATGCAATTGCCACATAGATTGGTGTATATTCCACTCAGTTAGTGAAAATTTCTTCATATTCCTTAATTTAGGAGGCATCAGCAAAATACTTTTTTTCATTTTGTAATTTCTGTCTGTTACTCAGAGATTTTGGAGGTTATTTTTACTATTAGTTGTTTTAAAAGATTTTTCAAAAAGATTTTTTTTAAATTTTTTTTTTTTTTAAAGATTTTTTTTTCCTGGGGGTAGTCATTGTAGTACAATCAGTCTGGTTAACCCACCGCTTCCTTTAATACCAAATGAATGCTATTCTAGCCTATTTCTTTAAAATATTTACTATTTTCCTTTTAAGATATTCTTAGTTTTCAGTACTTTTTATTTTTTAGCAGTTGTCCTTAAATGTTGGATTAATTTAATTTCAATGTTAATTTTATCTAAGGAAGGATATACTGTCTTTCAGTACTATAGTCATGAACAGAGACGAAAATTGACCTTTCTAATTGTCATTTCTATAGTGCTATGACTTTCATCCATAAAGTGTGTAGGTATGTCTCTGTAAAGGAACAAAGTGTTAGTTACATAAAGCAGATCAGAGTCAAAGGGCTAGATTAAAAAACATCTTTGTTACAGAAGAATTCAGAATGTGGAGTATGACCATAAGCTTTATATTGCAGGTTTCTGTTTACGGTTTTATTTTAAATTAAGTCACAAATTCAAAACAACATCTATTGAGGGTTCTAAATTTTAATTTTATTTTGAAATTTTAAGGAAAAAAATGTATTTGCTGACTTTTTCAGTATCTGTCTTAAAATGGGAAAACTGTGTTTCTCATTCAAGATAGAATAATATTCGAATTTGAAATGTGTTTTAATACATACAATATGTTCAGGATATTAAGTTACAATAAAATGGGCTAAATTCATACTCTAGAAAAAGCAGTGATAAAAATAGCACTTTTATTCCAAAAGAAAGAATATTATTAATGAAATTACCATCTGCAATACTTCAAATCCCTCAGTAAATTGTAAACTCCCACATTTACTTAGCTATTAAATAGATATTTAAAATTACACTTGAATCATAATTGTCTGTGATCATGGCAAGACAGATATATAAGAAACTAGAATATGGGGGATCAAATGTGACCTACTGGCCCTTCATCAAATACCTAGTGACCATGCTCATGTTCCAACAACAGAATGGAAATTTTCCAATCAAAAAAATACTTACATCCCCATGAAAAAATACTTTGCCATTAAAGTGGAGTTGTGTGATTGTTTTCCTTTTGTTTTCCCCACTAGATAGAAAACCTCTGAGCTCAAAATATTAAAATGGACGATGTTTTATCTGGGGCAATTCAGACATCATGTAGGAGTAGGCTGTAAAACAAAGCTGACTAAAATTTGGCAGTGGTTACTGAATGTAAATGAGTTCTTATTTTGTGTAAGTAATTAAGATAAATTCTTTCAGTGTACCAGACTAACAGGTAAGTACATAGCAAAATACTTCAGAAAATGCATAGCTATGCACCTCCCTGGGGCAGATATTTTCTTAGTATTTGTCTGCACTTGAATTAAAAATGTCTTGATTTTTGCAGTCTCAGTTACAGTAGATCCTTCTGTTGTAGCTTTTCTTTAATGTAAGTTAAATGGTTCTTCACAGAATGCTAAAAAAGATAACATAACACATTGTCAGATGCTGCAGAGCATGGAAGTATCTTTAAGGAAATTTGGTATAAAAGAAAAGGTATTGACTACAATTCAGTAACAAGAATAAATTCACAGAGCCTGAGAGGGAAGTAAAACTTGCCAAAAAATGAAGTTATTTCCAGGGCTTTCTCAAATCCAGAGCTGTTGGGGAAAAGGAAAGAAAAGGAGCTGTCCACAGTAGGAGATATATCAGTATTTCATCTCAGTGTTCTTTTTCCTCAGTTTTATCTGATACTTTGAGGATAAATGCAGGACCATCATGAAGAAATGTCTTAATCGCAAAAGGTTGTGAAGAACTGTCAGTACAGAGAAGGAAGCTTATGTGGTTATGGGCAAGAGCAAGGAAAACATAATCAAGTTTAACAGCATTATATACTAAAATTACTTATAAGACATATTGTTTAGTTTTAGTTAAACATATTGTTTAGTCCTGTGAGAAACAGGGGGTAGGACTTGGTCCTTATTGGTCCTATTCACTTTAAGAGATTCTATGGTTCTACAGTCATTCTGGTCTCAGTAATTTGGAAATGTAACTGGAGAAAAATAGCGTGAGTTTATTAGTCAATTAAAGATCAGTCATCAATGTCATGTATTCCATATAAAAAATAAAAATGGTGCAATTATAAAAGATGGTATTAAAATATTAACTGGAAAGTAAGTAGGTTTCTCATCATACATGGTCAAGAAAGATAAATTCAAATTGGAAAATGTGCTTTCTAAAACGGTTGAAATTGTCACACACAAAAAAATATTACAATTAAAAAACTGGTGTGCCTTAAAGGTGAATAAACTTATAAAAGAAATTAGAAGAAAATGCGTTTTTTTGGGAGAGCCTTCCACGTGGGAAAAAAAGTCTCTCATAATTTTAAGATGGAAATAGGTATGACTATTTGTGAGGGGAGAGGTCCAAAGATGTGTGTTCTTCTCAGCTCCATTGCAATAGATTTACCCTTCCATATGTTATGCTTGATTTTTGACATAGCAGTCAAAATTCTGTAAAAATTCTTTACTTAGTACCAGAAAGAGTATGGGGTGTACCTGTAATGATGTCTAGATCTTGTTTTTTTAGTTTTCTTGTTTTCCTTTACTACCAAAGATGGATAAATACTGAAGGCATAGCTGAAAATACTTGTTTAACAGGGTCACAGTGCTGCCTAAAAAATATGAGGCAAAATTAGGGCTGTGTTTAAATTTAAAAAACCTGTGACAGCTTTCTTTTTCAGTTCTTTTTGGTAAATGTTTTAGTCAGGGAAATATCTTTCTTAAGATTAACTTCCTGTCTTCTTGTGGGATGTATAACAACCCCTGCCAAGCATACAGAAGATACTCAGGGGCAATTCCTACTTTAAAAGAAACTGCTGGAGCATTTAATATTATCTTAGTGAAAAAGGCAACTAAGTTCTCCTTACACATTTTGGGATCAATAATGAAACTTGAGATTATGCATGGTTTTAGTGCTGAACTTCCAGGAGTTGGTGGAGCTGCTACTGACAAGGACAGAGCATTAGGGTCCTCACAGTAGTTACATAACTCATACTGATGATTTCAGGGTGTATAAATGTATATGAAACCTAGGAAAAAAAGGGAACTAAATCTTCTCTCAGACCCTGCCTTCAGCCCATCAAAACTTTAAAACTAGTTTTCTTATTCTAAACTTTACATACAAGGTTTTGAAATTAAGAACCTGCCCAATTTAATTGTCTCAGTTTTCAGAGAAGAGGAATCTGCTGCAAGTGAGAAAGATGAAATGATTAGTCATTATTAGTCATCCACAAATCCATATTAACTATCTACAAGCCTTGATTAAACATCATACCCCTTGAAGCAAACAAAGAAAAGTAAACATAAATCAGGGGAATTTCTGTTTGTTTAAATTAATTTAAAAATGCAAGTGGCTAATGCTAGAGACGATAGTGTAGAAGACATGTTCTACTATGTTACATTTGATCTGTTACAAGTTTAAATGGAAGGTTCTTTTAAAAAATCCCATACTTCTTAAATGCATATGCATAAGCATGATACATTTGGTTTCAATATAAAAAAACTAAAACACCTCATCTGAAAAGTCAAAGCAGGACATTCTCAATTCTAGGACATTCTGATATTCCTATTTATCAGTAAAATGTATTTTCAGAACCAGATTTTGTGAAACATATTTATTTTGACAAAAATGCATATTTAATTTATAGCAGTTCCTTTTATCTAAATGACTCTGTAAATTTCCTTTTCTAAATGTATAGTGTGTATAAGTTGCAGTTATTTTCAATATATTATGTTACAATTTCTGGAAAAAGGATTTGTTTCAAACGATATCATTTTAAGGAAAAAAGCATTGATGAACTAAACCAGACTAAACCAGACTGGTATACTATTTTTAACTAGTTTGCTCAAATCTACACTTCTAATGGAAAGTAACTTACAGTACAAAACAGTGTTAAAATAATTCTAAAACTTTATAGATACTTAAAAATTATCCTTGATGATTATCCTTGATGATGATTGATAAAAAAGAATAGAATTTTAGGATCATTCAATTTTGGTTTTCTCTCTCTGACATAGTAATAACAATAAAAATCTTGTCTTTTACTTTACAATTATTAATTAAGTCAAACATAAACAAAAATCTACATGATTAACATGTAGCAAAACTAAAACTACTTCTTTTTGAGATTTGTCAAATAGGAAAATCTAGCTTTTGGGTAGCCTTAAGAGATATGTGATATATTAATTAAGAAATTACCTTTTGTTAGAAGATACCTTGTGTCTTATTCCTTGGAGTAAGAGCTCCAATTCATTAGTTTTTCTATTAAGTAGCTATTTAAAGAGATATATGAGAAAACGCTGCTATTTTGGCAATGTAACTTTGGGTCAGGAAAGTTTTGTTATATTAATTATTTAATAACATAATAATTGATTTAACAAATATTGTTTCAATTTTTTCATGTTATCCAGCAGGTTTATTGTCTAGTGGCATCTGGAGTTGTGCTATATATATATATATATATATATATATATATATATGACCCAAACAACTGAAAACCACTTAGCTCCACCTTTCCTTTAGAGAAAGGTTATGCCTTTGCTCTTGCTTGAACAAGCTAATCCTGATGTTTTGTTTGTTTTCTTTCCCTCACAGGAGTCATCAGGACTGCCTTGCACAACATGGACAGGGAAGCCAGAGAGCATTATTCCGTTGTCATTCAAGCCAAAGATATGGCTGGGCAGGTCGGAGGGCTGTCAGGGTCAACAACTGTAAATATCACACTCACAGATGTCAACGACAATCCACCCAGGTTTCCTCAGAGTATGTACAATTTCAACATATAACTGATTTGAAAATCACATTGATTTTCAGCAAAGTAAGAAGCTATTAGTGAAATCCAGTTAGTAGTCAAATTGATGGGGAAAAGGCATCTTGGAAAGCATTTGGATTCACCAATATTTTTAATTTTCCAGTATTTCCAGATAAAGCACACGGATGGCATAGCTAAAATACTGAAACAAGTAAATACTGAAATGATTTCTTTCAGTCTAACCACTGAATAATATTGAGATGGGCTACAAAGGTACACTGTTCTCATATGTGGGTTATTCTTCAGCCCTTGTTAAATACATTGTTAAATGCATATTTCAATAACTGTGTGATTTTGAAGCCATGAGGGAATTATGATGTTCTATGGTAGATAACAGCAAAAGGCAATTCATTAAAATATTTAACTCACATGCCTTTGGCTGTTTCCATATGCATCTATCATTTTTTTTTCCTCTTCTTTCTCTATATCCAACCAAACTTTTAAGATCAATTATTAGATTTTAGATAGTCAAAATCTAAGATGTTTCTTACTTATTGAGCAATGGTGGAGCCTGACCTTATCACAGTTAAATGAATTGTTGATGTTGATTTCAAACAATATGATCACATGAATATATGAAGAGTAAATACAAGAATAGAATATATTAATGTGACCACTAATAGGAAGTTAATTTCTACCCAGCTCATTGGGTACGCATTGATCTGACACAGTAGCTGGAGTCTTGTAGAAATTCTGAATTCAGTTGAGAATTTATTTAAAAATCTTCTGGAACATAAATGCATTTTCTCTGCATATTGGATCAAGGCCAACAGAAATATTGTAATCTTGTCTCAGACATTTCATGAGCTGTTGTAGAACATAATGGGCTGGTGGCTATAGGTACATCCACCAGGAAATGCCTTAAACTGTTTGAATTAAAAGATTTATGAACAAGAGTAGAGATCACAAGGCCCTGATGAAAAACAAAGCTCCCTGGCAATACACATTGTACAAAATCTGGCCAAACAGTAAGTAGGCTTATTAGGAGTGTTGCAGAAATTAGTATCTTCTCTGTGCCTCACAAAGACGCAAAATTATAAAGCTTTTGAAATTCACCCTTAAATAAAATATTTTTGGTTTTACGTACCACAAATTCTTCATTGCATCCATCATTCTATTTAATACTTCCTAACTATTGGAAAGGCAAAAGGTAAGGCTTATCTTTGAACAAGAGCTGAACTAAAAAGTGAGAATGTCCTAAGTTTCCTGCAACTCAGTGGATGCAGGACTGGATCTCTAAATATAAGATTTCAAGAACTGGCCTCTTTTGTTTTGAATGGAAGGGTTTAGATAGCAAACTGTTTGGCAGGCAGAAATGTACATTGGCATATGTATTTATCTGTATTAATATTTTTTTCAGAAATCAAAGAAATTTAAGAAGTTCATGTTATAATTTATATGTTTTAATGGATTCTAATATCATTGAAAATTACAAAACATTTCACATTTAATGAAAACTTATCAAGGCAGAATAAAATTGTATTTTAATATTTATTCTTTTTAACATAAAATATTATTTCTAGACTAAGTCTTGTAGTATAGAAACATTTGCTTTCTTTCCTTACAGAAGATTCCTATACACAGTTATGAGTGACATTATTTCTTTACTCCTTTTCAAGAACTATATTTTGAACCCCTTGCAAAAGAGCAGTAGCTACATGTTAGTAATAAAGAATGAAAATACAGCTGATCTAAAAAAGGCCATTTTACCATCATGAACTATATACATGAGTCTTACCCTAAAAGGAATAACTTGTTTATTTTTCCTCTGTTTCCTTTGTGTGCCATGATTTTTCAGTTAAATTTCTCTTCAATTTCCTCATTAGACGGAATGCTAAATGAGACTAACTGAGGCTTGTCACATTCAGAATTGAATTCCAGGGAAGTGCTAACCAAAAGTGCCTATATAGAGTGTATAACCCTTGGGACAGGCTGAGCCTCAGCTAAACCACAGACTTTCTTTTGGTTAGTTTCCTTTTCTCCGTTACCATACTTGTGAGTTTTGAATCTTTTTGAGTCTTGAATCTAACTGTATGAGTATCTTACTTGAGAATGTGCTGGGAAGTACACCTGATTGATGCTGTTATTACTTGTTTTATTTATAAATATACTTTGTTGTATATATTTAAAAGATACCTTTCTGGCTTTAGTAGATCAGCATTCATTAGATATGCAAAATGCAGTAAGATGTGCAGGATATTTCCTCTTAAAGAAACACTTTAAAACCCTACCTAAAACTTAGAAACAAAGGCTATAACTATATCTGTTGAAAGGGTTTATTGTGTTTTTCTCTATATTCATTCTAAATAGACCTGACTTTTTTTCAAACAAAAGTCCTAACAGAAGAGCAACAGTTTTCCAAAATATTAAAAAATAAATTCTGGGAGGAATAATATGAAACAGGACTGAATAATTTTATCAGTCTGATTTCTGGTATAGGAAACATAGCTGAAAAATTCTGATTGCAAAACTATGTCTCAAAAGTAGGAAAAGGGTTGTAAATTCAGCAGGAGAATAGCCTGAAGCCTCACATATTCTTTACTTATCAATTACTTCTTGTGTGTCTTGTATAATACTGATTTCTTTTTCTACATGATCATATATTTCCTTCCTTTCAAGAGACAAGTAATAAATTAACTACCTATTCAATGTAAGCTGGCAGACAGTGCTCTGCATGGGAAGATTTTTGGATCTCTCAGTTCTTTTTAGTTTTACCACTGATGGATCTGCATGGTTGATGACTCAGGGGCCTAATTTCATAGTCATAAATTTATTTCGTAACTTGATAGAAGATATTCCATCTTCTAATGTTGCTGTTATCAGCCTTGAGCTACATCAGAATATCCTGTATATTTTTCTTTCATTAATTCTCTCAGGTGTTGCTTATGATGAATAAATTCTCTGTGCTTTGCTTTGTTTAATATGAAGAGATTCTGCTAGCATCAAGGTCATCACACTAGACAGAGGCTTCTATTCACATGCTTTGTTCATCAAATGCTAATTATTACATTCTGGCCAGTGTGTAGAAGATCTATATTTGCTGTGTCTAGACTCTAATTTGTAGATTTTGGGTTTTGATACATCTAGCTCAGTTCCTTAGGATAAAGCAGAATTTATATACAACTCGACTTAAAACACTTTTTATAAAGGTTGATTTTTGAGGCTTGATAGTTTCATGGCAATAGTAAACATAACGTGAAATTATATGTATGCATAATTAGTTTGGCCTCTCTTTTTACAGCATCATTGTATGTAAAGTGTACAGCCATCTTTAAATAGGAAGGTGATGTGAAATGCTCCTGTTAGTTCCAAAAGTGTAAACTCACATCCCAGAAGCAGACATTAACTCTGTTCAGTGCTAGTAAGGTATCCATAATCTGCCTTGTTAATATAACTCATTAACTAAGTGTAAAAGTATCTGCTACTCATTTTCTTTTGAAATTCATACTCCAGTGTGGTCCTTTCTGAATCCCCAGTTCCATGTAGTACATCCAGTTCTCATGGTTTCCTGTCATGAGAACTGTCATGATTTCCTGCCATGAACTGTCAGCACTTTCTCACTCACCACTGCCATTGCTTCAGCCTGTCCTGTCTTACCTGGTGACTAGTCCAGGGCTATCTGCCATCTCTTTTACCACTTGGCTTCTGCCAAATGTGATGAAGAAAGCAAAATTTTCTCTGATTGTTTTTTAGCAGATCTTTCTCCTTTTTTCACCCAGTAGCTGCTAAGAGGCTTATAGAATCATAACATGCTTTAGGACTCTGTCCTTCTGCTAGATTTGCCTTTGTATTGGACAAGGGTTAAAAATTGCTGGAGATTATTGAGTTAAAAGGATTGCAAAAGTTTTGTGTCCTCAGGAAACTCAGATATTAAATAAAACAAGATAAGGACATGATAACAGGTTTCTCTTAAGATTGCTGACATCTATCAACTCTACTTTTTTAAATTAGATTTTTGTATATCTAGTATAATCTAGATCCTGTTCACTGTGCCATTTATGGGCTTGACAAGTGGGACCATATGAACCTAATGTAGCTCATTAAGTCAAAGTGCAAGGTCTGCACTCAGTCAGGACAATCCCAGGCATGAAGAGACTAGAAGAAGAACTCAGCAAGAGCACCCCTGAGGAGAAGGACTTGGAGATTCTAGTGGGTGAAAAGCTGGACATGAACAGACGAAGCTGGACAAAGCCAGCTGCATTCTGGGCTGCATCAAAAGAGTTGCACCCAGCAGGTCAAGAGAGGTGATTGTCCCCTCTACTGTGCCCCTATGAGGCCCCACTTGGAGTGCTGTGTCCAGGTCTGGAGTCCTCAGCACAAGAAAGATGTCGACCTGCTAGAGTGGGTCCAGAGGAGGGCCATGAAGGTGAAGAGAGGTCTGGAACACCTCACTCATGAAAGACAATCTGAAAGAGCTTAGGTTGTCAACCTGGAAAGGAGAAGGTTCTAGAGAGACCTCATTGCAGCTTTTCGGTATGTAGAAAGGGCTTATAAAAAAGATGGAGAACAACTTTTTACATAGGCAGATAATGATATCAGAAGGGGGGACATTTTTAAAAGGGAAAGAGAGTAAGTTCAGACTAGGTATCAGGAGGCACTGGAACAGGTTGCCCAGAGAAGCTTTGGATGTCTGATCCCTGGATGGGCTCAAGGCCAGGGTAGATGGGGCTCTGAGCACCCTGGTGTACTAAAAGGTGTCCCTGTCCATGGCAAAGGAGTTCAAACCATATTGTCTTTAAGCTGCTTCCAACCCAAGCCATTCTATGAGTCTGTGATTCTACATGTGGATGAATCCAGCAATGATCCAGTATCCAGAGTGTATTAGGAAACATTTCAGTCCAGAAATTATTCTACTTTTAAAGGCTGCTTATTTGTTAAGATATTTTCATTATAATTAGACTAATATCTTTTCTTTATTTCATGCTCATCATTTCCCATCTATGTGACTATTACATTTTGATATTAGTTGTGCAACATAATTGTGGTGCTGAAAAGTATTTTTCTTCTCACATGTTCTCTACAGTAGATATATGTTGAATTGATTGAGGTTTTAAATGTGTGCTCAGATTTCAAAGTCAGTGCTCAGGTTTCGAAGTGGATGCCTAGTGAGTGGCACTTCCTTTGTGAGTACAGTTGGTGTTCAGTATACTGATTTTCTGCCTTTACAGAGAATTATCACAAGGCCCCTGACTTTTTTTTTTTTTTTGAATGGCTAAAGAGTTACATCAGAAACAGAATGAGGGGAAGGTATCAAGTTTCTATTTCTGTCAGGTTTCAGCAACGTCCTCCTGACTGTGACAGCCAGGAGCAAAGGTAATTGGGGAAAGCTGCTATTGTGTGCCTGTATTACCTGGTGAAGATGTTAGTTTTAAACAGAGAAGTTTGCTGGGGCTTGATTCTCTAGAAGTATTTAGGATCACCTGCTTTGCAAGGCTGCTGCACAAGGACAGCAAGCTGTTTTAGGGAGTGCTAAAGAGACAAGCCTTGCTGATCTGAGTGATTTTCTAAAATTTCTCTCTTTGTAAGAGAGGTACTGTATCTTTGTAATGTGCTAGAATCAAGCATTCATCTATGGGACGTCTTGGATATATGAGAAACACATTATTTGAGATGTGTTCAATAATTTCACAAGGGAGTTAAGACATATGAAATAAAAGTATATGTACCTTTTGTTTTGTTTTGTGAGAAGAATGGTATGCTCTGATATTTGCACAATATTTGAAATTAAAGCTACCAAGTTATTTCATATATCACTGAAATCTGACATGAGTTATTTAATGCCATTTGATCACATAGAAAATCTCATGATTTTCTCTCTGTTTCTTAAGCAGAATAAGTGTGATTTCCATAATCGGTTTTAACTGTAAAATTTAATTAACTAAATATAATACTTTTCAAAAGTATTGAATGTCTTATTGTAAACCTCTCCTTTAAGGAAAATTCATGACAATAAAATTTGGTGACAGAATTGTTTATAGAATTCAAATATTACAGGAAGTTTGATGAGGGAAAAATATATTTATGTCAAAGTCAGATTGTAATAAATATGTGGTCTACATACTGAGTTTTAGCACCACCTAGGTGCATCAACTTTACTCATAACAGTACCATGGACTCTTATTTTGTTTTAGTGAGTATTGCTGATAAGGATTTTTGTGTAACAGATCCATTATGAATTACATATATCATACATATCAAAATAACTTCAGAACACCCTAGACAGAAAAAAAATATACAGGTTTTTGTTGGTTTGTTTGTTTGTTTTTCTATGGGTTTCTGAGTAAGACTGTAATGGTTTTGGGAATGAGGGAATGTTGTTTGTTTTTCTCTCAGAGAATTGGGAGCAGGATCACTCTATTTTGAGGAGTGTTCTTTGGAAAGCCCTAATTTTCATGAACCTTATAAAGTTAAGCCCCAGTGTGAGCACAATCCTCACTG
Source organism: Dicaeum eximium (assembly GCA_013396995.1). NCBI lineage: Eukaryota > Metazoa > Chordata > Aves > Passeriformes > Dicaeidae > Dicaeum > Dicaeum eximium. The sequence goes on from VWZP01007940.1 coordinate 4,158,945, forward strand.
TACTAGTGCCAGGGAAAAGCAAGCATGCAAACAACAAAACAAACACAGTCCAAATGGAGTTTAACCCTTTTACAGGTGTTGCTATTGCTCTCTGCTTTACCCAAGCTGCCTGATGCAGCCACGGTTCCCCTTTAAGTGGAATAAAACATGCTGAACAGAGCACAGCCCCTAGAGACTGCCACAGATCACACACAACAATTAAGTTTCTCATTAGTGATTATTATGGAGTGCATTATGTTGCTTTGCCCATGCCATTTGCATAGAAAATATGTATTTGGGGATTCAATATCTACAAGAAAGTAGTGAATCTGAAAATCCACGAGAAGCCCAGTTTTCTTTATGTGTTGCTGCCGGACTTGCTGCTAATAAAGCCCAGGATAACGAAGCAAAAAGGGCCTTTGCACAGTATCCACAGATGTTTCATTCATCCACACAGTAAGATGTTCAGAATCCCAAAGCCTTCCACTCGTGGGGACAGACTGAGTTCTGTATGGAGAGAGGTAGGGGCTGAACAGTGGCATGGGGGCAGTGCAAAGGTGAGGGGCCAATGGGGGAATAAGTAGGGAGTGGCTGAGAGGCACAGGAACAAGGGGAAGGACCCAGAGGGGTAGCAGGGTATCTTTTGAGGGAAGCTTCTTGTGCCTCCCTAACCCAGGGAATGCCCCTCAGGGTCTCCACATTTGTGTTTCTGCTTTTAGCTATGAGCAGCATAAATATCACAATTTTTACAAGAAGCCAGAATACTTTTGTTCTCCAAGATCAACGATTTGGTATTCTGAGGTCAGAAAGTTTTCAAGAAATTTTAGTTATTGTCTCTAAAAGCAAAGTGTCATGGAACATAAACTCATCACTGACTAAAATCATAATCCCAATCATAACTCCTGTTTTACACTGAGATGTAAAAAGCAGAGACATTGAGATGTACAACTCTTGTTTTAGCCAAAGGGATCGCTTGCATCAAAGAAGAACAAGAACGTTTGTTTTTTTTTTTCCTAAATTGATCCAAGGTTTCTATGTTTTTCACACTTTCAAGGCAAGCAAATGTTTGAAGGGCTTGAGTTTTGAAGTTTTTTCCTGTCATATTTGAAAATAAGAGGGAGGGTCACTTATAATTCAAATTCAAAAGTGCAATAGCATTGGGGTTTTTGGCAGGGAAGAAGAGCAAGCCAAGCATATGTCTTAAAATTTTCTTAGTTTAGTTTATGAAAGAGATGTTGACATCAAAAAGAATATTCAGATAAAAATTAGTAGATATGAAATTGACTGAACTTCTGCAATCATAAAAGTTTCTGTACTTATAATGATGATGGATTAAAATTGGATTTATTATATTAAAAATAAGCATAGCGAAGGAACACGTGACATATGTCCAAGACATGCTGTCACAAATACGCTTCTAAAAGACTGCAGTCGCAAAAGAGAAATCCAGAATAATCTATTACATGTGATGAAAACAAGCAGCTCTGTGAATGAAGAATAACTTTCTCAAAGAAAGCCACCAAGGAAGATTGAGCACAGTCCACAGTTCAAGCTCCCCTTTAGTTTTATCAAAGATGGCAGGCAGTAAAGCATGACACATACTTTTGTAAACAGCAGGATCATTGGTTCACATGAAACATGAAAAAGTAATCTTACCCAAAGCCCAGCTTAAAGCAAGTTCAGTTAGATCAAGTTACTAAGAGTCTTGTCTAGTAAAGCCTTGAAATGTCCTTTTCAGGTCCCTTTCTGCAAAACTGCTTTACAACTGGCTGGCCCCAGCATGTACTGATGAATGGCATTGTTACTGCCCTGGTGCTATCACTGAATGTAATGAGGTTTATTTTAGCACATTTCTCCAGCATGTCCACGTCCCTTTGAGCAGCATCCCTTCTCTCCAGTGTAATAAATACTTTTTCCCAAGTTGGTGTTCCCTATTATGTCTTTTCTCCCTCCCATTATTAAATATGGTAATGTCTACTGTTCAAGAAGACGTAACCTATAAAAGTAAATAAAAATTATCAACAGAATAGAACAGATTAATAAGTACAATAATTTCAATACTATGCTTATTGATTTTCATTAAATACTGTTATGCTTCTTTTTTGAGACGTTCAGACAGAGACAACTCTCTTTTCTGAGTAAGACACAGCATTGGAGGTTGCCTGTAGGCTAATTGAAATGAAAGTATATTGTTCTAAAGATAAATTATTTCTGTACTATAATGACAGATAAGCCATAAAGTTTATTGAAATATGAAGATCATATACTTGAATTTGGAAAATGTTTCAATTAGCATAGTTTAAAGTCCTGCAAAGTGGTATCCTACAGTACATTACCTGGAAAAGAGTATTAATTTTGTCATATCATAAGCAAAGGGAAGAAGGCATGTGACTGCATATGATAAAAGCTGAGAATTGAATCAGACAAGATTCTCGATCTGTAAGAAACAGGCCAGCTCCTCTAGAAAAAATTAAGACCATCCTCAAAAGATTTCTGCTTCACAACAGCTCCTGGAAGTCTGTGATGGTGGAAAAATAAGAACAATCTGTTCAAAATGGTCAGATTTGGTGAAAATGTTTTGCTATAAACGGATCATACCTGATTCTCAGGGTTCCTATCTTCCCAGTCAATTGTTTCAGAGGGTTGAGACAGACTCACAGTTTGCAATACAGAACTATAAATTCACAGTATACACATCCCATATTTTACAGTGTCCTAGCAAACTTTCTTTATCCAATGCCCAAGGAAACATTCAGAGAATCAGAATCACAGATTATTCTGAGTTTAAAGGGACCCATCTAAGTCATTAAGTCACAATGGGGAGCACTCAAGGAGTCACAGCATGTACCTGAGAGCAGTGTCAAAATCCATCTTGCACTCAGACAAGATTGGTGCTGTGACCTCTTCTCTGGGAAGTCTGTTCCAGTGCCCCATTGAGCCCTTTAGCAGTTCCTCATACCAGCAATAAAGTTTACAACTACTTAGTGTTTACCATTTCCAGTTTCACCACTAACCTAAAAAAATGTCTGTAATATAGTTTAACCTTCATGTTGCTGAATTTTATCTTCTTGCATGTTGGTTTTTTTTAGATAGTATTTTTTGTATTTCTCTATTTGGCTCATGTCTGTATGAGATATTGTCAGGCTGTCTCTATGAAGCAGTGGTTAAGTACTTGTTGGGAGACTTTTCTGACCTTATAATTGAAGAGTTTTTATTTTTTCAACAGCTTTCTTTTAATTCCATCTACATTTTTTAGCATTTCAGTTCTACAAAAACTGACATAATTCATGAGAAATTTCAAATATTTGTTTTGCTTGAGGTCTTAGTATTTCAGAGTCTTTGCAATGAGTATCAGTAAAACAATTTTCTGAAACAGATGGCTAACACTTGGGGTGTGATTATAAAGTGGAGCATCGTGTCATGTAGATAGATATATTTGAACAAGCTCAACTATTTGAAAGTCTCCAATTAGTTCACCCTACCATATGAGTTATGGCATGTCCAATTCCTGAAGTGGCTTGATTATATAACGTATTCTTAATGGACTTAACCTTTTTCTTTTTGGAAGAGCAAAAGTGTCAAAAAATATATTTTGCTTTTATTTTAATACTAAAAAAAAATTCAAAATTAATCTCATCCCATTATTATAATTTTATGTATGAAATAATGCAACCAGCAACACAAAAGCATCAGTTGACATCATCTGTAAGCACAAAACCTTGCAGGCCATTTATTTGGAAATTTGTGTAGATGGTTTTTACATGCATATCAAAGAATTTCATCAAAGTATTAACTATGAATTTTAATTGAATTAAGTAATTGTCCTGTTACATCAGTGTTGGTATTTTATTTTTTAAAAGTTGTAATTTTTCTCTTGCTCTGCTGGATATTTCTTATTTTCCTTAAGATTTCAAAAATTAATATTAACTTATTTTTTTGTTTTCCTATTAAACCTCTTTTCCTTTAGACTAACAAAGATTAGTGCACTTGTTCATCCTTATCACACCACTAGTTTTTTATTAGTACTATGGGCTAGTATGAAAAAATTAATTCAAAACAACAAATAGGCTTAGGAACTGTTGTGCAAGGAATTAGATAAAGTTATAAGTAAATCTTCTGTTTGCTAGCAGGTGTCTGTAAAGGCAGCTATATTTTAGTGATGGTATCTATTCCCTTTTCAATTGCAGCTTCTGTAGGTTGATAATTTCTTCAGTTCATCCAACCAGTAGTGGTTTTCTGCCGCACCTCAGGTTTAATCTCTGAATTCAATTTAAATTTATTTTTCTACATGCTTACCAAGGGCACCTCTTCAGTAATGCTACCTGGCTTAAACCCAGCAAACCATAACAATATGCTAACTTTTATATGTCCTCTTTCAAATCTTCTGATCCACCTTTCTACCACTCAGTTTTGCACTATGGCACTCACTGCCACAGGATGCCTTCAAGGAACATGAAAGGACCCTGGTAGAGTGTCACAAGATATGTAATGATAGAAGCTATTTTGTTTTTTTTACTGTGTCTGTGGTTGGACTGTGATGTAAACTCTGCAGACTGTTAGGGAGGCAATTGGATTGGGGTTTTTTAGATGGAAATTGAGGATGCTCTTGGTATGTGCACACCTTCTATTGGATGTGAATTATTCTTTTCAGTTCTGGTGGATTTCATCATCCCTGCTGTACTATAAGGGTAGCATTATTGGAGAAATTTTCCTTAAGCTGTTTTGCTGGCCTAGTTGCAGATGGAGATTGAGGTTTACATAATGACATTATTTCTTTTTCCCACTTTTATTTCCCTGTGGCAGCTTCTTGTCCACTAGAAAACTTTGTACCTTTTAGAAAATTTCATATAAAAGCATAGAGACATTTAAGAAAATAATCTTTCAAAAATATTTCACTTACTAATTATTAACCTGACAGGTTACAAAAAGACTGAAAGGAGGCCACAGTTGTAAAGAAAGATTTTTCTGGGCACAAATGTGTAATACTTCTTTGTACCCATTATGGTAATTTTCATTTGCTGTGGATGGCAGTTAAAATTTTTGTGGAAAGGATAAAATACTAAGATGTATTATATTTTTCTTTAGTAAAAATTATGTGGTGAAAATGTTGATGCAGTGTTGCAAAAAATAATTGGATTTTTGGGAAAAAATGCAACAGATTTTTCAATTCAAAAGTACTCACTTGACCATACATTTAATTGTAAGTTGGTGAAATAGATATGTTTTGGTTATGGAGAATATAAACTTGTAAAATTACTGGTAGGAAGTAATTTCTGTATTATGTAATGTACAGCAATAGCTGTGAAAACCAAAATTCTACATTAGGTAATTTGGATTTTGAATAGGGAGTGAAGGCGTCCCAAGTAAAATACAATTCGGTTTTTAATTCTTTCAGGGATTTAAATAAATTCAGTGGTTTATTTGTCACTTTATGAAATATGTAAATGCTCCTCCAGAGTCAGACATCTATCAAGCAGGTAATGGTTCTCTAATTTAGTTTGATTAGAAAATGTCCAAGCTATTATGTCGTTTTTTTCCCCCTCAGAACATTATCAACTGTATGTTCCTGAGTCGGCTCAAGTTGGATCAGCAGTTGGCAAAATCAAAGCAAATGATGCAGACACTGGTCCAAATGCAGACATGAAGTACACAATTATCAATGGTGATGGCTCTGGGGTATTCTCCATATCTACTGACAAAGAAACACGGGAAGGAATTCTCTCTCTGAAGAAGGTAAGCCATAGAAGATGCAAAATTTGGGTGAAAATTCTACTTTTGTCACCAACCAGCTTGAATCTTGGCATAGAAAGTTTATCTGTGGCAATGAATGTGTGATTCAGTTTTCATGGACTGGTATTCTTTGATTTACTTTCCAGCTGGTATCTAAATGATCCAGTATTGTGCTGAAGACTTAAAATATTACTGGTCAAGCCATCACAGAGTTATCACTTATATGTAGTTCCTATATTTGTCTCAGTCAGTTGAGAGTTCTCATGTGGGTTTTTTATTATTGAGTCGTGTAGATATCAATTTTATATATATATATATCCATAGACCCTAAAAATTAAAAGTGATTATATATTCAAAATTGCTAATATGTATTCTGGTCTTGATTAATGGTTGGAGAAATGAAATCCTGAGAAAATGTGAAAGAAGAGAATAAATACAAACTATCATTAAGCACAATATTTTATTTTTGCTTCCAGATAGAGAAATATGTATTTAAGATATTAAAAATAGTTTCTAACTCAAGGAAATATTAATTTTATAATTCATAAATATTTAAAATATGCCTTTCAGTATCTTGAAAAGCTGTAACTCAGTGTCTTTTGTAAAGGTCATGTAATAACCACCTTTTTCAACCACATAGAAGTAAACTGTCTTTTTTACACCACTGAATTTATTTCCTGGTGGCCTTGTTGTAGCTAAAACCATAATCTGTTATTTCTTCTTCAAGAAGATTTCTTCTTCATTGTACACCCACTGTGGCTACATTTATGCATATTCAAAACATGAAGCAGAAAGAAAGAATTTTTATACAAAATGAAAGACACATAGAAATATGTTAAATCACATTTCTTACTGGTTTTGTCAAAGTTGCTTCAAAAATTGTTTCACTATGATTTAGAATATGACAAAAGCATATGTTTTCTGTCCTTTTACATACATATGAGAATAATTTAAGTCATTTTTACATCAAGACAAGAAGAGGTATGTTTTGCTTCAGTAACGCTATATTCCAGTTGAGCAGAAATTCAGCATTTAAAAGTTACATAAATTTGTATATAAAACCTCCGTTATTTCCTCACATACCTTATCCCTTTGAACAGTATTAAAAAAAAAGTGATCTTGGTTTTTTTTTCCTTTGTTTTTTTTTTTTCTCTTTTTTTACTCAGATCTTGTATGCAGTTTAATAAGTATTATATATATATATATATATGTATAAATATAATATATTCTGCATGCTGTAATTGCTTTGAGTTTAGATTGGGTTTCAAGCTGAATTTTTTGATAGCCCCCCTAAAATAAATAATCTAAACTAAGAAAATAAGTGTTTTGGGTTTCTATATCAGATACCAGTGCCTTCTATAGGAGTAGAATAGAATTATTTGCCCTCTAGTACTACTCCAGAAGAATTTACAGTAGACACATCAGAAAAGCCAGAAGTAAATATATTGTTGTGTCTAATGACCTGAAATCCTCATCAAAATATTAAAGCTTCCCTTATGTGAGATTCTGATGGAAAAATAAAATTTTTCAGTGCCTCTAGTTATTTCAACAGGTATGCAAAGGCTATGAGTGTTAGAATCTTTTTTAGTTTCATTCTGGGCTGACCCAAAACATCCAGTACTTTCATTACCTTTCTTATTGACAAACCTGTGGAGGCATTCTTCAGTCTCAAAGATCCTTCCAACCCACAAATGGTTGGTTACAAACTATCAGGAAGTATTTACACTTCACCTCATGCATTTCCTTGTTTGAGTAAGAAACTGGAGGAAACACAAACAAAATAGCCCAGTAAAAGCCATTATTCTTTGTATCCTTCAAGAAAAGAATGGTTGTCGTGCTCCCCCTTTGTCATGATTTTCAGAAAAATATGCTAGAACTTTCCTGATCTCAAGTCAGCAACTATCATTGAGTCTTCCCAGAAAAAATGTCTTAACAGCCCATGTCTCTTCCATTTTATGTAATGAGACTGGAAATGTTCAAGAAACAGATAGCTATTTCTCATAAAATTCTGTAACTCTTTCCTGGGAGTTATGCTGACCCTAATATGAGATTCCTTTTGGGAGTCTCCAATTAGAAACCGAAACCACAGCACAGCAGCATTTTCCAGTCAGCCCTGAGACCAGTCACTTGAGCTGCATTTGGCATTTTTGGTTTGGCATGAAAATCATAATAGCCAATTAATACACACTGAAATTTTTATGTTGGTAATTGTAATGGGAAGATATTATTCACTGGGAAAACAGGAAAGATTAACAAAAATTCTGTTTAATTCATCTAAAATATAAATGTTTTGCTTTCTTTCTGGGGAAGACTTAATGATCTTCAGTGTCATGATAATTTTAAGTAAATTCAGAAATTATTTGCATATCTAGAGACACAAGACAAGTCTGTCTCTCACCTTATATCTACAGCTAATGATTGAGATGTTATAGGAAGGAAAAAAAGCAAATGAAGGCAAAAAAACTCTACTCTGGCTAAATTTAAAATGTCAGCCTTGTCTGATTATCTGAATAGATTATTCTCTTAAAAAAAAAAAAGTGATATTTTCTGATAAAGGAACTAGATGAAATCAAGAGTTTGTGTTACTACAAGACTTTGTGTCATTTCTCATGTTTTCTGAGAGAAAATAATCTTCCTGTACAAGTTCAGTCATTGTCAATATAAACTGAGTTTTCCAAAAAGACATCAAAGAGAAAAGTTTCAGTCCTATTTTAAACCTGTTTACTCTAAGAATATACATGCTTCAAAGAAATGAAAATCACTATTCAATATTTTGCTGCTCATAACAAAAAAAAAAAAAAAAAAGAACATCTGAGTTAGAATTTATTAAATCTATATTTCTTTATTAATTGACTTGATTAATATACTTAGCTGCTTTTTCTGGCATAGTAATAGACTTACTGGGCTATGGTAAATTTCCATGCCTTTAAAACTTTTATTTTTTACATTCAGGAAAGGGAAACAGCAAATGTGAGGGTCACAAAAGCCTTATACTGTTGGAGTTTGGAGAATGAATTAATTATCCTTAAGTACGCGGAGGAGATATCAAAGAAATGTATAAAGTGTACATAAATCCTGACCAATTTTTGTTATACACCGTTAGTCAAATTTATTGTAGATTTCATCTACAAAACACACACTGACAGTCACAAGCTATATATAGTGTTCCTCATATGTCTTGCCTAATGTACTGCTTTGCCACTCCTTGGGGTGACAGGAAATACCAGTTTAAACTTGAATGAAGAGTTTTTGTTAGACAGACTGTCATGTCCACACAGAATGATACTGATGTCAGTGGAATTCTGCCATGCCATAATAGAAATAAATATGGTTCTAAAAAGAAAAATTCCACAGATATGCAAGTTTTTTAATTATATGACTGTGTTTTGAAACTGTTGGAAATAGACAGACCACATCTGCTCTCTTACAGTAAGTGTTTTCCTGCAAGAAGCTACATTTATTCAGTTGAGGATAAAAGAGATGCCCAAAAGAATTGTAATGTCCCCGTCACTGTCTATGAAAATTTTATTTAAGATGTGAAGTTATTTTAATTCAGGATACATCAGTCTCTACCTTTTTCAGGATTTAGGATTTATTATTAAAACCAAAAGGTGATAAATCCAGACACTACATTATCATGAAAGTAGAATCTGAGGCCCATTCTAAACCCTGGGTTCTTTCTAACACTAGTATCGTTTCAAATATTCTGTTGTAGAGAAAAATTGAAACCATCCTGCTTCATTTATATCCTTCTACATACAAGGTATGGCAGAGGCTGCCAGGATGTCAGAGAATATCATCCCTTTCCAGTAACATGAAGAAATGTTTAAATTAAACAGAAAACTATGCTGTTAAGATGCTAGCAGGCTAAACTGGAGAACAGAATGGCTCTGAGAATTTTTTTTTTCTGCCAACAGCCGCTCAACTATGAAAAAAAGAAATCATATACACTTAATATAGAAGGAGCAAACACTCACCTGGATTTTCGCTTTTCGCACTTGGGACCATTCAAAGATGTAACGATGTTGAAGGTCATCGTTGGCGATGTGGACGAGCCCCCGCTCTTCACCATGCCTTCCTATGTCATGGAAGTTTATGAAAACTCAAAGATTGGGACTCCTGTTGGCACAGTAACGGCACATGATCCTGATGCTGCAAACAGTTTAGTCAGGTATAGTAAATCCAAATTATATGGATTAATTATTCAACCATGACATTGAATGTCACAAGCTTAAGGGTTAATGAGATCTGGAATGTATGAAGACTGTTTATGTTAGTACATAAAGGGAAACATAGGTCAGAACAGTGTCATGATCAGTCTGTATAGATTAGATTTATTAACATAACCTTCAGCCTTTATTTGGTCTGCACTATAATTCCCATCACTGGTCTAAGCAAAGGTCTGATTTTCCAGTGGTATCCTGCTGTAAACCTGTTAAATATCATAGCACTCTTTTCCCCTGTCTGTCAAAACTGTGCTGGCCCTCTGCTCACTTGCTGCACTGTAGTTGTCCCAGGTGCTTGTGCAAAACAGCAACAGGTTTAAATACATCTTTCTTTTAGAGACAAGCAGGATCATTTTTGCAAAACTTTGATTGAGTATAAACCCAATACTTTGTAATATGCTTCAGCTTCAGTAGAGTATCAAAATAACCTAATATGTGTAATAATGAATTTTGTGGAACAATATATAAACTTTATCTGTCAAAGGTGGTAATAGATTTTAAAAGTTTCCAAAAAATAGCCACAAAAACATTTTTGATGCTTTTCCTTTCCATGACATAATGGTATAGCCTTCATAGAAATCATATGAGTATATAATTGGCAAGCAGTTTTTCTTAAGCTAATTAGGAATATTTAGTCTCCTGACTGAGCTGAAATCTGCTGGGTATGTGTAATAGTCTTGGTAAGATGAAACAATCTTTTCAGAACAATGAAAACATCAGGTTTTTATGGTTATTTTGTGATAATAGTCTAAGATTCAAAACGTTTTCTGTCAGAGAATCAATATATGCAATTTCTTAGTGACAAGTTATTGCCTGTGAAAAATTTCTGCTATGGCATTTTTACCTAAATCATAACATACATAAAAAAATTTCACTAAAAATAGCTGCCAAATGCCTGTAGCTCTAACACTATGATTCTGAAACTACTAACAGTCAGACCAATTACCATCATGGAAATCTGGAATAAGAAAGGCAAGTGCAGATTTGACTAGCTGGTCCATAATTCAGCTGCTTGTTGCCTATAACAGTTTTGTCTAGAAAGAGATAAATCTGGCAAAAGGGGAGGAGCAGCAGTTTGTACAAAGCCTGGGAAGGCCAGAAGTAGATTTTCTGGGTGAAAGAGGCAGTAATTTGGAGATACAGGGATCAGAAGGAAAAATATTTCCAAATATTGAGCTTTTTGTATTTGCCTTTTTTTTCCAAACCTGAATTTGTAACTAGCGATTGAGGACAGTATATTAAGTATCCATATTACTCATAAAATTGAGGGAAAAAACTGTTCTTACTTTTGTCTATCATGTTTTTCCCTCAATTGACATATATTTTTGAGTTGTTCCTTCCATATCTCTATGTCTCAATGGAGAAAAATATATGGAGTTAACATAACATACCAAACCATGAAGATCTGAAGGGAGCCAGTTCTCTCTCAGTTACATGGTGGTGGGGCTCGGCAAGGGCAGTGGCAGCTCAGATATCCTTGGCATTATATTGTGAACAGGTCCAGCCTCTAGCCAGGCTTTATCCATCTCGGTGGAGCTGACAGGGAATGTCGTTTGTGAGACTGTGGGCTTTTGATGAAGATGCTGATTCTCCAAGGCCCAAACTAATATGTGGGTGGGACTCTAAACAGACACCAGGCTGGGAAGGTGTGCCCTCAAGTTTTCCTTGAGCTTCCTGCTACAGGAGCAGAAATGCTGGTCTGAGAATGGACAGCTCCAATGCCCCTTCCCTTACTTCAACTTCACACAGAAACACTGATGTAGTACAGAAGGGCTTTGTGTTGTTTCCAGATCTGGCTACAGCTTGGGAAACTGTGGGTTGGAAGAGGTGTGACCTGAGAAGTGGGACAGACTGCATGGGCTGAGCTGCTGCTCCACTTGGAGGCACGGTCCTGCCCCCTGCTCCACTCGAGAGTGACGAGCAAAGGAGCCACTCACAGGTGGCTGTATTTATCAGAAGTGTTCATGCAGTGCACTTATGGCCTTTTGTGCTGCAGGAAATGTCTCCACTATTTGTCTGAAACCCTGGTGAGTCTGAAAGATAGTCAGAAGTAAACGAGGTCACATCTCTTCTTTGTTTCCCCACAATTCCTAGTTAATTGAAAATTAAAATAGTGATTATAAAAATGTAATTAGGAAGATTCAGTGTAACTTTCTTAGAAAGCAGAGACCACAATTTCCAGGGAAGATAGGCACAAGTAGGACTGGCTCTGCTGATCTCTGTGCAGCAGGGGAGTAATGAAATAGTGCTTCTTATCCAAATGTCTCAGATACATCTCCAAATACTATGAGGCTACAGGACAAGATACAGAGCAGCAATTTGCTTATCAGTCTTTCCTAATCCACTTGTGCATCCTTTCCACTTTATGAGGACACGTGCTGCTGTGTATGAGATTGATGAAGCATTTAGGCACACACAGTTGAAACCATATCACTTTGCTGTTCAGCTGATAAAAGAGATACAGTGCTGTGATTTGTTCACTGCCCAATTAAGTAACAGTTCATTTTGATGGCAGGAACAATTCTTGTATACAGAATAATGGTTGGAAGTATAGTTAAAGTAATTAACAGTGCTGAAACCTTTCAAAGTTATTTGAACTGAACACAAAAATAAATAGCAGCATCTATTACTATCTGTAGAGGGAGACAAAGTGGGTTTTGTCCTTATTTCCTGACTGCAATTTCATCACAGTGATTTCATCTTGTTCCTGAGCTGAGCAGTCTTCAGAGGGCACTGACTTTTTGCCACAGCTTGTACTAGTGTTTTGGTTTTTAAAACCCAGCAGAACAACCTCTGTAATAACAAATGTAGCTAATAATGGTGGGGACTTTTTATTCAGTACTTATCTGATTGGCAATTTGGACTGTTCTAAAGGATTTTCTTTTTTTAAGTTGATTGATGTTTTTTTTCTTTAAAAAGATAGAAATATATTTTCAGGGAAACCTTTTAAAATGCTCTGTTTTAGAATAAGATAATTATTCTACTGAAATATGAAAAACAAGATATAATAGAAAGCGTAATAAATAAATATATTAAAACTTCATCATGTATTAATTTTAAATATAAAGGGGTTTTGAGTAGTTTGAAAATCACTTAAAAATTTACCTCAAAAATTGTTTTCTCAATCAACAGAAAACTTCCTTATTTGTCATTCATTCACAGATATTACTGCCTTGTTGGAACATTTATGAGAAACTAATCCCATTTCATTGCTTTGTGTCAAGTATTCTGCTTCCATACTCATATCTTTTGTTGCTTGAAAAGGTCAGTGATAAGTCATGTCTTATAATATCTGATGTGCAAGTGGGTCTTGAAAGGTATCTTCCCACACAATACAGAAGAAAGCATGACTATTAAATACTCTAATTACATGTTTTTTCTTAGTCCATTATTCATTTTAAATCTCTGTATATCTACTTAGAAATTATCTTTTTTTCTTCCTGAAATCATACACAGAAGACCTGCATGGAGATTAGGGGTGCAAACAGCTTTTAATTGGCAAGGCACTCAGCTGTTCGTGCTGCCTCTTGAATCCCTGACATCTTCCTGTAGGTGGTGATCCTTGGTTGGATCACCCAGCCTCAGCTCATACTCCAGATGATCCTTGGAGCTTCCCAGCTGCCTCTGGCCTGTTGCCAGTGCAATGTATTTCAGAAAAATAATGCCGCAGCTGTTCCTCATGCCACCTCCTAGGCAGTGAGTCAGAAAAGAGCTAAGACGTAGTTTTAAGATCATAACATTTTCTGCAGCTCTGATATAATAGTGAAAGTAATTCCATGACACAGACCAGTTCCCCCAGAATAGCTTCCCAGTTTGATAATGTACTATGAAGGAAGAACTGAAAGCCTTTGTTAACCTTATACACTTGGACTGTTAGACTGCTTGGGGTGACATAGTTGCAGCTTCCCAATACTTGAAGGGAGCCTACACGAAAGATGGACACTTTAGCATGTAGTAACAGGACAAGAGGGACTGGCTTCAAACTGAAAGAGAGTTGGTTTAGCTTAGATATCAGCAAAAAATTTCTCCACTGTGAGGGTGGTAAGACATTGAAAAAGGTTGCCCAGAGAAGTTGTGCGTGCCACATACTTGGAAATGTTTAAGCTCTGGTTGGAACTAGATGATATCTAAGGTTCCTTCCAACCCAGGCTATGATTAAATGGGTCCATGACTCTTTGTTGGCAGTACTTAGGGCAGCTTGCTGAGATCAGTGCCATCATGTAGAGTGATCATCCCTCCCTCATATGCCTATGGGAGAACATGTGAAATTTTCCAGATCCTGCCAGGCCTGTGCTGGTGGAGACAAAGGCAGAAATCTGCCCTCCTCAAAGGAGACCCCAAAGCACAACACCATCATAATCCTCCAGCATTCTCTCTAAAACTGTCAGCAGAGACAGAAAAAGAACACCCTATTTTGAATGGCTGGAGAGAGACAGGAATTTTTTCTTCAATTTCTTCACTAATTCTCCGTCTGACTTCACAGAGAGAAAACATTTTAAAACCTTTCTTTATAGTATTGAGGTGAGAGGTGTGTTACTGTTTTGTTCCATGAGGCCTCAAATTAGTTTTGATTCTTGTCAAATTATGTGTCCTAGGTCTCCCAGTAAGAAATATGTCCATGTCCTTGAGTAGTACCTCGTAAGATTTTCTGATAGCTCTTCTGACTAGGAAGAACCTAGCTCAGGATAGTGGTGAGAATCCCACATCAACCAGAACCACCTCCATCCCTCCCTGAGAGATGAAAGAGAGAATGCTGACAAATCAACTTTTTGACTGATTTTTTCATGCCAGAACATCATCTTTATGTTTCTATAATTTCTACTGACTTCAGAATTTCTCAAGTATTAACATTCTTTTGTGGTTTTAAAGTCAGCCTCCATATCTGGACACCTCTAGAGTGTAGTCATTTGACAGGGTCATACAACTCAAATAAATAAGCATAAATCTAGCAATCTTGGTTTTACTTGGTTTAGTGAGAATGTTTATATGTTAGTGAGTTTATATGTAGAGAAAAAAAAAAAAGATAATACGTAAGTAGAATACCATTCTTTATCTGGTAGGTAGAAAAGTAGGTGTAGCTGTAGAGAAGTAGCTGTAGCTAGCCTGTAGGGGAAAATAAAAGTGTTTCTAATGTAACACTGACTGCACCATATTTCTTATCAGCATCTGAATGTGAATCTTTGAATAACAAGCAGCTTGGATATAATAAGATATAGTTCTGCCATCAACACATCTACCTGAAATGTTTTTGGACAGTCATAATCCTCTGAAGAAATTCATAAAGTCATGAAAAGAAGACAAACCTTTATTTTGCTTTGAATTCTGAATTATGCCTTGAAGGGTGTGGCCTGTTCTTAGCCTGCACTGACTGGTAGAATTAGGTGGAAAAATGATCACTGAGTAACACATGCAGACAGAAACTACCTGCTAGAAATGATGAGTGCCTAGAAAGGGCTTATTTCCTTCAAATGAACAGTGATCCAAATTTCCTGTGTCCAAGGTGAGCCGTCTGCTAGAGGATGGGAATGAGAACTGGAGCAGGAAGTAGATTTATGCAAAAAATTCAAGCCAGCAGTGGCTGCCTCTCAGGGACTTTTCTGGGAGACAGTGGTTCACTGCTCTCAACTCCCCCATGTCCTCTGGGATCCTTCAGCTCACACCTCTAGGACTAGGACTAGGACATGGAATGCTGCCATTCTGGCTGAGCTGAGATTTCAGTATGAGAGGTGAGTCCTGTATGGAAGCAACAAGGTACTGCTGATCAGCTGGTGGATGTCAGCTGGCAGCCAGCACCAGAGATAACTCAGTGGGAACAGCATATTGATTAATCTTCCTCTAAATTCTGTGAGATGTACAGCATCTTTCTCAAAGTTATGCTATATCTGTTTGAAAAGAAAACAAAGGAACAGTAAATAGAGGGATTACCTTCTCCAAGCTATCTTCAAATGTATTTAATTTTCACACCTGGAAAGCACAGTTGAAGGCTGTAGTTCTCAGTAGCAGTCTTCTGCCAAGGAACTCTGGAACATCGAATGTCTCCTTAATGTACCAGACTTTCTGCAGGGAGAAAATTGGTTACCTGCTGATTGGCATGACTTCTGACTCATACTTCAAAATTGCTTTTCTCTCCTGGCTGAATTTGTTTGAACTATAGGGAAATAAATTGGCCCTGGAATGGAGGTAGTGTAGAGCAAGACAGTCATGGCAACAGAATGTCTCCCCACCACCTCATTTGGCTTCAAGGTTTTGCTGCTGATTCCCAGGCTCATGAGTGCTGCAGTCAGGAGGCAGAGAGAAGATGAAAGGCACACACTCAAGTTATGTCCCAGCATGGGCCATTTCTTGTTGTTCTCTAGCTGGTCAAACACAGAGAGTTGCAGTTGGTTGGTTCTCTTACTCTTTGTCATGGTATACCTCCTTCTCCCACTCTATGCAGTTGCTTATTCTTCCTTTTCTAAGATATTTTATAAAATGAAATAAAAAATTCTGTACTTTAAATCTATGTCTTTCTGAGGAAGTTTCTTGCTTAAATCTTTAACTGGTTTCCTTATAATGGTATTTGACTTTTAACTGATAAGTCTTTAAAGATATAATTGGTTGGGCAAGGTTCTGTTCCCTTCCCATGGACATTTTTTAATAATTCTTTGTAACCAGTTTCACTTGTTATTTGAGAACTGGCTATTTGCTTATATCTCAGAAGCCCAAGGAAGTACTGTGATTTTTGAATTCACATCTAGCTGAAATTTGTCTTTGGAAGTTTATTATCAATATGAGATTTGTAGCCAGGGTAGAAATATGTAACAGAGCTCATTTTTGCAGTTGATAACTAGGGTAATAAATGAAAAATAACATAATGAAAAGATAAGTTAAAGATTTGATTAAAACCAGAAAGAGACAACTTAAAATCTCAAAACTATTTTAAAAGTTACAACTCAAGGTTCGTCCTTAAAACACAGTAACTGGAGAGAGCCATACCAGAACAGTAACAGCCTATGCCAGTTGTCTATCCAGTGATAAACTGGTGTTAACACTAAGGCAATAATTTAGGTAGACAGATTCTGAAAATGCTTATGCCTTTTAGCTTTAGATGCCCTCCTAAAAGGTTTGGAGATCATTAATATTTCTAAACTACTTTAGCACCTTTGAAATTTTTCTCCATTTAAAGCAGTCTTTGCATTATTAGAGTCTGACAGGTTTAATACTGAAAGCAGATTTATATATTCCATAGTGACCTTCTGCCCAAGGGCCATCATTCATATATATTTCCTTTTATTTCCTAATTGACACAAAGGCTTTTAGTTTTCAGCAAAAATGGGGGGAATATCTTTCATCACTGACCCACTTCTTCACTAAAAGACAGGAAGTGAGGAACAAAGCCAGAAGAGACAGTGGCTTTCTTTGGTCAGAAGGATACGGATGGAGCTGGGAATTCACTGACACTGCCTAATAAAAGATGGCACATGTTGCATTTCCCAGGGTTAGGAGGATTCAGTTTTGGTATTTAATTTCCTTCACATTATCTTCAGACAGTGTGACTATTAAGTTTTCTATATTCATGATCCTTTTTAATGAAGTTTGTTTCAGATTGGTTTCTGTTGCTGGTTTGCATGTAAAGAGTTTTTGGAGAGCTGTTTATCTAGGCATGTCTTGTTATTAAGTCTCTTATTAACATATGACATGCATTTCTGATGTGCTGATTTAATGTGCAGTGGTTATAAGCATGCTAAATCACATGGCATTGTCATGAGTAAATGTCTATAAATAAATATCCCAAATGGATATTTCAAATTAATTTTTGAATTAATGCATTCTAAATGAGCAGAAAGCATCAACTGAGTTAAGGTGAAAAATCTCTTTTGAAGTCACTCTTTGAAATTCAAAACTTGCACTATATCTTTTTGTAGTCTAGGAAAAAATCATTGACAAGCAGATGAATAGATGTGGAGGGAAGGGTAGGAACAGAAGGGAATGACTGTGTCTCTTGCAGAGTAATTTTTTTAATCAGATGAAGTAAATTCAGAAGTTTAAGTAAAGCATCATTGGCTCTAGAATGTGCTTTATTTATGAATATATCTGGTTTCTATTCTAAACATGTAGATACATGAGTGACTAGTATTTAAAAAGCTCTAAATTGTTCAGCATTTTGGAAAAACAATGAAACTTTTTCTAAATGTCCTCTTACATGACAAAAATGAGTTGCTCTACGAAGAAGGTTCTTGTACAAAATATGTTTAAAGCAGTTGGAAGCAGAACTAGCATTCCTAGGTTTTCTATTGTGTGGGAATATCTTCCATAACTTATTTTACTAACACATTCATGAAGGCTGGGGAACAGAGAACTGCAAATGACTGCTTTACATATTGTGCAGAAAACAGTTTTAAGGATGAATCTGGAGTAATGGAGGAGAACTGAACATTTTAATCACGGGAAAACCAAAAAAAGTACCACTCTCTTTTTTATTAATTGATGAAGAAAAGAATTGTCAATCTGTGAATATTTCAAACTGTATGCCAAAGTTAGCACATTAAAGGGAAGTGCTACTGTGGATAAATTAGAAAAAAATTTCATTATTCTAGCATCATTGGAAGTAAAATTGTTAGTATAATAAGTTACAACAGGATTATTTTGTTTTCATTAATGACACAGAAAATACAATGGAAGTCATTCATCCAATCAAATTCTTTAAACAGAGATTTGAGCTTCTGTGGAGCACGCATATTAAAAAACAAAAAAATATCATCTTTTACAATATGCTTATTAATGACTCGTTAGATGATCACAATTAATCAGAAAAGCAAGCCTCAGTTTTTCTATGCAAGCTTCATTTTTGGGACAGACATTTTTCAGTTTTTTCTGTACTTTGCTCAGAGGGAGAGGTAACGTTTTGTTATAAGTCATATATAACAACAGCAGCTGGGTATTCATATTGCTTTAAGTTTTTTTCCTCATTGAAGCCCAATATGAAATTTTATCTATTTTTAAACTACTGTCTACAAATAGCCCTATTTTTATGGCTCTGTGGTCAGCAAAATAATGACTAACAGACTAGTCACTGTGCCTGATGTTGATCATAAGCAAACAGTGTCCAGAGTAATTAATGTTTGCAGGGATGAGACTCATGTATTATAAACTGATTTAGATTTGCAGTACATATTCCATAAGAATGGGTCAGGAAAGGATATTTGATTTCTTTTTTCCAGCAAGTAATCCTTGTTGTTATCAGGAAACTCCTAGAGTCAAGAAAAACAAAGCTGTACTAGGAGAGAAGTAATTTAATTTTATCATTGCATAACTGATTGTAAGCTCTACCAGTAAAAGGTCTCCAAGAAAACTGAAGGACAATTATGCTTCCCATACTTTCTTTTTTAACCTTCCAGTTCATCATGAAAAAAGATGTTTGTGCATCTGTGTATGTATCTTGCCCAACACAACCAAATGTACATTATTTCTGTGTTAATAGTAGTATGATCAAAACATTCCAACTTTTTTCCCTAGCTCAGATAGCCTACGCTGCCAAGCACAGGGTGTAAGTCGTGGGGGCATTTCTGCACCTGAGACATGTATTTTCTGGACAAGGTTCAGATGTCAACATGACTCTGTAGCAAATATGGCAGCTTTATGGATTTCTCAAGGTTGATGCCACTCTGTCTCCAAGTTTTTGTAAATAATTAAAGGTAATGCTACCTGTGGACATGGGAGATACAACTTCTCCACTGAGACTGGCACAGTTTTAAAAAGGTGATTATAGCTTGTACAAATAGGGCCACATAAAATAATACCAGGAGGTAATTGTGTGGTCCATTTTTGTTCTTTTTTGTGATGTGTCCTTAGAGGATTCCAATATTCCTCAAAGCAAAATAAAATTCTTTGAATGTCTGCATCATCCAGCATTTCATGATCAGTGACTGATGAATGTTCATCAGGGGTTTTCTTTTAATTCCTCTCCTGAGTTCACCAAGCATGGAGAACCACGCCAACTTTCTGAAGTAAGTCTGCAATGACAGCTGTGTATAAATTCACTAACTTTTTAATTCTTTTTCTGGCAACATCACTGTTTTGTTTTCGTTTTTGTTTGTTTGTTTGTTTGTTTCATTCAGTTAGTGATACACTGAATAATGTCCTCTGAAAAAATTTTCCTGACTTAAACTCTTAAAAATTCCCCCATCACCTACCTAATCCAGATCTTGTTAGTCCACTTGTTTGAAGCAACTTGAGCTGCCATCTTGCCCATCCAAAGTGTCATTACTGGGTACTTCTGGTGTATTTTGGAATTAGGTGCTCTCAAATGTTGATAACAATAAACTGCACAATAGGTTCTGACTTAGCTTATTGGAAACAGCAAGGACAATCCTTGCTCCAGAGAAACATGAAATGGGTAGGAACTGAGGTCTGCTGTCTCCCCAACAACTCCCACAGTCATACAGCAGGGCTTTCACCCTTTATGATGTTGAAAGCATAGATGGAGAACAGCTATCCTAGCTTTGACTGCTTTGATTTCCAGTGACTGAACTATGGTTCTTTAGATGCTGAAAATACTTGAGGCATGGTAAGAAAATCAGGAGTTCCAAAAGGCAAGATAGCATACTGTAAGGCAGATGTAAATACTTCTTGCAGTTGGGAGAGGTGGGTTCAGGTTCTCTCCAATAAGGAAGATCTACCCTAAGTCACCAAATCCTATCTGGCTTTTCCACTGAGTGTCCAATCCTTTGACCAGATAAGGTGACTCACTCAGATTTCTCCTTTCCCTTCTAAGTGCTTTTTTTCTTTTACTTTTTCACACCATCTCTGGCTTTAATATATCAATCAATTAAATTTTTTTTTGCTTGCTTTTTGTTTACACAACAGGTATAAATAAGTACATTGTGAGAGAAATAAAACTTTTTTTAAATTGCTTTGTGCTTGGCAACTTTTACGTGTGCCACTCTTTTTATTGGCTAGGGATTACACTTCTGGTGACATAAAAATAAGAGCAATTGGATGGGACAAATAAATAATTCTGACCTTTATATGCCTCATATATTAAATATATATGGAATTTAACAGAGTGAAAGCAGGGATGACAAGGAAAAGGAAAAGTAGTTATGGTATATAAAAATATATTTTTCCTTTTTCTTCTCTTTTTTTTTACAAAGTTAGTTAAGAAGGCTTGGAAGGGTTCTGTATTGCTTCATTTGTTAAAAGCCATTGTAAATGATTCCATCTTTGAGAAAAAAATGTCTTGTCAAGCTCTTCTTTTGCATTCTTTCCCTCTGCTTCCATTACCCCCTTCAAGGCTTTTACTTTCCCTTCTAGGCAAAGTGCCTGGAAGCCAAGGAAGTAAAGCAGGGAAATTTAGTTTTGCTTCTAGGGTAGGCTGCCCTGGGAACCAGACATTTCTGATACTCTGTAATGGTGATGTTCCAAATGGCTTCTGTGTCATCCTGTCATCGACTCCGTGTCAGAGTGGCGTGCTTCAAAACAGGAACCGAGGCTGATCACACTGGTTTGCAGTGACAGGGAAATGAGCTGAGTAATAATACCTAAGTACCTGTTTTCTTTTCTGCTTTTCCAGTTCATGATTTTTAGTCAAAATACATGTGTATCTTAACTTTGACAGGGTTGTGTACTGCTGTGCAAAATACCACTTATTAGCAATTTGTATCTTAGTGACTCATGGTGGAAATACTGTTATGTATCAAAAGAAATAAAACATTATGAAAGAAATGAAATGTGGTGTTACTTTGGATTTCTCCAAATTATAGATTTTTTTTTTAGGCTGCTTTGTAAAATGTCTATGATTTCCAAATCTTGAAAGTAATATTCTTATATAGCTTTCTGTTACTTTGGATTATTTATACTACAATGAATACATATTTATTGTTCTATTTCTTCATAGATATTTCATTGATCATAACACAGAAGAAGATAGGTATTTCACCATTGATGCTAGTACTGGAACCATTAAGACTGCCAAGATCTTTGACAGAGAGGAGACACCTTGGTACAACATCACAGTGGCTGCTTCTGAGATAGGTAAATAATTTATTTGGCACATAGTATGAAAAATAAAAATTAGAAAGGAAAATAATCGGTCTAAGATTTTAAGAAAGTCTACCTTAATTTGTTATGGTTTTTTTAAACACCGGTGGGTTTTTAGCTTGTCTGGATAAAGGAGAGTTTTCTGTGTGTGTGTGTGAATATTCTAACTCCACAGAACAGTATAAAAAAATTACACGCCTAATTGATTCCACCTGTGTAAATTTGCCACATTTCTCTGCATGGGACAGAAGACTGCCAACTTACCCAGCAACATTTCTAAGCATTCAATGTCTTAAAATCAACAGCTTGTCCCATTTGTGTTTCACAATTCATCTGTCTTAGAAGTAAACACTATTTAGTACTGTCTGAGAAATTAATCTTTCCTTCTTGTATCTACTATCAACTAGTTTAGCAAATTGGATGCTAATTGTATGCCCATGTTAATTTATACTTCACAGATGCCTAGTAGTTTCTGATTATGTCTCTAGCCTTTTAATAGGCAAACTGCCAAGTAAAGATATAATAAATACTTACTTGTGCATTTGAAAGTCCTCTAACTTTGATGAATCTCCATTGCCTCAGATAAGCCCTGCAATGATCAAAAAACATCTGGCTGAGTAGTCTGAGACAAATATTTCTACTTGAGGCAAGGAGAGTTTAAAGACCTTTTCAGTTAACCTTTTTTATTACAGGGTCTTTATTTTTCCACAGTCAAAGTTTTAAATTTAAAAAACTCAACAAGGCAAATGAAGAAAGAAAAAGTCCCATCCTGGATTGATAGATTCAGTCCTCCTAAGCACTATTCATGATATCATCTTTCAGTGGCAGTGATTTTGATCAAAACTGCTAAATGCTTTTGTGTATATTATTTTCTTTTTTTTTTTTTTTTGGTTTCTTTTTTTTATGATAAAACACAGGTTTTACTTCTAACAGGTTCCACTGACATTGTTGAGCCTGGTCTACATTCACCTGTTTCATCTGTTGGTTAAAATTTAATCTGTTCTGCCACTACAGCACTAGCACATGCTACAGAATAAACAGCATGAACGTATTTAATAAAGACAACAAATTGTTTCCTATTATTGTGCCTACATTCACAACTAAATTGACATTTTGAGCTAAGTACTTTTCTATAGTAAATAATAGGATCTAGAATTTTATGATTAGCTCCTTGAAAAGTAAACACTAACACTCCTGTGTGCTTGAAAGTGTTGTCATAGATAGAATGTGTTATTTCAATTCAGCATGAAATAATATATAATTAAATCCTAACATAAACAGGTGCATACTGTTAATTAAAAAAAAAAAAATTAAAAGATACATTGGGACACTGAAAAAAGGAGTAGTCATGAGTCCTTTTTTAGAAACCATTGAAATGTAATTATTTTCCAGAAAGAAATCTCAATAGCATAAAACTTAAACATAGCTTTCTCCACATTTTTTGTTTCACATAATCAAAAGAGTGCTGGTAAATGTATCACGCTGAGAATAGTATGAAGAAGGAGGATTATGTTTATATGTTTATAACTAAACAAAATGGAATGAATTATATGAATCATACCTGTTTTTTCTTTGGTGTTTTTCCTTGGGTTTTTTTGTTGTTTTTTTTTTTTTTTTTAAGATACACTGCTTAGAATTCTCTGTTTCAGGTGCTATTTGTTACAGGAAAACAGAGGTCTGATTTTTTTGTCCCTTGCACTGCCTTTGTAAACTGTTAAAGCTGAGTTGGAAAAATAAGTAAATCTATAGTGTCAGTTGGAAAACCAATCCATTTATGAAAAAGGAAGAGACAGCAGTGAATAAGAGATGGATGACAGACAGACTGACAGGCAGCCTAAATGACAATCTTTTCTTGTGTCTACTTCCTCAACCATTTTCTTTTTCACAGTAATTTGGAAATTGAAACACTGCTGTTCTTTTCCAAATCCATTGAGAACTTAATAATTGAATTTATGGTGGAGCAAGGAGCATATGTTGTGCATGGCCAAAGCTCTTCCTTTAAGTGCTATCTATCCCATATTTAGTCATGGTTTTTGCTTTCGAGTTCAAGCACAAGGTATTGCAGAACTAAGACTAAACCTGAAATATCAGTCAAAGGCTATGACCAAAATGTTATTTAGCTGTGGGGGTGGTATTCCTCAAATTTATCAGACATAGTAGAAGGCATTTGCAATTTCTGACACCATTTGCTGGGACATGAACACTGCAAGGCCCATAAAGATTATATTCCTTCTACAACAAGAGGTGCTCTGCAGGTATAAAGTGTTGATTGTAGTTAGTTTCTTGAAGTGTTTTCCTCTCTTGACTTTGGGCTACATTTCACTGATCGAATTCAGTTTCTCCCTATCATCCTTTTGGCCACTATTTTCAACTGGGCTTATTTTACATAAATTAAATTTAGAATCTATATTATATTTCTACCAGCAAATATGTGATATCTTCATGCTTCAACCTTATTCTTTCTGAACCTTTCATAAGATATTTACTTTCACTTTCCATCTCTGTATGTGATATATACTGCCTGCATTGGTCAAATGTCCTCTCTGAAATCTGAGGAAGTCCTACCACTTTGCTCTGTGGGAGTAATGATGATGTAATAATCTGCAGGTTTTTTCTGTTGTGCTCTTACTTCTTAAAGCACACCATTACTGTAAAAATGGATGGGAGATCCTTTTCTTTCTTTAACATGCATTATTCTTGAACAGCAGCATGCAGGGAGGAAGAGCAGAATTTTCGTGTCTAGCAGCATCTACTTTGATTGTTTCAGTACCAGTGCTTCCTGAAATCTCTTTGTGGTATTAGGAAATAAGATTATAAAATAGTACCATAGTTTATTTTGAAGGATCTAGAGACTAAATCTGGGCCAGGAGAAGGAGCAGTTGTACTAACAGTACTAGTAATACTTTAAAATAAAGATTCACATAGAATTATTACCTTTTAATTGACTTAGAATTCTTTGAAAAAAATTACAGAAGTCTATTTGAAAGAGGGAGAAGATATAATTTGCTTGATTCTAGTAACGGTTTTTGAACAAGTGTTTGACAAGTGTAATGAAAATAGAAAAGTACAGAGCAAATGCACAATGTTTTATAACAGATGAAAGACTGATTTAAAGGAAAGAAATACAGTCATAGTAATACCAAAAATACAGTCTGTCCCTCTGGAAAAAGGGAAAGATTGCAAAAAGATTGGAAAAACTTAAGGCTGAGCTATTTTAAGGACTAGCATAGAGTCTGTCAATTAGAATTCATTATAATGATAGCACTCAATGATAGGAAGTGATTCAAATTCCAAAATTACCTTCCTAGCTGGTAAGAATTAAGGAAGATTGAGAAAGACCCATGTAAGAACAAGACACATAGAAGAATCGGGTAGGTAAATGAAGGGTGAAGTGGACGGAAAATTGTCTGGAATGGCAGGTTCACAGAGCTGTAACAGCAGCCCAAACTGCAGCTGGAGTCCAGTCACTAGGAAGTACTCCCAGTGGCTTATGTGGGATACAATACTTTTTAATCTCTTCATTAATGATGTGGTATGTGGAACAGAGTGCTTTCTCAGCCACTCTGACTCTCTTTGCAAATGACACAAAACTGAAGTAGTGGCTGATACATCAGACTGTCGTGTTGACAACCAGAAGGATCTCAACAGGCTAGAGAAATGGGTGAACAGGAAATGAAGAGAGATTTAATAACAGGAAAATTAAATCATGAAGACAGATTTAATTACAGGGAATGCAAAATCCAGCATTGGACTTGGAGAGGAATAATCCTATGCACCAGTTCACATGCAGGGCCCACTGGCAGCTTTTGAAAGAAGGATGTGGTGGAGATCCTGGTGGATGAAAGCTGATCATGAGCCAGTGATGTGCACTTGTGGCAAAGGAGGCCAATGCCAGTCTGCACTGGGTGAGAAAACCTGTTGCCAGCAGGCTGAGAGAGGTGATCCTTCCCCTCCAAACAGCCCTGGTGAGGCTACATGAGGAATGCTCCCAGATCTGGGCTCCTCAGTACAAAAGAGACATGGACATACTGGACTAAGACCAGTGCAGGGCCATGAAATCATGAAGACTGGAGTATCTCTCATATGAGGAGAGGCTGAGAAAGCTGGGATTGTTCAGCCTGGAGATGTAAAGGCTCAGAAGGACTTATCAGTGAGTTTAAATATCTGCCAGGGGGAGTCTAAAAGGTGACTAAAGATGATCAACATCACAAAAGACTCATCTGAGTAGTATCCAGTAAAATGACAGGAAGCAATGTGCATAAATTGAAGGACAGAAAATTCCATTTAAACCAAATAAGAAAAATGGTTTTACCATGAGATTGATCAAAAATTGGTATAGGTCACATTGAGAGGTTGTGGATTCTCTGTCTTGGAGACATTCAGAACCCAGCTGGACGTGGCTTAGAGCAATGTACACTGTAGATCCAGCTTTGAGGAGAGGAGTTGGACTTGCAGATCTATGGAGGCACCTTCAAAATTAATGATTCTGTGATTTATTTAGATGGATAATAACTGTGCTTCTAATAAGAAATATGATTTTTTTTTAAAGCAGGATAAGTGCTTATATTTTAAAGATAGTTTTCACATATTTCTCTTATGCAGCTGCTTATCTTATCAGTGTGTAGAATGGATTTCTGGATTTATTAGATCATCAACAGCTTGGGGATTGAGTTGTGGTGCTCCTGCTTGTCTCCAAAATGCTCTGCAGTGGCTGAAAACGGAAAATTAGGACATTTTCCACTATTTGCTTAAAGGACCAACTTGAATACAATGGCTGCAAAAAACTTGTGATTGAAGGGTCAATAAAGAGTTCCTTATTTGTAAAGCTGTGGAGAGGCTGTATGGAGCAGGAGAACTGAAATGATGGTGTTTCATGCCAGGTTCTCTCAGATCCCCCAGACTTAATGAAATCGTATCAAGAGACACCAAAAAAAGAACATGTTAAAGGAACCTGTATATACAGAGCTTTGAAACTGTAATGGATTAGAAATCAAAATACTGGAGACATCATTATGCAGTTGATTTTACCAAAAAAAAAAAAAAAAACCAACAAAAAAACCCACATAAATCTCCAAGGTGTTAAAAAAAATCAGATACTGGAAATAAAATCCCAGCCAAACAAATATATTGTCTTTGTTTAGACATCTTCTGTATTTACTTTGCCATGTGTATTCCTTATGAGCTTCAGGGGAAAAACACCAAAGTGATGAGTTAGAGCAGTACTTCCTTGACAAACTATGCAATAACCTATGTGCTATGGAAAGGATACCAGGAAATAGTAATTGCAAAAAACTACTCAAAGAAATAACGTTTAGACATATTTTAACCAAGTGTGAAGAAACCCTGTTCAGAATTTAAATATGTAAAAAATCAGGATAACTCACCAGAATAAAAGTTTGGAACAGGTTTTTTACAAGACAAAGTAAAAAACATTAAAGTGCCTTTTCTAATTATAACATAAGTAGTTTTTTTTAATAAGTCTTGGTAAAAACAATAACAGAAACATAAAGTTACATAATTCAGAGGAAAACAAGATTCACAGGGACAACTAATAACATGCAGCAGTGAAATAGAAAAGCCCTTGAGTTGCTGAATAATTAAAATCCTATAATTAAGTGTATTGTTATAGTGAGATGTGGTTATATCTGTTCTTTAGAATCACAGGGATATTGCTACCCATATTGCCATCATTAAACAGCAAGTTATGAGAGGAATTTGACAGTTCTTTTTCACATTTTATATTCACAGAAAAGAAATTACTAAGATTTGAGTAGGTTATTAAAATATATACTCCTGATAGCACTACATGAGGCTGTCATATGGAGAAGGATAACTGAAGCTAGAGGGGAGATATAAAGTATACACAGTATTTCTGTTAATGCTATTAAGAGGCAAGCTGATTTATTTTAGAAAAAGTGAAATCAAAAGACAAAAATACACAATTATTTTTTGTTTATTTTGAAACACATGAAAGGAACATATGCATTGCCTGAAGGAAATAAGTCTTTGGAGGAATAGCTTCCTGGCATACAACACTTAAAGAAAAGGACAAGAATTTGTGTCAATTCATTTTCTCATTTTAAATTTTTCCACATGACCTAGAATAACTCTAATAGCTTGTGTCAAATAATCAGTTTTTAGAAAATGTTTCCTTTACGCTACCTTTAAGAAAGTAATCTAAATCAGAAAAAAAATGTTGTTGCAGTTTTATAAAATCCTAACCATTTGTATCTGGTGGACAGCAGGATGATTGTTTATTACCAGTGAGTTTGTTGCTAGATTCCTGCCTCAGTTTTTCTTTGAAATTAATTTTTTCTTACAATAAATATAAAATGTCCTCATAGTGATTTTCGGTCTCAGTTTTTTTCTTCAAAAGGAGTAATTTTTTGTAGCAATAGAGAATAGACTTAATGAATAAAATTCACTACTTTTTTTATATATCATTAGAGGGAAATACTATCTTTTGTATTGTTTTCTATATTTATGATTATCTCTATAAGTACATTACAGAAACAGAAATAAAAATTGTTATCATAAACCCTGATTTCACCATGGGAAAAAAAAAATCACATTCATTCTTTTTCTTTGACCTAACTTGCATTCTGCCTGCTAGTTTAGTTTTAGGAAGAGTTTTGGTATTGGTAACATTTATTTTATTTTATTTTTCCTGGCAAACAAAATCTGCCGCAAAAGTATTTCCCTAAATCTGAAAGAGATTAAAGTAGGTTGTAAAAACAAAACGACAGGCTCTGAGTTTTGAGACTGTATTGGTCATGGTGTAGTGACAATGACCTGGATATCTGCTGGTTTTTTACTGGTGAGAGCTGGACACAGAACTGGTACTCTGTCCAAAGTTACCAATGATGCACAGTTTACTTTCAGCCTTGGCAAGCTGCCTGCTAATGCCTCACAAAAATATACATTTTGTAGCATCATAAAATCATTAAGGTTGAAAAAGACTTCTAGGATCCTTGAATCCAACCATTCAGCCAGGAGAAAAGGAAGCTCAGGGAAGACGTTATTGCTCTCTACCACTGCCTGAGAGGAGGTTCTAGCAAGGTGGGGGTTGGCCTCTTCTACCAAGTAACAAGTGAGAGAACAAGAGGAAATGGTTTAAAGTTGTACCAGGGGAGATTTCATCTTGATATTAGGAAAAATTCTTCATTGACAGGGTGGTCAGGCATTGGAACAAGCTGCCCAGAGAAGCGGTGGAATAACAACTCCTGGAAGAGTTCAAAAATCATGTGGCTGTAGCAGCACCTGCTGTTCTTTTAAATGAGCTTACCAATGCAATACAGAAAGCCTACAAAAAAGCTATTTAAAAAATCAAACAGTTCTTGAAAGTTAGTTAGTTCTCAATTCTGTTCAAGAAATTGTGCTTCTAATTCCAGTTTCAGTGCTTATTCCCTGTTTATATTAGTTTAGTCACTGGCTAGGCATGCTGGATTTTCTTCTGTTTCTTTGGGAAAAGCAATGATGAAGATATTCCTACATTATCATCTGAAAGTGGGGTAGGGTGTGGATCTTCTTAGCTACCAAGGTGGGGCCCTAGAGAAGGGGTAGAATTTGGAATCATATGGCATTTACTTCCCCTTTGAAGCTTTGCGACAGAAATCTCAAAATGGACATTTCCAGCCATAGAACCAGTATGTTTTGTGGTGCCCTGTTCTCATCAGGCAGTCAACACCAACATTGCCTGTGAGCATTTTG
Organism: Dicaeum eximium; assembly: GCA_013396995.1. Taxonomy (NCBI): domain Eukaryota; kingdom Metazoa; phylum Chordata; class Aves; order Passeriformes; family Dicaeidae; genus Dicaeum; species Dicaeum eximium. Next base: position 4,188,608 of record VWZP01007940.1, read on the forward strand.
CTTGCATTAAGGCAAAAGAGGGTTTCCAGCTTGAAAACTCTAAATGTTTTTGGTCTACTGCAGTGATATGATCATTACTGTTCCTTCTGTAGCTGCTACTGCTACCACTACTACTGTGATACATGAGAAGTGAGCAGTGGTTTAATCTTTGTGTTTATCAGTAAAAAGTTAAATTTTGCAACAAGAGAAAAATAAAAACTATCCATCTTCAGGTAACATTATTTAGAAGTACCCACTTCCTTAAAAAAAGAAGACTGAAACATTAAACATTCTTACATTCTACATAATTTTCTTCTTGCTAGAAAACTTAGCTTATCACATATACAGCATCCTGAATTAAACCCAGTATTTTATTAATACTGCCACTCTCACTTGCATGTTGGACATTCCTCCATCACTTAGGGGTTTTTTTGGTAGTATATTTTATCCTTCCTAGATCCATGTTTATTCTTCTAATCTTTATTAGAGAAAGGTGATGAGTCCTTTATACTTCTCTTTAAAAAGTAATGGTATAGAGAGCTAGTTCAATTTCCTAAGTATTGGTTTGCATTGAATTTCCTAAGAATTGGTTTGCATCTTGAAAAAATGTCATAATGGGCTTATAGAGTAAACAGTTATGAACCAGTCTACAGTTAGCTAANACACGAAAAAAAAAAAAGAAATATAAAAAAAAAAAAAAAAAAAAAAAAAAAAAAAAAAACAACAAACAAAAAACCCCAAGAAAACAAAACAAGCAAAAAGCAAAACAAGCAAACCCACAAAAGATTGTTGATGTCAGAACTTCTATTCTGAAAGGTAGAATTTTTTTTCATTAAGTCTATGGGAATTTTGTTAGTGTGAAAAGAAGGTCTCGACATCAGTAACTGTATTAAAAGTCTTTCTTCCTAAATGGGGGTTTTAAAGTTTGCTGACAGAAACGAATAGAAGATTCAAGGCTTCACATTGGCTGTTAATTGGGTCTTCTGTATATTTAGAGTGGACTTGCCAATGGAGGATCTGATAAAGAAATTGATTTACTTTAGAGATGTTTAGTATTCTGGAAGAAGAACTATTTATTCTTTGAAAAGTCTCAAGCATAAGAAAGTAAGTCCCTAGCACAGGTGAATCAGAGCAGTGTTTCTGCTTCAGTTGCCCCTTAAAACAGAGAGCATTCACTTCAAAAAATATAATCTTGAGGCATAATGCTAATAGGGCACAGAATATTTTGTGATGTGCAGGCCTGAAATGTATGTCAGAACTGATTACCTTAAAACTGGAAATCTGCCAAACTGCTGCAAGAAATTTGTCTAATTAAGAAAAATGTGCTATTAAAAGTGCCAGTTATTAAATTGGTTTGGAGATTGCAGGTGAATTGTATTCTTGAAAAAGATCGTAGTATAGGCTGACTCTCAAAATCAAAACTTAAAAAAAGAAAAAGAAAAAAACCCTTGTATTTCCTTCAATTCCTTCTCATTCTCTTCCCCCATTATAAACTGCTCTGTCGCCTTGCATGCAAATTTAGGTTGTGTGCACACTGTTCAAGACTGTTTTGGTAAGTGGTGTTAATATTGTACCATTAGCATTTTGTAGTGAGCAGCCTGTCAGTATGGAAATTTGCCTGCAAATGTCAGTGATCCCATGAGGTGCTGGCTTCCAGAGAGTTACTAATCTTACCTTGTGCATAAGGAGCTCTTTCGAACTGATGAGGTATTTATAAATTCTTCGTACTGTAAAACAGCTGCAAAAGAAATAAAGGCAAAATTTCTGAATTCTCCATAAAATATCTCTGTAAAACTACTGCAAATCTAATTGAGTAAGATTGCTCTGGGTAGTAGAGACAGGCATACAAGAGGACACATTCAAGGTGGGGCAAAGAGGACTGCAGCACTGCACTGAAACAAAAATATTTAACTCTTTTTGCCAAGCACTGGACTAAAAAGTTTGATTTTTTCTTCCCCAGTCAGGTCTGGGGAAGAAAATGCCAGGTCTACAGAGCAGTCCTTTTTCTGTGGTACCCACTGCCCTGTGCTCTCTCTGTTTTTCTGCTCCATTCCTCTTAGATGTATTATGTCCCCTTATACCTTTGAAGATGGCCCTGCTTTGAGCAGGAAACCAGACCAGTGACGTCCAGAAGTCCCTTTCAACTAAGACTTTTCAGTGATCCTATGATTATCTGATAATCACTTCTGTTGCCTTCTTGATAAAACTCTTCCAGGTTTTATGTAGTATTAAGATGTTCAAATTCTTTATTACAGTTTATGAATCTCATCGAAAATTAATTTATTAATCTTTAACCCTTTACAGTAATCCCTGCTTTCTAGATCCTTATTATGCTTTATGTACTCTCTTTTTGTGTGTATTGTGTACTTCCTTTCATATATATCACTTTCTAGTTCACATACATCACTAATTATGTTCAAGAACTTCCTCAACAAAGCCCCAAAACCAAAGTTTCTTTGAGCTATAATTATCATATTCTTTAACTGCAATTACGGGATTTTTTAATTTCGTTGTCTGAGTACATTGACAGAGGACATTACCTAAATGAGTTGCAAACTACATTTACGTGAGCAGTAAGAAATGTTAAGTCTATACAGCCTGTGCTGTTCTGCACAATCTTTTGACCTACCTCCAGGAAAGGAACAAACATATTTTTGTATTAATATTCATGCTGCAAATGTTCCCCCAGAGAGAAGATTGCTTCATTCAGAAAAAACAGCAAAGATAGATAAATGGCTCCCTTCTCCCACATACTTAGTGGACAGCCAAGTGTAATTCTTTCCTTACTAATATATCCCTAGATTCAGGGTAAAGCTGAAAAAAAAAACCAGTAAAGGAAAATTCCAGCAAGATAGTGAAATTTGCAAGCCTATAAATGTCTTCTAAGCATATTCTTCTAACTTCTAATGCTAATGGTAATTGGGAAGAGCATTCCTCTATTAGTTAAGTCTTCTGTTGACTTTTTAATCTCCTTTGTATTGACATTTTATGGTGATGATTGACTAAGTTTCAAAAATATTAAAATCATGGTGTGAACATACACATGTTAGTTTAAAAGAGAATGTGAAAAATCTGAGGGAACTTCTAAGAGCTAGATCCTTTGGCAAGTATCCCATGTGAAAGCAGAAAATGAGAGATCTCTCCATTTGTCAAATAAATTTCAACATTGTCAAATATTCTTTCATTGTGAGCCTACATCACTGGTGGTTTTAAAGCCAAGTATGTGTCTAGTCAATGCTTTCTAGAATTCTGAGCAGAGATCATTAAAGGTCTGACAAATATAAGGCATTTTACAAATGACCCTTTTTAACTGAAACATGGTAGGGATTAATTTTGATCAAAATAACCATGGTGAATTGAGTTTTACCATGAACGAAGCTTGGGCTAATAATGTTTCTCTCTTTTTTTTTTTTTTTTCCCATCTCATGAACTTTTAAAAGGTCAATCTATAATACCCCATTCTTCCATTTTATTCCATTTCAAAGACTGACTTCACTGTTTTCTACTGACAGTCTCATTTAATTGGTGACTGTAAGATGAAGTTTGTCATCTAACTGATTGACTCTTGTATGGACTCCAGAAGGCATGTATTAGATAATTATAAAAAGTTTAAATACAAAATTCTAATTATAAAAAGTTTAAATACATAATTCTTTCAACAAAATAAAATTACCTTAGTACTTAGATGTAGGAACAAGGGTGTCATGGACTGAAATAAATTGTGGGGTGGTTTTATTTCCATTTTATCATGGAAAGTGTATTCTTATTGAAAGGACTCTATTTATTGTGCTTTTTTGAGGGTGTAATCTTTCTGAGGTTGAACTGTCATGAAAGTACAGATCATAGCCCAAGGCATTGGTACTTAAATATTATTTTCTTTGTGCAAGAACCAGACTCACTTCTGCTAAACCTCCTTTCTTTTCTTCTGCCAAAGCCACATTCACTAACTACTGTGTGAAATACCTTAGTAACTTGTGAGAAACCAGAACTCAAGCTTGGGAAATGTTTATACATACTTATGTGTTTTATTATTATATTTACATTTTACTTGCTACATGCTTTAAGGAACTGTGAAAAAGGAAAATGCTTTAATATTTTTTGTATTAGATTTAATTCAATGCTGTGATGACAGTTTAACATTCATTACCAAGAAACTGATCATTTTTTAGCATACAGTGTGGCAGTATAAGTCCAGCAGCTTCCTCCTACTTCATTTCCAGAGTAGTTTGTATTTGATTTAAGTGACTTAAGACTCATGCCATACCTCCCACTCTTTTTAATTGCTATTTTTTTCAAAACAGTTAATGAAGCTCAACAAACATATTTAAGTATGTTGTTGCCTAAATTTCTGTAGCTGCATCCATTTTTCTTCTAGTTCTTATGTTAATTAACCACGTTTAAATTGAGGATGACATTCAATATTGAGTATTTAAAAAGGCTTAATACATTCTGTGTGTTTTGCAGACAATCCTGGGCTAGTGAGCCATGTTCCTGTTGGTGTTAGAATCCTGGATGTCAATGACAATCCTCCAGAGCTTGCCAGAGATTATGATGTAGTCGTCTGTGAAAATACAAAGCCTGGTCAGGTAACTCACAGATTTATTTCTTTCAGTGATAAAGAACAATTTCAGAGATAAAGAACATCAACAATTTTTTGATGTCACATATGTCAGAAGTTTGGAACGTGTCATAACTCTCTCTGATTTCACTTTAACATTTTGTATTTGATTGTAATTTTAATTGTATGAGGCAAAAGGGAGAAAATTTTGGCATTTGTTCAATATTTCTTTCTTGTTGCTGCAAAAAAAATATGCAAGCTATCTTTTGTAAAGACAGGTAAAACTTTAATCCTGTCAGATAAGGGATAGAATTTGACAAGCCACTATCCTGAAGAAAGTGAATAAAGCAGATTTAACATCTCTCATCCGAGTGCCACAGAGTAGCAATGTTTCAAATGCAGTTCACTGAAATGGCTGGTGAGCATGGCTCACATTCTCACTCTTTGCTTGTTGGCTGCCCTTGTCTATAAAGGGTCATTGCACAAACAATCTTGAATGGATTTTCCCAACTATGGGGAGGGCCAGAAATGTGACTGAATAGCTGAATTATACTTCAGCCACTGCTCCTCTCATTGATGCAGATGCATCATTGCAGCCCAGGGTTTGACAGTTTTGCAAAGTGCTTTTCCTTTTCTGCATAGCCTGACTTTTACCCAAAACACTGGGCTTGTTTTGCATTATTGCACAGGTTGTATGTTTAAATTATGAGCTCGCATCTTTCCTGAGGAATATATTACTAATAATAACATTATTTTCATGAAATCCTTAAAAAGAGTGTACAGAAATGCATAGTGACATATTCCTGGTTTTAAAGCTGAGACTATAAAAATGCCATATGTCATCTGACTGTAGCCTGATCAAAGTTATCTTCACTCCACCAACAGCCAAAAACTGGCACCTAAAGCACAGAAAATAAGAAAATGGCAAGTGTGTATAATACTTACCACAAATTCTTCCCTGGTATCAGATCGTTTGCAAGTCATTTCCTGATCTAAATGTGGTTTGTGTATTTTTTAATAATCCTTTAATAACCATATCATATGAACCTGTCTAATTTTTCCTACAACAAACATATATTTTTGGTATCTGTTACCTCATGCACCTAGAAAATTTTTAGTTTCGTTTCATGTTCCAATAAGACCCGACTTTTTTTTTTTTTAATCTTTCCATACTGCCTTTAATCAATATTTAACAGTTCTCTTGGGAGAGAAAGAGGGAGTGCAGTTGATCTCTATTTATTATCACTGTGACATGCATAAATCTCTAGCACATTGACCCTTAGCTGTCTCTTATCCAGACTGAGTCAGTCCTACTTAACTGGGGCAATCGGTGATAAAACCCTTCCAGACTTTTGCTCATTCATCTTTTCCTCCTTTAAAATTTCTCTAATTCATCTCTATTCACCTTGAGATAGAATGAAGATTCAAGATGCAGGTATGCAGTGGTTTAAAATTCTTATAATATTTCATGCTTCATAGCATATGATGATCTCTGCTTTGATCTTTCATAGCAATTTCTAAGAATGAACTTTTTTTTTTTAACCACTAGTAAGCATGGAATGCAAAAAACTATGCCTGCCATAACACAAGTATCATTAAAGGTAATAGTCAGATCAGAGATCACCATCATGTGTGTGATGTTAAGACTTTTTGTCTATTTATAATGAATTTCATTTGTTTTTGTATTGCCTGGCTACTGAGTATTGGAAGGTCTTTAATGTCATCCCTTCCTCTTTTCTCCTTTGAACAATTCAATATCATAAGTAGATTTGGTGGGCTGATAATCATACTCTTCATAAGACATTTATTATTACACTGAAAGTGGTCCAGTGTAAGCAGGAAATCACTCTGGCTTTCTCTCCTTGCGTAATATACAATTTACAGGAGAGATCCTATTTCCTCTCTTTAAAGCAATTATGTGTGCAAGGACCTTCCCTCTTATCTAATGACTGTGTAGTGTTCTTCACTGCTCTTACTGAGACATTGGAAAATCCAAGTAGGTCTCTCTGAATATCTCTTATTAAATGTTTGTTAAAGTAAATGTTCTGAAAACCTCAAATTAAGGCAAATGTAGAAGAATTAGAACTTGTAAAAAAGCTTGTGAAAACTTGTGAAAAATTAAAACTTGCGAAAAAAATCTCTTTTAAGCATTAATTACATCTGATGTCAACTTTTTCAGATATTTGAAAAATTATATTATTTAACAATAAATGTTGAATTCTTATAACCAATAATAAGGTAAAGCATGCAGTGAAGCTATCTCAGAAATGTACTTTGCTGGGGCTGCTGGGGCTGTTACTGTTAAGCAGCTAATGTTTTGCAAAGTTTTAATTCCCCAATAGTAGCTTTACAAATGATAATTTATGGGCAAGATCTTTAAGGGATACCATAGCCTTTGCTCACTGTTTGGGCCAGCCTTGCACTTTTCCCTGAGCTACTGTTGCAGGTCTGAATGACTCCTGACCTTGGCAACACTGCAGTTCAACACCTGAGATTAGTGCCACTAGGAGGGACTCCACAAGCTGTAGTTTAATACCAAAGGCTGGACCAGCTTGATGTTGTATTTTTCAACTAACACAGCTCCTTCACACCTGTGTTATGAACTGTTTTTTATTTACATCCCCAAAAAAGGTTTCAGAAAATTGTAACACTAAGAAAAAGCCAAAACAAAACACAAAAGCACTTGTCTTGCTCAGATGTTACAATCTAGTCTAAGGAAAGAAAAAAGTAAGATGGTATTCAACAAATATGACGAAGGGGCAAATAAACTGATTGCAGAAGGCAAGTGCTCCATATGCTATAAAGGGTTCCCAGCTGGGTGGTTCTGAGTCACTGAAAAGACAGTATAACTTTATCTACCACTCTGTGAGAATATTTCATAAGATTTATGTCTAAATAACAAATTCTGGACTGCTGGGCATTGGGCTTCCATGTTGCCCTGTCCTGTAAATTCATTGTTTCTTTCGTCAGCACATCTATTTTGAATTTTTTATGTGTGAGATAAACTTACCAGTAGATAGTTATTGAAAGACTTTTTGTGTTTGTTTGTTTATTATCAGAAATCACAGTATCATCTAATTGCAGAGCCTGTCTCCTGCTTTTTTCCCCTCTACTACTCTATTTTTTGAAAAAAAAAAAAAAAAAAAAGCTTCAAGCGTTCAATGCTTAAGCCTTAAGTTTAAATGACCAAGCCTAAGGCATGTCAAAAAGAAAATGCTTATGAGGAGATAATAATTTCCATGCTGAAGTGACAGCTTTAGTCACTTAGTAATCATAGTTGAGAAGATAGACTAAGTATCTGCAACAGTTTCCAAGTGAAGCCTGGTTGATATTTTATATTAAAGTAGATGGAGTAGCTGTGATTTTATCTTAGATGACATTCAGACTTGGAGAATACTGACTTCTTGACATATACTGATTTTGTGAATGTCTGTGAAATTTAGCCAATGTAGGAAAATGACATTTTGCCATCTTCCAAAAAGAAAATCAATGTTAGTTGGCAAGGAATGCCTCTGCTATGTGTTTGTCATGTGTATATATTCTTGTTTATTGATTCAACTCTAAAATGATTCTGAGTAGAATTTAGCACCTGCTCTCTGTCCTCTTCAATTAGTTCTGCTCAGTTCTTGAAATTCTCTTTCTCATAATTTCTTGCCTTTAAAAACTATCATGACCCTTCAGTTTCATCCTATCAGTGTTGTCAGCTGGGCTTTACTGAAGATGACATTATGTGTCTACATATTTATTTTAATCAGGCCTGGCAAGGTACATGTTAATGTCTGCTAATAGGCTATTAAGTACTTGGCCAATTAATTAGAAAAGGGTTAATAGTACATTTGGGTGTCAAGATGACATATACTTTTGTTTCTCACTGCTGAATGAATGTCTTAGAAATATTTTCTGAAAATGTGTGAACTTTCTGTTTAAAAACAGGTCTTTAAAAACACTGACTACCATAGTAAACATACAATATTTATTCTCTATGTGAAAAATCATAACTTTTACACCATGTGGTGCTATACTTTTTACATACATTCATGAATTCAGGGAATACTTGAATTTACATGTGTGAGATCAGGGAATATAGACAGTGTATTTTGAGTTATAAGGTTAGTGTTAAAACCAAATAATTTTTAAGCAAGTCATGTGTCACTGAGGCTTTGATCAAAGGTATTTTTGTTGCAGAATGGCATGGTCTTGAAGCAGCATTTTGTAAAATGTCACTGAATGTTTTATGTAGCATAGGGCAACAGGATGAAAATTTATCCACCATGCTGACAAATAAAAGCTGAAGCTGCATGGCAAATTTACTTATATTTCACAGAGAAACAACAGTGGGGATTTACAAAAATATTTAATAAAACAAGATCTTTTTCTTATGGTCTTGCCTAAAGTTTTTACAGATGTGTATCATATTTAATTGCAATTTAATCTGAATAATAACAGAAATCAATTCTTTTGAACATAGTCTTCTATCACCCCTTTTTTTGTCTTACTGTGCCAAATACCTTTTCAACATTATGAACTAAATACATATAGCTAAGAAAATCTTATCTTTCTGATTTTACACGGCAGTTTCACTAACAGTTGTGCCACCTTTGCAAAATTCAGTAGTGAAAAATTAGCTTTTGCCAAAATTTTCAACCAGTATTGCCATGACTTAGGTAAAAGTCATATGCATGATTATAGATATTTCAGATTTTTTTCAGATTGATCTTACTCTGCTCCACTTCAGCAAAAGGTACTATAAGTAAAAAGTATTAAGTAAAATATTATTTGCAACCATCATAAGTACTGTGAATTGTCTCAGATGTGTATAGTCAATGCAATGTGCTTTATTGTATAAAGTAAATGGAGTAAGCATTATACCCCATTGAGTTGTCATGGTTTAACCCCAACTGGAAACTCAGCCCCACACAACCACTCCCTCACTCCACCACTGTGATGGGGAAGAGGATCAGGAAAGTAAAAGTGAGAGAGCCTGTGGGTTGAGATAAAGACAGTATAGTAGGTATAGCCAAAGCTGGATTTGCAAGTAGAGAAAAGCAAGAAATCACCATTTCCCACAGGCAGGCAGGTGTTCAGCCATCTCTGGGAGAGCAGAGCAACATCACGTGTAGCAACACTGACTTTGGAAGACAAACACCATCACTCCAAACATCCCTTCCTTCCTTCTTCCCCCAGCTTTATAAGAGAGCATGGCATCATACAGTATGGAAATTCCTTTTGGTCATTTGGTGCCAACTGTCTGGACTGTGCCCCCTCATAACTTTTCCTGCACCCCCACCCTCTCGCTGGTGGGGCAGAACAAGAAACAGAAAGGACCTTGGTGCTGTGCAAGCCCTGCTCAGCAATGAGAGAAACATCTCTGTGTTACCAACACTTTTTTCAGCACAAATCAGAACCACAGCCTCATACCAGCTGCTGTGAAGAAAAATTACTCTACCCCAGCCCAAACCAGAACATGGTTTTAAAAATATATTTGTTTTGCTTCTCTTATGTGAATGGAGGTAGAGAACGCTGTGGTGTCTTTTATTTTTAAAACAGAGCAAGCCACTGGAGTCTGTACTGTTTATGTTTCAGGTTCAGTCCACACAGACTATAGCTGAACACTGAACAGAAAAATTCTTATGAAAAGAGCACTTTCCCTCCCCCTTTTATGCTTCCCTCAGGATATCTATCTGCACTGTGCAGCAGTCTGTGTGGGCTTTGCTGCCTATATCACAGGAACAACTTTTATTGGATTCCACTTTAGCACTTGAGTTTCAAGACCCAGCATGAAAATGAAAGCAGAGGTAGAAATACTGTTTGTTCCCACATTCCAAGAGCTTAGATCATTTTTAGTTGAAAGTAAATTTAAAAAACCACCAGGGCTTTCGAAGGCAAAGGTCCTACCTTTCAAAAATATCTCTCTCAGACATGGTTCTAGCTACATCCAGTTCTGTTGCTTTTTTGGGCAAACTAAACTAAAGCCAGGAGTGGCTGCTGTTCTTCCTGTTCTGTTCTCTGGCAATTAAAAACTGATTCTTAACAGACATTTTTTTAGCAGAGAAATGGTTAGCAGAAATATTTTAGTTAATTGTTTTTCCTTACCAATATTGGAGTACATTTAATTGTTAGGACAGCAGGCAGATGACCCTTCACATAGACTATTCCAGTTCAGCCTGTCTTTTGGCTCCATAAAAACGGACATTTAGCTAAAACTGTAATTCAGGAAGTCAGCAGGATACAATGCAGATGATGATGATTTCTACACCAGGTCCTGACCGTATCAAAACATCAGAAAGTACAGATCCTTTAGATGCTTTTACCTGGCTCTGAAGTGTGGTTCCTAAAATATTTCCTGCTAGAGAAATCGAGTTAATGACCCAGTCATTTCATCTGTTGAATTCAGCAGCAGTCAAGTAGAAAATTAAAATAAGGTAAACTTTAGCGTCCTGCTGAGGTCAGGCACTACATGGGTCAAGTTCAAATTCCAACACATTCACTGTTAATTTTTATTTCAGGTAATTCAGACTATCACTGCTACTGACAAAGATAACTCTGCAAATGGTGCAAGATTCCATTTTTCTCTTGATGAAGGGCTTTCTTTGAATCCCAACTTTACTCTAAGGAACAATGAAGGTAAATCAAATTAATAAATCTCAAAGAAATGGGCTTCTATATGTCTGGGATGTCTCAACTGAACAGAACAGTTTCCATGCATTTCCTGACAGAAACTGAAAACTGTAATATGTCATGACTGAGCTGTTGGATATCAAGGACATGTGTACACAATATATTGCAAACTATGAATAATCAGATATTGCATTTTGGATTTATACTCCACTTTATTTTAGCATTTATATTTCACACTTTCGAGAATGTTTTTGAAAAGTGGATTAATGAAAATATGTAAATTTGTTCTACTTTTAGGTGAATAGCACTGATTGGGTGCTGTCAAGGTTATTGCCAATTATTGCTTAAAGGAGAAAAAAAAAATTAAGGGGCATAAAAATAGGAATTCATGCTTACTCTTACAGATGTGACACCAAGAGCAGGTCCTTCCATGGTTCCTGGATGATAGTCTATTTCTTCATGCCATTGCTAAGAAATTGTTCCTAAACATTGCAATCACAAATTCATAACAGATAAATTCAAAACAGCCCTCAGAGTCTCCCAAACAAGTGTTTCTGAACATTTATTGAGTAAAAAACTGTCTAAACTTTCAAAAACCCAAACCTAAATCAGCCTTGCTCTTGACCAAGTATTACCTTGTGGTATCCACTCTACAACCTGATGAAAATAAGAGTAACCTTTAAATGTTTGTCTAAATTTTCCTCTTGAGATTTTGTGTATGTGTGCGTTGTGGGGCTTTCTTTGTATGTGGAAGTGTGTGAGATTTGCTTTGTTTTATAGCTATGTATTTGTAGTACTGCTGCTGTGGAATACATTCTGAGATCTTACAGATCACTAGTCCTCTGTAACGCATTAACTCCATCATTGGTATTTTTGGTACATACAGTGATATTGAAACAGTTCTTTACAGACCTTTTTATCTGTTTGTAAAATCGATCAGGGAAGGAGATTGTATAATCTCCCTAAAGAATCTGTTCCAGTGTTTAACTATACTTACAGCAGGAAAAAAATTATACTATTTATTTGGAACACATAAATGGATTTCATATTCAAGTTCCAGAAGAAATCAATATATATATATATCAATATTAATAAACAATCATAAATACTGAAGAGCTAATTGATATGTTAAAAATATTCCCTAGGTGAGAGTCCAGCACTTTCCCAGATTAATATATCAATCCTACTCAGATTGTGATGTAACATTATAGAAAAACCAGACTGTTGTTCCTGAAATGAAGGAGGGGTACCGTAACATATTTCTGTATTTTAGCCTCTGTTTCCAATAAACTCATTGAGAATTAGACTGTGATCTCATGCAAAAGTCCATGTGCATGTTCATTTCAATACAATATATTTATATCAATAAGTTTTTTTAAATAACTCTACTTAAACTGTGGTTTGTGACAAAGTAGATATTTTATGGTTTTGAATATATTTTAAGCTGGATCTGCATTATGTGTGTTTGTTGCTACATAAGTTATTTAACTAGACATATTTATAAGAGGGCATAAACTTCTAACAAACATTTGATGCAGCAATGTTATATTTTGGATAGAAAAATTCAACTTTGCATAGAAGCACTTGCTGCTTTTTTTTTACTTCCCCATGATCAGCGAGCAATGACTTAGCAATCACCAGATTGCTGAAAGCAGTGTTTGCTTTAAAATTGTTGCAATACTAAATTGGATTTTACAGGGTGAAGTAGAGGAAAGAACTGAAAAAGGTGTCTTTTAAGGAAAAAGCCTGTTATGCACTATATTTTTATTTCACCGAAGGAAATACAAAATTATGCACTTTCTACAGCATCTTGCATAAAACTTCTCACACATACAGAGACTCCAAAAATGCAACTTCCAAACTGGCCATATAATTAAAAAATGGCTGCTTAACTCAAATCATAACAAGGTATTTATCTTAAAAGTAAATGCATAATTATGATTTTGCTTGGTACAAGGCACTTTGAATCTATTTTTAAAAAATTGTCTTTTATTGGGACTTTTCTTTACGACACAGTCTATACATAAAAATATTAGTGAAATACCTATGAAGTACATGCACAATATGCAGCTATCTAGCATTTACAGCTTTCATATTTCTCATCTACTTCTATTCAGAAAGCGATTTTCTGTTGCTTTCTATTATAGAAAATAGCAGAAAGAAGGTGGGCAGAAAAGGCTTTTCTTTGTCTGTGACAAGTCTGCATTTTTGAAAACTCATGTTTTTGAGCAGAAAGCATTAAAAATAATCAGAATACTCTGAACAGAAGACAGCTGCTCTGGATTTCCTAATTCTATAAAGGCTGGGAGGATTTTTTAAATTTTTTGTTATGTTTTTAAGGAAAAAACCTAAAAAAATGCCTTAAGAGAATTTTTTATAATGTTTTGCAAAATGATAAAACCCAAATTCTTGGTTTCACATAGAAAATGGCAGTCAGTAGTAGCTGTATCTGTCTCTACAAACCTCTATTTCTCTTGCAGTCACTTTCTAAGTCAGTCATCCTCTCCTTTTATTTCTTCAGGAAAAGGGTTCCATTTCATAAAAATATCAGTAGACAATTTTTCCCCTTGTTTTCATAACCCAAAACAACAGAGTTTTGTCCTTGGACCCCAAATAGACTTTTGCATGAATGTACCCCTATTCGTTTATTATCATAATAATAAATAATTTATAAAATGAATTATAAATAATTTATAAAATTTCATAAATAAATAAATTATTATTTTAGTAATAATTTATTATTATTCGTGTAATAATTTATTATTATTTGTGTAACAATTTATTATTATTCGAGTAATAATAATAATTTTTTTATTATTCGAGTATACTCGACAGTAGTGCACTGGATCTTAAAATATTTATGCTTACGCACTTTGACTGAAATCTAGGGCTTGTACAAGCCTAAGATTCTGTATTTTGTTCCTATCTACCTGTATAGACTGCAGCAATATACAATCCCAGCATGTGCATGATTCAGCTCAATAATATTCTATGGCTTCAGCAAACTTAATTGGTACTAATGCCTCAGTCCCTATAATTGATCATTTGACCAGTTAAGCGTCTATCTATTGGGCCTGAACTTGTGCATTTTCTAACTGAAAATCTCCACAATATCAAATCTCTACTTGTGGAATATTCACCTTCATAATGCAGAGCTTAAAACCCTCAGGGAAATGTAGGTCAGGATAGAGTCACAGGGCTATACCAAATATAACATCCAGCAAACTTAAGAGTTCCTCGGATCCTCTTCTGTATCCTGTTTGTGCTACAATTTTCATTCGAAAGGGAAAAAAAAATACAGAATATGATAGTTTTTCTCTACTGTATTCTTAAGGTACAAGAGATTCTTTGTTGCTATTTAAGTTTTATTACATACTTTAAATGTACTGTTCAGAGAGAGTAGAGGCTTACAAGAATGAACAAGAGGACAGACAACAAAATGATGCAGTATCTGTGCTCATGTAAGCAAGGCAGAACAAGAGCTGGAATAGAATTTCTTTGTTATACAAAGAAAATGCATTAAGTTGTAATAATCTTCTGCAGCTTTAGAGAGCTAGCCCAGAGAAGAAGCCTTTATTTTTTGTTTGAGAATTGTAATTATGAAGGTCTTTTAATGAAAACAGGGTTGTTTACAATTTATTCTGCCTAGAAAATTGTTACCATTTCTATTAAAACCTGAGAAGCCAAGTACTTTTACCGCTTTGCTTTTGTATTGTAGATCAGATTCTACATAACTCATTTCATTGTTGTCTGTGTTCTCCTCACTTTCTTTTTTAGGATTTTGTCATAGAAAATTTTGTAATCCTTTTTCTAATATCACGAACTCACACTTTTTGCCTAATCAGAAATATCTACTTTTGCATATCCCATTAAAAATTTCCCACAACAATATGGGGCTAAAATAATCTTCTGTTGGGAAATCAGAATAAAGATGACAGAGGTCCTTCCCTGTAGATCCATTTTTATGTACTGAATTCTAGACTTGTACTTTTTTTCGTACCCTAAAAATAATAATATTTTTCCGGATGCCTAAGGGATTGTGGATATATTTTTCAATTTTTTTGTCTGATGGAAAATGCATCTGAACATATCATTATTATCATATTTCCAAGCATTAGTATGTAGACACACTTCTCTTTCAGAACTTACATAATACTTTTCAAGAGATGAAAAAAGATTGAATCCTCAGAGAACAGTTCACTTAGAACATTTCAAAAATTTCTGCACTGTAAAGCACTGTTTTGCTGGTGCTATTTTTTAATCACAAGATACACAGTTTACCATGGATGCTTATGGTATTAGTGGCATTAGTGGTATTGTAAATTTCCTGGACAAGAAGGAAATTTATGTAGATAATAGACACATTCACCTGACACTGCCAGTAAAATCTGTGCATTCTCTTATTTCAATAAATTGGGATTGCTGACTTCTGATAGCAGACGAAGTTTAGCTTAATTTCAGTGAAGAACAACTCCCTAGAGGATGCTTAGCATTTGTTCTCCTCTTCTTTTATTTCTTCAGGACAAAGGTTTCATATCACAAAAGTATTTGCAATTTATTTTTCCCCTCTGCCCACTTATCTCAAAGATCTGGCCCTTTGATTATTGCTCAGTGATGGAGAATATTCTGGAATTGGAATAAAGGTATGCCATTTTTCTGATACTATAATTCTGGAGATTCTATTTTCTTAATTTTATGTCAGAAGATCCATTAACACCCACAGAAGTAGAGATGTGTTTTTCTGTAAAATTTAGAGCACAATGAGTTCAATGGCATCTGTATTAAATGAGGTTTTTAATGTATTCATCCACCCATGCCTGTGATATATATTAACCTTCTTCCCTGTGTCACGGATCAAAAAATAGTAAAAAAAAAAGATCAATTTTACTCATCATTGCTGTTATTTAGAAAAAGAACAGCCTTCAGGGAGTAATTGATCCCATCCCAGTGTGAATTTCTTACAGAATCTTCTGTTCACACTCTACCCTTCTTATTTCCTACCATATTGGACAATGTGTCTGTGAATTAACTTCAGAGCTTTCAAGTTACAAATGAGTATGCCAGATACCAGAACATGTCTTAGTTGTTCTAGAACATCCAAAGTGGCATTTTAAATGGTTGGATTGAAGCCCCCACTTTGCAACCCATCACAAGGGGAAAACGCCCGCATGGTTCCCACTTTCATTTACATCGCAGAGTCGTGCTTGTTCTGTTATATGGTACTGTGAATTTCTGCTGACCTTCTGTAAAATACCATCCTGCAAAGAAGACAAGTTGTAACTGGAGAGAAATTATATCTGAGAAAGTGCAAAGTTAACATCACACATGGTGACTGTAAGTACAGTCCACAGAAGTATTGTTACTGTAAATGGATTGAATGTCTGAGTAGGTATTATTACAGAATCAACATATGGAAGTTAAAAAGGAATTCTACCATGAGTATAGCAGAAAACCAGGACCAGCTACTGTAGAGGGGAGACATTTTCCCTCTTCAGGCCTCTGAACATCTTTGAAAATTATTTGATTTTAAAAAAGTTGTCTCTAAGATTGATAGTAAAGTTTTTTTAGTGCATAGTGTAGAGGTTCTTGTATTTTTTTCTGGACTGCAACTTGTTGGTGATTCACAACCATCTATAAGCAAATAACTATATTCCAGGCAAAAATGTGGTCTATGTTACTTTTCATTTTTGCTACCCACTGAACTAGAAACTTATAATAGCTTCTTGCCCACTGGCAATAGCTTTGAAGCCAGCAAAAAAGAAAAAGTATTTACCAAGAGTTATCAATAAAGAAATGAAACAGAAATGCCTATCATGTAGTCCACATAAACAAATTAACAGCTCCAACTTTAGAAATTTAAGAAATGCAAGAAATGCAAATAATTCCAATATATCTTCTTTGGTTTTAATTAGTTTATGACTTCTCAGAAAATTTATAGTAGTTGAACGGCTGACACAAGCAGAACTGAAAATTGAAACATGCCTTAAGATATAAACAGGATTTTACTTTTTTTTTTAACTTCCATTTCTCTTGTCTCTGCTTTTAATGTGTAATGTGTCAAAGGAATTCTCAAATTGTAAATAATAAATGAGCATCCTCCAATGTGCTCCAGCAGCTACCTTCCATGGTCTTACCATTGTATCTGCTTCCTTGATTTTCCTGTGCTCTCATTTTTTTATTTAGCTCAGAAGCTCAATGTAAAAAGGTAGAGATGATGGAAAAAAGACTGTGATAACAGCCTTGCATACAGTTACAGCCTGGCTTAGTAAACTGTGACATCTTCAGAGTGTGAAGAGTTGCTGTGTTACAGCCATGCAGGATTTCCCATGGGTAACCTCAAACACATTGAAGATGAATCTTAACTTCTAGTTTACGTATTTGCAAAGAGCAGCCCAAACAGGAGTAAGTTTAGGTCATTAGAAAGTTTAGATCATTAAATGGAACAATGTACAACACAAGATACCAGACAAATATTTCTTTCCCTACGTGGGAGTTGTTAATTTTCCTTAACAGTCAGTCCTGTAATCTCCAGTAAATCCTGGCTCCTATCAGACTCCTTAGGGTGAAGTTTGCCATTTAAATCTATGGAGATAAAAAAATCTTTCCTTCCAGGCCTAGAAGAATGAGATCTGTAGTTCTCATCATCCTACTGCTATTGCTGCTATCCCATAGCTTGCCTTCCCTGACTATTTGCTGTATCTATTTTCAGTTACCAAAGAAATTTCTCACTGCATAACCCCCTGGCCCCCCGTCAAACTACTACTGTTGATACAACTTTTTTCCCCTTTTCAATAAACTCTTTTCTAGATCATCAGTGTCAGACTTTATACTTGGCTTCCTATAGCTTTTACAGATGGAGAGATTTTTTTTGCTCTGTGCAAAGCTCTCAAAAGTTACTGTCTTTCTAGCTCTTCTCTCAACATGTTCCTATAATGATTTTTGATAAGGAACAAAAGCAATTAAAATTCGAAAGCTCAGAACATCAGAATAGTTGTCAGGATGCTGTCAATATTGCAGTTTGGTTAAACTTTTTTCTATCCATTAATTTTGTTGGCATACCTTTGCATGTGATTGTCCTCAAGAACAGAGCTCTGACTAGAGCATCAGAAACGTAATTTCTGTGTTATGGCAATATGATTGGCTTTGATAATTTTCTGCTATGCTTGATTCTCAGTGACCTTTGAAAAACCAGACACAGTTTCCTTTTTTGAAACAATATCTTAGATATAGTTATTGTTAGATATCTTATTTGTAAAATATTTTAAGAAATTTAATGAGAAAAAAATAGTATGTGAGAGTTCAGATACTTTCCAGTATTTTACTTATATGTAAACACAATGCACTAAGTTACCATATCTAAATCTGTGATAGAGAAATAATGAGAAATAACACCTCTGATGATATTGGGAACAGAAAATTTCCAAGCCAGTGTCTGAAAGATCATACTTTTTATTTGTGTTAAAATTTGTGAAATTTCATTGAAGGAAAAACTTTACACTATTTCTTTGAGAATGTTTATCACTGGGTATGTTATTATAGAAACTTCTGGGTATGTCATGGAACATCTGTTTCTACAGAAATCTACTCACTACTCAAGAGAATACAAACAACAAAAATTCACCATGGCAATTCTTTGAAATTAAAAATTTTGTACTGGTTCCCTTTTTTCCTTTAATTGTGTCTTATACCAATATTTCATTGTATCTTATATTTAGTTGTTTATAGTTAACAGTACAAGAAAAACAATTTAATGCTGAATGAAAAAATACAACATTGAAAGAAAAAAAGTCTAATTTTTAATTTGTATTTATTCTGTACAGTATAAAAACATCACTTCTTTGTTTGGCAAGGCCTTCCTCCCAAAGAAGCAAGGTTTAATTATAACTTCTTTCACATTTTTTCACTGTAACAGTGAATTGTATAATTTTCCCATTTCTTCTTTTTTTTTTTTTCTCTTAGATTTAATATTTTTTTCTTCACAATTTTCCTCCCATCTGTCCACACTTACCCTCATAGCATAGATTCTCACATCTCAATGTTCCTTCCTTTACATCTTTGCCAATAGTCTCTCTGCTAAAATTACTGCAAATCCCTGATCAGGAGTCCTCAGTTTTTCTTCCTTAAATTCAGTCTCTGATGCTTTTGTTGTCAGCCAGCATTTCCACCACTGCTACTGGAGCTGTGCACTGCATCATTCACTCTTTTTAAAATTTATGTCACAGGCAACAAGCACAGCACTCGGTCTTGTACCTCCTCTTGACTCTGTGTAGAACCCAGTGGAGCCCAGATTTCATTATCAGAGGGGTTTTTCTCTTTTGAATTTACAAAATAATGTGAAGGTTGCATTGCAGCTCAACAGCATACTGTATTGCAAAAGGAGTTTACATACCACAGTGTGTCATGGTGCATGCACCAGGCTATTAAGGATGCTTAAGTATCTGCAGACTGTTGGAATAATGTTGAGGCAGGAAAAAAACCTTGTCCATACTGCCAAGAAGGGTCGCTGGTGCATGTTAATAACATTGACTGCGTTTGGGTGTTATGTGAGAGTCCTAGTTGGCCCAGAACAACAAAATACAAAATATTTTGGGGGCAGGATGTCAGTGTAACGAGTAACTTTGCAAAGTATGTTATATCACGGATGTTTTTTAGTCTTTATGGAAATATGATCTCCAGAACATGATGTTCTTATGTTCTATCACAATTTTTTCAGATTAAAAAATTATCTGATCACCTCATTCTGGTTCCAGTAAGGTTATGAAACTTTAATGAATATAAACAGTATAAGAAGTGACTGTTGTCATCAGTCATGAAAACATAACCTTGTAGAAGTAAACTTGATGTAAACAAGTAGAAGGAGGGCTTCAAGGCCTACAGCAAATAAGTTAATAAATAAATAAATACCTTATGCTGTGCCCACTCCAAGTGAAAAGAACAGCAGTTAATGAATTTATAACAAACTCACTATGGTGGATATTTGATATTCCCAAAATGGGGAGGAGTGTGGAGGTGTGTGGAAGGGTGTTGTGGGTGTTGCTTATGTGAGGAAGTAAAGCTGAAGGACTTCAGTGCTGAGTTCTTGGCTTATCAGTAGTGGTATCACTTCCCAGCTCATATAGGTATTTCTTGTGTGAAACCTGTTACCAGATATATTATCTTGTGATATTATGCTGATGTGGGACAATATTACCAGTTTTTCTAAATATCACTGTCAGATGCTATGCAAAATAAAATGTTGACAAAAGTGGGTTAAAATGAAATGTTTTAAAATTTTGCACAGAGCTTGATAGAAAGTATAGCATGAAGAGTAATCACCTAAAACAGATCTTCTATCCAGTTTAAACAAAAACTTAACTCTTTCACTCAAATGTGTATGCAGCAGTCCAATGGGCAAATATATGCCACACTGGCTATATCGTTGCAATAGATTTTCACAGACTGACATGGATTTCCTTTTTCCATAGATTATTATAAAGCTATTTAATACTGTAGCTAGAGTGGTAAGGAAAAATAAGAAAATTTCTTGTTTGTTTGTTTGTAATAGGAAGAGAAACCTGGCAGATGTATTTAGTACTTATCACCCTTCTGTTGTTTACTAAAAAATTCCAATCTCATAACCCCACAATTTGGAAACCATGTGACAAGCAATACAAGAAGGAAGCTCTTTTCTTCTAATGTCTTTCAACTCTCATCTCTCTCTCTCTCAATAACTGCATGTGTTTCAAAATCTCACTGTCTCCAATGCTTTTTTAAATTTATCATGGACTTTTATTCAGAGGCTAATAATTTCACAGCAGTGGTAACAAACTGAAAATAAATTTTACACATATGAATAGTAGCTATAACTATATATTGTTGCAGCATTTCTTCCCCTGCATTCTCTTTATGCCTCTTAATTTCTTGGACTTGAAGGGATATGTGTAGCAACTTCCTACTCTCCTTAGCGCCTACAAATGCTCTTGCAACGTGTGTGTAATAAGCAGTAGATTTTCCTTGTCTGTCTCTGCCAGATAGATCCGTAGGTAATGGAAGGGTGAAAAAAGTCACTGTCTACCCCTTTCTTATTTATCTTTAAACTCTACTAGTTCAGAACATGCAATCCACTATCCTTATTTATCTTTAAACTCTACTAGTTCAGAACATGCAATCCACATCCACTCTTTTCTCCTTCCTTTGCCTTCCCTCTTCCTCCAGACCTCTCCAAAGCATCTGTCTTTGGTCACTGTCCTTTCAGATATTTTCTGAAAGCACATTAAACCTTTAAAACTTTCTGCAAACACTAAAACATGAAAGTCTTATTTTTGCTTTTATTAAAGAAATGTTAATGTTCCTCTGAGAGTCGAGAGGATTTTGTGTTGTGCAAAAATTACGCAACAGATATCCTCATAATTCCAGGCATTAAAATTTGCAAAGTTCCATATGCTACCAACAGCATAACAAGAAAACACTTGCAAATTGAGCCCAAAATATTTGTCAGACTTGATTCCAATGAAATATATGTTTTTCAAACTTGATTCCAATAAAAATACAAGAGTTATAAATACTCTTATTTATATAATGTTAGTTACTTTCCAACTCCTCCCGTTTTTCCTCTATTGGCCAGAAAGGCTTCCTGACAAATTTTAATTCTGGATTGTGCATTTTCATAGATTAGGACTGGCTAGTTTGAAGATGCCCCATGGGCTTCCATCTGATGGGAAACAAACAGTAAATTACTTTTTTTTTTTTTTTCCATTTTTTACTTCACTGAAATGTCTTTTTTTTTTTCTGTTGTAGATAATACAGCCAGCATTCTGACAAGACGAAGGAGATACAGTCGAACCACTCAAGACATCTATTACCTGCCGGTTTTGATTTCTGACGGCGGCGTGCCCCCGCTCAGCAGCAGCAGCACCCTCACCATCCGCGTGTGCGCCTGCGAGAGAGACGGACGAGTGAGAACTTGCCATGCCGAAGCTTTCCTCTCCTCGGCTGGCTTGAGCACGGGAGCTTTAATTGCAATCCTGCTCTGCATTGTCATCCTCCTTGGTAAGCCATTTGCAATACTAGGTAATGCCACCCCCCCAATGCCTCTCAGAATCTGACAGGGCACAAGGTTTCAACATGGCATGCTCCTGAAGCAGTGGCTGCCTGCTAGTAGGACCCAATCAGAAACACATAGCTGTGATTAGAGGGTAAAGGTTTAGCTGAAGTTAATAGGGAAAAATACCTTTAAAGTACATTTGTGAAGATCTGGAATCCAGTAGGATTTTTTTTCCAGAGGTTATCAAGTAATTAGCACTGCAGATGTTTTTTTCCGTGTAATTTGGAAATATTTCAAAAAAAGAGACTGACTCTAATTCCATGTCTTGAACAGTGTGAAAAATTTTAGGAAATAGATGGGCAAAGCTTTATGAAATGCATTATGCTGTACGAAGCATCATTAGCACTCTACAAAAACCATTTCTTAATTATCTTTGTGGAATAAACTGATAGCAGTACACAACTAATCCACAGGGACAAGTGACATAAGAGACTATAAGCAGTCTCATAAGATTAATGCCATTGTAAATTCATTTCCTCTTGACTCTTTTTAGATTTTTTATTTTCCCAGGCCAATTCCAGTGTTGCCCATTAGTTAATACTGTGGTTGGTTTTGGTTTGGGCTTTTTTTCCTGTCAGCGACATAACTTGCTGCGTACATGACTCTGTGCTACTCATGTGATTTTCTGCATACTTATTCAGATGGCAAGAAATAATAATAATCACAGTGTAAGTAACCAAGAGGATATTCTGAGGATTTTTTCCCAAAGACTACATTTTCTAAGACCTACTTTCTTTACAGATGACTTCAGTATTTTCTTGGCAGAAGGCTGTTTTAAAATATATAGTTATACATTTATCTTGTAATTTTGTATTTTATTACACAAAATTGAATATTCATAAGAAAAAATTAAACATTTTACATAATAATTCAATTTATATGCTAAACATTTGTTTTAATGAAGCACTGAAAGTCCTGGATCATGCTTCTGAAAAATGCCAACTTTAGTTACTAATTTTTCATTTACCTGAAAGAATGTTATCCCCTTTATGAGATTCCTAAAAAACTAAGTAGCAGATGATCCCAAATACCAGTACTGAAAATATTCACAAATATTTCACCAGCCTGAAAATATTACACCTCTGTATTTTTGACTTAGTGTCTGCTATATCTGCGACATACTCAGATGTAAACTTTAAACCTACTCTAATATCTGCAGTTTTCTCTTTAGCAATTGTGGTCCTTTTCATCACCCTAAGACGTAGCAAGAAGGAGCCTTTGATCATTTCAGAAGAAGACGTCCGGGAAAATGTTGTGACATACGATGATGAGGGCGGCGGAGAGGAAGACACAGAAGCGTTTGACATCACAGCACTGCGCAATCCATCTGCTGCTGAAGAGCTAAAATATCGGAGGGATGTTCGTCCTGAAGTGAAGCCTCTGTCCAGGCATCATCCCTCCTCAAGCCTTGACAGTATAGATGTTCAGGAGTTCCTGAAACAAAGACTGGCAGAGGCTGACCTGGACCCCAGTGTGCCCCCGTATGACTCCCTGCAGACATATGCCTATGAGGGTCATAGATCAGAAGCTGGCTCTATCAGCTCTCTGGATTCAGCAACAACACACTCTGACCAGGATTATAATTAC
This sequence comes from Dicaeum eximium, assembly GCA_013396995.1. Classification (NCBI taxonomy): domain Eukaryota; kingdom Metazoa; phylum Chordata; class Aves; order Passeriformes; family Dicaeidae; genus Dicaeum; species Dicaeum eximium. The sequence continues at coordinate 4,212,433 of VWZP01007940.1, forward strand.
CTTGGAGACTGGGGACCTGAGTTTAAGAAGCTAGCTGAACTCTATGGGGAAATAGAACCAGAAAGAACAACTTAGCTGTAATTCCCAGAACAGAGAAGTTCCTAAACAACTGGACAGATAATGATAACAATGGTAACAAAAAAAGTGAATACAGTACTTGGAACTGAGTAAGTTGTATGCAGTTACTGTAGAACAAGTGCCCTTTTCATATTTGAAACTGGGTTCTCCAACTGGAAGAAAGTCAAATTTTGGAAAATACAGAAAAAAGAATCTATTGTCCCTTGTGTATTTTTTTAATTGCTCATTGAAGTGTCTGGTACCTTATCTGCAACAATACCTAAAGTAAAGCCAAGAAATGACATTTTTATTGCAATATGCGTAGCAGCTCCAAGCTGCAGTAAGTTTATGGTCATGTCTGTTTAAGAAGACAGCTAACAGAGGATCAAATCTCTTGCAGGTGGTTGTGATGTTGCATTTCTAACTGTGCTCTAGGCCTTGTGATCCCAACCTGAGGTAGACAATGAGGTTTACTATCAGTGTGAGAAGTGCTACCAGTTTGTTTCCTTTTCAGAGGCGATAAGCCACACCTGTTCTCTTAAATAAATGGTCCTTTGATGATTTAATCTTATTGACTTAGCAGGTTGCATTGAGAAGCTGTCATTTCATTATGTCCTTCATAATCTTGTCCTCCATAACCAGCTAACAGATGGAGGGCATCATTATCTGTAGCTCAAACACAGCTCCAGCCCATAACCCCAGACCTGCTCTGTTTCTGCGTGCTAGAGGAACTGTTGTTTCCAGTGTCGTGCTTTTCCTTTCTGTCTTTTCATGGGAACATCATTCATCTAAATGGAATAGGCCCAAAGTACTCTTTATGCAGCGAAGCAGATGAAGCATAGGCTTTTTCAATAAAAAAAATGGCAGCACCATTAAACTACACAGTTTTTTGGTTCAGTGTGCTTCACTTATGTCAAGAGCTGAAGCTTTTTAAATCTTTTGCTGGTCTGAGTCCAGAAGCTACAACAGTCTGTTAAAAACCCAGAGCTCTTAATCATAATGTTTTTCTATTTCTGTGTGTGACTAAAAGCAAAATAGAGCTGCTGGTAAAACATTGGGATGGTGAAAATTGAAGCAAGGAGAATAATATGATGATGCTTTTTTCTTTTAAGTTCAATCTACTGATATTTATTTCTCTTGGAGTAATTGCCACCTCAGCAGAACAAGATGGTTTTTTTCCCTATTTCAAGCATAATAGAAACGAGCATTTTAAGTCAGTGAAGGAAATACACCATTGCTGTGGTTCCTATGGATTAAGTAAATTGATTTCTTACATTAGTAACTTTGTAGCATTGCAGAAATGATAGTTCTCCATAACACAGCAGACGGCTTAACACCTAATCCAGCAATTATTTTTTTCTTTTTTTAGCATTGCAGCAGCAGAACTGCTAAACAGTTCTGCTTAACATAGCAGCCTGCTTAGCACCTCATCTAGCAGATTCTGATTTTTCCTTTCCTTTGTTTGGAATTTTAACCTTTTTTTTGTCTTTCTGGTGATAATACTGTAAGAGGACCACGAACTCATAATATCCCATGAGAAATTATGACCTGTAATACTCATGATCACTATCAACAGTCCTCTGCTTCTAATTGTAGCTCCACTTCAGGTAACTTGATTTCTTCCAGTATGCATTTGATTGGAAAACTGTCCAGAATAGAAGCTGTTTACTTTTTTCTTACTCTCTGGTCTGGTGTACAGAGTGATACAGATTTGTATGCTGCACTAGATTCCTCTCTCTGCATTTTACGTGCCACTTATATTCAGCTTAGTAAAGAAGGGTCTATATTTATTGCTGATCTACTGTGAGCCACACAGGTGAACTAGATAATTAAGCCTTCTTTTCTTTACTCTATGGTTGGATAGGTCCTAGACATGACTGAAATTTCTGATCAGTTTACTTTGAAGAGATTTTTTTTTCCTGAGATGTAGTTGATTGTTTTTGGTTTAAACAGCCTTCTGGAAAAAATAGCAAGTAGCTTTGTAAGCAACTTTTACACTCTAAAATGTATTAGTTGTACTGTAGTTCCAGAATTGGTTTTTTGTATATTATTTTGTTTAAAATTTGTAATTTTTCTTCTCTCTTTCGGAATCTGAACTCACAGGAAAATTTAGTAGGGAAAAACACCCGAACTCTAAGATATTCTGCTGATGATTTGAAAGGAGTTTAATAATTTGTGCTATTTTTAAAATACTTTTTATGAAATATAGAATCTTTTAGAAAAGCATTTAAGGAGTCATTCTTACTGTAGAGTGAAGTTAGATGCAGTAAGAGTTACACACAAGCTGAGAATGGTTGTCTTTTATTGTCTTTTTTGGGGTAGAACCAGGATATGTTTCAGTTATGTCCCAAGTAAAGCAGCTAGTAGTGTGCAATTTTCTTAGGAGAAATTTTCTTTTTATTTAGGTCACACTTGCTTTATGTCAACATCTAAACTTTCACTGTATGTGTAGCGTCTTAAAAGCAAAATGTTTCATTTCTACTACCATAATACTTTGTATTACAGATGGCATGAAAATTGCATTCATTGTTGTATTATAGTTTTGAGATCTAGGTATTAGTTATCTTTATGTCTATTCCCTCTGGCCCTATACCAAAGCAGGGAAAATCAATTGTATTTTGTGTTTTAAGCAGTGTTTGTGCCATTGTTTTTTTTTTATTTACATCCCAGAAGGTTCAGGCTCAAAGGCAACAGAAGTGCAGTGACACAAGCGAATTGTCACTCCTTACGCTAATGGTCAGTTTAAGTTAATAATATCTCAGAGAAATAATAATTCCCTTTTCACCATTCCTGGTGCTCTCTCTGCTGCTCTACAGCACATGCATCATACCCCAGGAACCCTGAATCCCTTAAAACTCTGCAGGGTTATTGAGACGCTGCTTCTGTGGTGCTGCGGTGTGTCCTGTTTGGTACGTCCTATCCACAGTGATCGCCAAATGTGCTTTTCTATCATGATCTGTCTGCATGCTTGCTATGCTTACTGTGTTTTATTCGAATACACACCACAGTGTTGTGTTGTTTGCATGACAAATAACAGAATACTAAATCTTCAGGGCCACGGAAGAAGGCCTCACAGTGCAGAAATAACAGGTTTACAGTTTTATTATCCCAATCTCACTTTTTTTTCCTTTGGTCCTTTGTATCCTAAAAAAAATTTTAAACTGTATTTGAGAAATTCTATGTTGGTTTAGATTGAACTGGAAGAAAATTAGCACTGGATGGCACAATCATTTTGTAGCATTGCTGATTTAAACAAAGTGTATATTCAGTGAAAGTTTCAGGGGAAACGTTTTCTCAGTTTATGGTTAAGTCTGATTATATAGACTATGCTTAAAGCTTTCATGGATATTTTGTGTACTCATATTCTCAAATATTTTCCTATTAGCCTAAATAGTAATCCTGTTGCTGCTTAACAACTAAATGCTGAAAAGTGACAGTTTGACTTAAACTGGAAATACTGAGTAAAGTTAAATGGCACATGCAAAGTGATATTTAAGGGCTTTTCTATTTACTATTTGATTTCTACAACAACCATTCAGCTAATAGTACACTTCCACCAAAATAATTAGTTGCATTCCTTCAAATAAACCCTCTTTCTTGTAATGGTGAGGGCACTCAGTATGCTGTAATCTTGACAAGTCAAAATAATCTGAAAAAATGGTCAGTATAAGAATTTTGAAATGTGAAATTAAATTGTCAAACTAAAACCTGTCAAAAATGTAGTTTAATGCACTTTAAAGATGAGGAAGAGCTTGAATTCAGCTGCCATTAGATTAAGATTCATACATTGAAAACAAATTAATTTATCAGTGTTATCTTTTATTACATACACAGAGAACACTGTAAAAGTTGAAAGTAACTTCACTCTGTTATGCACTTTATTTTTTTTGCATTCTTCTTAGAAAACTAAAATAACTGCAAACTTTTTGAGTTTTAATTCTAATTGATGCAGTTGTTTAAATTGTGAATACTGAAAGAAAATGTCTATGGGAAAGTATTATTTCTGGTATTTAAAAGGAATTACAAAATTTTTGTGGTCTAAGAATTTTTAAAATCATTCTTTAGAAAATATAAGTATTGGACCAGTCTGGAATTAATCAAACTCGTAAGCTCACACATGGGTAACAAAGGGAATATTCTGAATGCAAAGAAGGATATGAAATTATGCTGCCTAGCTTTACTTTGTGGATTATAAAGTGCTAAGACCTTGTACTTGCAGTACATGTAAATGGCACAGTGCATTCTGAGAAACATTAGAAGTGTGTTACAAGTTTTGGGCCATTCTTATTTTTCCAAAGTCTCCAAAAATATATATATTTTTTTTAACAAAAGAGTAATGTAAAGTATACCTCCTTATGCAAGTGTTACTGATAGAAATTGTTACATTTTCTTTTAATAAACAAAAGGGACAAAATCTTTTATTCGTATTTTTCAAATAAAATGTGCTCTTTGCTATGGTGATGGGTTATTGTATTACTCATCACAAGCAGAACGTGTTACTTTGTCTTCACTCCTGTATCCTGTACTCACCAAGGAACCAGAACATCTAAAGGCTCGCTGTTTTTACGACTCAGGTGTGACACAGTTGTATTAATGAGGCCAGTGTCAGAAAGGGTATGGGAACTTGAACTGAGTCTGTAGTGCCTGGTATAGTCCCTTGGTTGCACCCTATTTCAAAGACTGTCTCACATGATTATTGCTACAGATGGATAGGGATGAAGAGAGACACCATAAGGTACTTTACAACAGACTGCAGTATAGCTGCTAAATGGTTCATTACTTTTACTTGTGGCCACTGTTCCTCTCCAGCCATCACTGTCCTGAAACTGAAATATGGTGTTATAGGACGAATACATTATCCACATGAGTGAAGTGGGGAACTGCACATCTATGAACCCAGACTGGTGGTAAAAGCCATGGTTATGATCCTAAGTTGACACAGGAGACAAAAGCAGAGAAGGACCTTTACAATGTTCAAGCTCAGGCACATGTAATGAAAGTGCACAGGAATCAATCTTTCTTTCTCAAAGAAATTAACAGGTTTTATCAACAAATGACATCTCAGAAAGTAATGACACCATAGCTCAGAACAAACTTACTGCAAAGAAGGTTGTCTTTCCCAGACTGTCATAAAATTCAAACATAAAGCTAGGGTGGACAGGAAATGAAAGTAGAATTTTCTTGTTGAACCCTACTTACTCTACTTTATTGTCCATGAGTCAATTTAGATTGTGTACCACCATACTATGCAATTTTCACTTGTGCCTCACCACAGACACAGAAAAAGAAATATTATGGTAAGATAATATTTACAAGATAAATATTGTCAGCCTGAATCTGAATGCAAGTTCAGGGAGGTTTTGTAGTATTTGTTTTAGTCCTCAGCTGAAGTGTTAAAATTTTCAAAAAAATTTTAGAAATATTTTAGATAATCTTTTATATTCAAGATTGATTTTTTTTTCATTTTACCAAAGCTTTCTATCATCTTATATTATCCTGAAATTGATTTTTAGTTTGTTTAGAGTCTATACTACTTCTATATATGTGGCAAATATATTATTTATACTTAGGTGCAGAGAATCTTGAAAAGCTAGAACATTTTGCTTGTGAGTTTAGCAGATTTCTTCTGTGGGCTTCATGAATCCATGTAGCATTTTTGTGTTCTTGCAAGTCCTCACAACTCCATCAAGGAAGTCCCAAAGATCCAACAGAATTCCCACACTAGCTGTCTCTTAATCTGGTCTGTTCTGGAAGTACATGCAACAGAGCTGATAGAGAGTCAGTACCTGCAGAAACATCCTCATCCAGCAGAGAGACCCTCAAAGTAAAAATGGACACTGGGATTAGCACTCTTAGGGGATCATAGGGCACAAAGACCTTGGAGTGATAGATTCCTAGCCAAAGCTGAGTAAAATCAGGGTCCACAGGGACACACCACAGTGGACCTTGTCATCATGCATGTTCAATGCCCAAATACCTGGTGAGCCCCATGGAAAGCTCAGTACAGGTACACGTAAATAAGTGAACTGTCCAAATATCAGAACTACCACATCTGCTAGAGTTCTGGGCAGGAATGGGTCTGTCTTAATACATCTGTCAGGCTAACAGTGTCAACACAATTCTGAGATATTCTGCAGTTCTAACACACAACTCTGCCTACCACATTAACTGTCTTGAAACAAATTGGATTGCTCTCTACCTTGTTTTTAAAATTATGCATTGTTTCTTGAAATCTGAATTAATATCCTTGGTTTAAGAGCAATTCTTCCCTTCATCTTCTGGAACTGATCTGGGTACAAAGCACCTACAATTAAAATTCAGCCCTGTTTTGAAGTCTCAAGCACACACATCTAACAGCCAGCTTCATTATTGGATTTGGGCTGGGCAAAAATCAAACACTGCTTGTGTATGAAAAGTAAAGCTCACTCTTACTGAAGTATTTTTTTCTGCTAGTGTAGGTCTATTGATCAAAAAACTACGCTTGAAGTGAAAAAGTGTATGAAAGTACACACATTTTGATTGTCATATAAACCACATTTGGATTTCTCAAAAAGAAGTAAACACAGCTCATAATCTGTACTACTTACAAACTATAATAAATATTTTTAAAATCAAACTTGCATTTTCCAGATAGTTTCAACGCTTTGTGCTACATAAATTTTCATTTGAGAAATGGTAACAGGGAGAAGAATAACTGAGAGATCAAAATCTTTTTAATCTCTAGCTGCTCCAACTATTTAAAAGGAGAAAACTTGAAAATATGTTTTTTTATTATACAAATTGAATTACCAGCTCTGAAAAACAAGTCTCTTCCATATGATATTGGTAACAATAAAAATAATTATGTTACTGTTCTTTCTTACTTGTTTTTAGCATGTTTTTTTAATGCAGGATGCCAAAGTATGCCTTAAGTTTTGGCTAAATTGGGTTATATAACTGCGAGTACAGCTTGCAATTTTCTGAGAGAAGGAAATGAAATATAAAGTAAAGCTCTCAAATCTTGTATGTGAAACAGAAACTCAGACTATTTAAGTGTATAAGAGACCAATACCTCATAAACATATTCAATCCCATGTAGTGCTAAAAAAATGGCCTCTAATGCTTACTTGATATTTTGGCCTTTACAAATGACCATTTCATCTATATTTATCAATAGGGTTTTGGTTTTTTTTTTTACTTTTTCAGTAAGACTCACTGCATTTTTTTGACAAAATTTCTTTTTTTGATTTCCTCAGAACATTATGAAATCACTTCTGTTGAATTTGATGGAAACCTTATCAGGACAGTTCTTTGACCAAGTCCAGGATAGAACTTCTCACCAAAAGCTGCAAGGACTAATCAATAATTAACTGGTCAAAGCACCTTATCATAGATGTGCAAGATAGACTTCAGATCAGGATGTTACATGAGAGTCTCCCACTTGATCATAATCCCACATTAGAAGTTTCAATTTATTTTTACTGATTGTTTAATGATTATTTTTGAGTAAAACAACATTCTTCTTTTCTGTCAAGATCTGTGGGGTTAAGGGATCCTGAAAACATGACTTACACATTTTTCACTTTGTATCCTGCTTTATTGTTCTTTTTTTTTTTTTTTCCCCCTACCCTCATAGGCCCCTGCTTTTTGCACTGGGTGCTTGGAGCATTTCATAACTCAGATTAAGAATATCAGGGAATCTAGGAATTCATCTCTCTGAAAAAATGGAAATACTTTTCAGTGGTATCTGATGCCAGATGTACTAATCTTCATTTTTGTACCCTGGGACAAACATTTAAGTTGGACTTTATCACAGCTGAATTCCTTACCTTTTTTCCCCTGCATGATATATCAAAATTCAAATCCCCTTTTTATTATAACTTTTAAAATCTTGCTGGGTTTTTGCATTTATATTGTCCAAGACCCTAGTGTCTGAGGTCACAGAGAAAATTATATTTGCCTAAGTAATTGCTTACTTTAAAGGCAAGATTTCTGATTTCAGTGTTACAAAGTAAAGACTTATAAGGGAGAAAAGGGAATTATAGGAAGCACGAAGAGCAATGGAAGGGTAGTAGAATAGACAATAAACACCACAATAAATGACATGTGGTCATTACACAGAAATGATCAGAAATGCATCACAAAATAAAGTACATAATGATACAGGACAGATTTTTCAGTGGAGTATTACAATCTTTATTGTAAATTTTATGGATTAAAATTGCAGTATTTTATGACTAGTCCCCTTCAAGTTAATAAAAACCTAAGTTATATGTGATATATAATGGGGATAGGTTAATAAATACAGAAAAAATATTGAGTGGAAAATGGACATAATTAAAATTATTAATCTGTTTCTTATTGTGTTTCTTTATATTCTTCAGGTTATGCTAATTTCTGTTGCTGATATTGTGAGTAACCCACACTTCTGGATCAGTCATAATACACACAGATTCCCACTGGTATGCCTAGGTTTTTGTCTTGCCAATTTGACATGGATTTTTAAAGTATTGTGTTTGTTTTGCAGGAAGTTTTGGACTGTACTTTTCTAATGAAAAACTGCTACAACTTCCTCACTTCTGGAGCAGCATTTTAATTTTTCTGATAAAGATTATAGAAATTGCAGAACAGTGACAAAAGCTACCCAAATGGCTGCAAGTGAAAAAAGTTATGTGCCTACTTACAGGAATCTATTACTTTTTGCCTAATTTGTACCCACACAAAATATTGTCAGAGCTCAGAAGGCATTGGAGAAAGCTGTGGTCATGATATACATAAAAAAACCTTTGCTGACTCCGATCTATTTGTTTCACATCTAACCAAATTTAAGATTAAGTGAGTCTGATATGATTTCATTGTTCACACTTTGTTCAGCTTGTGGGGAAAAAAAAAAAAAACACAAAAAATATAGACATTACATGAAACACAGAGTATAAATGCATATTTGACCTTATGCTATATTTAGCTTACTATCCAATCTTTATCCCTAAAAGGACAAAGTAAAAAGGGGCAAAATCTTAGGCTATCTTGGACATTCAACCTCCACACTGGATTCTCAGCTGTCAGGTCAATGAAAAAATAGTTTTAATGTGTACATGCAAAGATCCAGTGTGTAAATTGAAAAGTGACTTTGAACAACAGTTTACATTTGAACTCAGACTGCCACTTCTCAAGTTATATTTGAGAAAGGACAAACACTTTTTGATAAAATAGGTCAGATGATAGAAACATCCTAATTCAAGTGAGTGGAAAGAGTACTTGGTGTGTTGTAGAGTTCTACACGATTTTGACAGCCGCTATGATGTGTGACTGTGGAGGAGAAAACTTTTGGCCTCTGAAAGTGAAAAGACTCCTTATTTTTGAGGCATTTTATGATAGACACTATCACAGCTTGAAAGGGTTTATCCTGAATGTGGGAGGTTGTGATGGTCAATCTGTCTCTGCACCTTGGGCAGTTCCTGTTGATGGGGCAGTCTGCATGGTCCCTGGTACTGCTCAGAGCATCCCATTCTTGACAGACTTTTTAATGAGAGCATGGTGGTAAATGCACTTGGTTCAAGAAATTAACATGAAACTCTGAGCATTTCATACAAGGTCACAAGTTCACATTGGACATGGAAATGTGAAATGCAAACATGAATAAATGACAACTTCTTTACAGGAAATTTGTTTCTAATCTCACTTCAGTGTTTTTACAGAAAACCCCCATGATGGCAGTGCCAAAGAAATAGTCACTCAGTATGATCACCATATGCCTGTCTGCTCCCAGTTACATTCTGAATCTCATGTTTGATCATGGGGATTTGGCAAGTAATCCTGTAACAGACATATCCAAATTTTAGGTAAAAGCATTACGTCTGTATTCAGATCAACATTCCATCTCCAGCTTCCACCCTTGCTACATCACTGCTGTTGTTCCCAGATTGCAGTGGAACTAAAGAATTTATGGGTAATAAGGATCTGAACTTCTTGCAGCTGAATAAACACCAGCTGAAATTTGCTACCTCAGGAACCTTAACATCTACAAGAGGCTGATAAACACTCTCATCCAATTGTTGACAGAAACAACATGAATAAAAATAAAATAGATGATGTTTTGTAATTGAAGTCCAAGAGACAGATGAACTAAGGAAAAGATAAAACTGAAACATTTTTAAGAGAAGTGGAATAAAGAACTTGATGCTTCTGGGTGACTTGATATCTGGTTATTTACAATGGAAAATTTATGGATGAGCAAAAGCCCTTCTTACACTTTTTTGAAACTGAAAAAAATAACTAGACAATGCTCACAGGAAAGAGGAATAGCCATATGGGATCCAGTAATAATGGACTTGAAACTGTAGTTCATTTAGTGATAAGAAAGCTCTTTGTATATGCAATGATATAGAGTCAAGACCAAATACTTTGTATATAAGAACAGTATGGTAGAAGAAAATTTGTTTCTTGAACTTAGTATACTAAAAGCAAAATTCTGTTCCATTAAATGATGATGCATCCATAAACAAATATACTTTCCTGTCTCTGCCATTGATTCCCTGTCCTTAAGAAAATACTTTAATATATGCCTATTAGAAAGGCATTGATATTTTTTCTAGTCCAGAATTAATTAGACCTCACTGTTCATATATGCTTACCTGAAATCAATTCTCTCCATATATAAATGTACTCTAAACAGAATATACTAAAACAAAAGGTGCAGAAGCTTCCAAGTCAAAATTTCTACTAACAACCTAGAACCTTAAATCTAAGTGGTTTAGAATCTCAACTTTAATGTTCAGCTTTGAAAATCCTTTTTTGTTAGGTACTTTAAGAACCTGGGGTGAAAGTCCAAAAGTTGGACTGGGCTGGAAAAGTCCAAAAACTACATATTCTATTCTGAAAATATGCTTAGAAATTGTCTAGAAACTGCCACACACAGTGAAATCAAGTGGACACGGCAATTCCTAGGATAGGCAAGTTAAGAGTAAAGCTAATTTCTATAGTGAAGCGGCCACTGGAGCCTGGGCTAGCTCTGGAGAAACCCCGGCACCACGCCAGGAGTGGGGAACAGCTGAGGTTTGGATTTCACCTGCAGCTGAACCTGAGGAGCAGCTGGCTCTGCAGTGAAGGATGTCACAGCCAGGGCAGGGATCGGGCAATGGAGAAGGAGGAGGCTCTCTGGTCTTGAGGTTCCAACAGGGAAGGGCTTGTTCCAAGTGAAGAGATCAGGAACAAAGAGCCTGGAGCTCTGCTGTGCAAGAGGTTTTATTCAGACACAAATCAGGGGTGGGTACAAAGAGCAAACCAACAGGGAATCTGCAGGGCAGGAGTGAGGGGACTACCCAGTGTCTGGGACCATTGGGGCAGGAGGGAGGAGAGGATGGGTCAGGTGGGCCAGCGGGGCCTCAGGGAATAGGGGAATTCCAAAGGGGTGTCGCAGTCTGGGATTGGGCCGAGGTGAAAGCGGCAGGGAAAGAGCTGGAACAGAGGCAGAGTTACCCTGACAGGCAGGGAAGGAGCTGGGACAAAGGGAGGGAGTCCCATAAAAGGGCACCTTTGGGAGAGGGTAAAACCCAGGGGTAAAACAGCTCAGGGAGAGCAGGGGGTACCACAGAAGGAACCACTTAACAAGGGATCAGTGGCATAAATTCAAACCCAGTTGTATAAAAGGCTAATCTAGGTTTTCTTGAAGTACTCAATAAGCTTTTGAATAAAGGTAATATGATTTTGTCACTTGAATTTCCAATAAAATTTTGATAAAAATCAAAAATCTTTCATCAAACTTATAATTACATGATCTTAAAGACAGTTTTAAGAACAGGAAAAAAAGTACAGGGCTACTTGGTAAGGTTTCTCAGTGTAAAGAGTACTGTTAGGCATTTTTTTAGCATGGGAATTGTTTGACACAGCCAAAGATAATCTAGAAAAACAAATTGTGACTACTTGAAAAGCAATCAGTGGATCATTACTGCATGAATTGAAGTTGTGGTTGAAACTGAAGAAATACAAGGTAATGGGCAAAAGCAAAACCTACCCAAAAGGCACCTGCTCCACAAACTCAGAATAAACTTATTACTCAGGAAGAATATTTTGAGTTGCTTTTTCTAGCTAAATATCTTCTAGGTAGTGGCCAAAACCAACATAAACAAATCTGGTATTAAAATGTATTAGGTAATAAAAGAAAAAAAACAATTTAAAGTGTCATTATGCTGTTTCAAAAATTCAGAGTGATTCCACATTTCAACTACTCAGTAAAATGGGCTGGTCCCATTCAAAAAACAAGAGAAGGTACACAGAAATCAAGAAAACGGTTAATCGTTGTGAAACAGTACGCATATCAGGAGTTTTTAAAAGTTAGGACTCTTTCAATATGGAAAAGAAATGAGTGATGGCAATAATAAGTCAAAATTTCAAAATTATAAATGATGTGAGAAATAAACAAAAAACTACCATTATTGTTTTTCACAACAGAAAAGTAAAAAGATTAGGAACTATAAAATAAGCTTTTGGTTAGCAGATCTGAAATAAACAAAATGAGACAGTTTTTCACATGGCATACAACCAAGTGGTAAAAGTCAAAAGATGATGTAGTCTTTTTTCCATGACAGATGTGGCTTTGGATGTCACACAGCTGCAACTTTTTCTTTAGCTACAGTGTTGTTGACCTGAACTATTGTCCTGCCTAGAAGCTTGGAATAGAAAGAAACCATAAATTAATTTCCAGCCCTGTAATACTTACCTCCATCCTCTTCTGCATCTTTTAAATCTGCCAGTCACTCAGTTACAGGAGTAGTTCATGAGCCTTCTTCAGCTGACTTTATTTATCCGTAAATAATCCCAGTCAGGAAAATGAACCCACAAGTTCATTTAAAGTCCAATGAGTTATGAAATGGAAGTCAATGAATTGCTGGCCCCTACTCACCCTGAGCAGTCCACAGGCTTCTATTATCCCATTCAAAATGCTCTGAAGTGAGTCATTACTTAATTAAATTACTGGGAGCTGAGATTACAGACAAACCACATAAAATATTCAGAGTATCAGTTCTAAAGAGAAACAGAAATGTGAACCACTATGTTTCTCAACTATTATTCACATCACCTGTGGTACTCAGGGGGTTCTTTCCTTTTATGCATGAGAGTGTAGCTGACAAAATACTTGTTGAGAAAATAACTCAGCTATGTGTTTTATTCAGTATTAGGATACCTAAAAGCCAACAGCCAACTTTGAAATTAATGATTCCAATTATATATGTTAAAACTTGAGAAATTCAGAGTAAACCAAACTAACCATTTACATCCATCCATTGATGAAAGTGGTAATTTAGAAGAATACTTTGAACTATCAGATCTTTATATTCAAATATGACAAATTGAAAGAAAGGAAATTAATATTTGAAGCATATACACTTATAAATTTTACATTTTCCATGTAATAAGCAAATAAATTATTCATATTATGCAAATGGAAAAGACACGTGGCCAAAACACATTTATTTCTTATCTGCAAATTAGTGACTGATTTTATTATATTCACTTCTCTTCGTTCCAGTTCCTAAACTTTTTTAAAAATTCACTCTTTGTTATGTTCACTGATAAAATTTTATAGGGCCTATGTAAAAAAAGACTGTTTTATAGGAAAAAAACCCTGTTGCTTACTGAGAAAAAAAAGTCATACATTTAATTTAACAAAAGACAGTATAATCATATTGATTATGGTAAAATAGGGTATGGGATGTATGTATGTATGGGACTGGGACTATAAGTGGCACTATGGAGGCCTTTCTGTGTGTGAACATAGCAAGTAAATACATGAAAACTTGTAATTCTGATTTCCTCTTGCAGAATGAAGATTGCATTCTTTGTCTACTGAGAGTTTACTGCTAATACACAAAAGCTCTTTGGGGTATGGATTGTTTTGCAGTGAGCTATTTCTTCCTTTCTTTTTGATCAGTTGAACATTTATTTGTTTCTTGTCTTTAAAATTCATCGTTCTACCCAGGCTTGTATCTAGCTTACAGCATTTCATTAGCTCTGTCAGTGTCATTTCCAAATGTGACAGCTATCACCCATAGTTAACAGCATATTTATTTATTTATATAGAAATTGCACCAATACATGCTGGCCAAAATAGTCATAAAACCCAGTTAGGTGTAAGGCATTTAATGTGCTTTGCACAAAATGTAAGAAAAAATATCAATCATATAAATAAATAACTCTGCCTATTTTATTTAGAATAGTTTGAATATTCTAAGGTAACAGCCTTATACTGCAAAGTTTTGCTTACGGATCCAGTTTTACTCAGTAAATCAGATACCCCCCTTCCAAAGAGTCGCACCACACATACATTCCCCTGATATACTATTTCATTTTAAACATGTTAAATATATGGGAAAATTAAAAACTCGGTTTGAATAAAGAGTAAGAAACAGTGGCCTAAAGAGTGAAGCAGAGCCATAGCAGAGCAACAAATTTCATGCATTCGACCAGAACTAGACAGATTTTATTCTTGTACTAAAAACTTTCAATACATCATCTTTACTATTGTGTTTATTTGATAGAAGCAAGGGGTTTTTTCCCCATCAAATGGAAAAAAAGGCTTTCTGATCGGTGATACATACTAACTGACTGGGATATTCTTTCTTATTCGTTTGGGATAACACTGGAGCTACATTATTTCTGTATCATGCATTTATATTTATGTGTTTCCATTTGAAATAGACTTTTTTTTTTTTTTGGTTCAAAAATGAGACCCTGATAGCCTTCCTGGGGAAAAATTGTTTTGCATTACAAGATGTTGGGGGCATATTAGGGTAGAAATGGCAGTGGGTGATGTGTGCTCAGAGGCAGTTAATTTTCTGTTTCAAAATAACTGAGGTAGCCTCAGTTCTGATCTATATTTTATTCATGACTGATGCCTATACATTACCTAACAGCCTTATAGAGCATACAAAATATTGGGTGTGGGAAAAATATTATAGATGTGTGAGATTCAAACATTTTTTATTCAAAAATGTTCTATTTTAACCGCTCTATATGAGACAAAATGTAGATAACTGCCTATAAATCAAGACTATTGTGTTAAAAGAGATAAGGATATGTTTTATCCTTCTGTCCTGCAGAAGCACAGTGGTAGCCTGACCTACATCAGGATAGTTCTTCTCCTGAAGTCTAAATTTTGTGCAGCTGGGCATGATGAGCTATCTTTTGTATATTGTTGGATGGAGTGAAACTGCTTCCCAGCTGGGCAGGCTTTCTAAAGGGATTTTTGCTGTAAGTCACACATCCAACTGCAGTGTATTCACACTGCTGTCAGAGACACAACACTGAGAAAGAGGTTTCTGTATGAAGAGCTCACACAGTTCAGCACTTGGGAGTCACAGCTGTTGATGTCTTATCATGGAATATAAGCATGAGGGAATAAGTAGCTCTGCTTTCCCGTGCTCCTTGGAGCTGAAGTATTTGTTTATGTGGCTTGGCACTTAGACCTCTGTCTAATAGAAGACTTGATTTCATTTGTTAGCCTCAAGACTGGGTGGACAAGGTCCAGACTACACTAATGCAATTCCACTGGCTGGTTTTTCTTTTCATTTGTGAGTAAACTTGATTTTAACTTATTGTATGATTTGACTCTCAGGCATGGCAGAAATATAAGCAAATAGGAAATCTAGAGCAGAAAAACACTTCCTGAATTTCTCTGTTTTTCTTACATTCTTCAGTTTATGGAAAACAAATCATTAGCAACTCAAAGACTTTCAAAAATTTAATGATTAATTTTTGCTATCAAGTTTGGGCAGACAGTTGTATAATGGTTTATATTAATGTGTTCCTGTGCATTTAACTTGACAACCATGCACTGCTGTCACCCCTGTCCCAGCCATGCTGCAGCAGGGCTGGTCTCCCCCTCCCCACAGCCCTGCACTTCCTGGCCATAGGCACCACTAAGCATCCACTCTCAGGCCCAAATCCCAGCCCCTTCACCCAGGGGTCAACCCTGCCAGCCCACCCTTGCTGTCAAAGTGTGGACATCTAGACACAGCACAGCCATTCATCCATGATTTTAATATGCCTGGCATTCCTTTTTCAGACACTTCTGTGTGATTTCCAAAAGACTGTCTCATCTCATCCGTATCTTGTCCAGGCTAACTTCTATAAGAAGCCAATAAGAATGTTGCCTTTGGACCTCCCTTTGAATTAACTGTGCCTACAACTTGAATTCTGTAAACCTACAAGTACCCCCTTCTGTTTACTGGTCAGACAAGAAATGGCCTCAGGTGAAGAAACATTTGCCCAGTGTACTGGGTTTGCATGGGCAGGTTTTGGTAGCAGGGTGGCTTCTGTGAAAAGTTTCTAGAAGTTTCCTCCAAGTCCAACAGAGCCAATGCCAGACAGTTCCAGGACAGACCCACTTCCAGCCAAGGCTGGGCTAATTAAATGGTGGTAAACACTCTGTGGTAATATACTAAAGAAGAAGAAAAAAAATTATTGTGCAGTTGTAATTGCAGCTGGAGCAGAGCAGGGTGAGAACATGCAAGATGAACAACTCTGCAGACACCAAAGTCAGTGGAGAAGGAGAGAGAGGAGGTGCTGCAGGTGCCAGAGCTAAGATTCCCCTGCTGTCTGTGGTGCAGACCATGGTAAAGCAGCTGTCCCACCTGCAGTCCATGGAGGAAACCCAGGCCAGAGCAGGGGAAGGCCTGAGAGGAGTCTATGAACATGTGAGACTCGTGCTGGAGCAGGCTCCTGGCAGGGACCTGCCAACCTGTGAAGAGTGGAGCCCGTGCTGGAGCAGGTTTGTGGGTAGAACTTATGACCCGATGGTCCTGATGGACCTGAAAGACTGTGCCTTAAGGGCTGCATCCCATGGAAGTGTGACTCATATTGCAGCAGTTTGTGGAGAACTGTTGTCCATGGTATGGACTCATTGGAAAAGTTCATGAAGAACTTCCAGAGCAGGGGAAAGATTCCTCTCCATCAGCAGCAGAAAGAAACAATACACAATGAACTGACTGTAACCACTATTCCATGTCTCCCTGTGTTGCTGAGAAGGAGATGGAGCAGGGGGAGAGGGAAAGTGTTTTAAGGTCTTATTTTGCTTCTCAATATCCTGATTATTGCTAGTAATAAGTTCAATTCATATCTCTAATTCAAGTATGCTGTTTTCTGTGACAGTTTATGATGAGTGATCTTTCTCTGTCCTTATTTCAACTTATGAATCCTTCCTTATATTTTCTCTCCCCTGTCTAGATGCAGAGGGGAGTGACAGAGATGCTTTGGTGGGTGTCTGGTATCCAACACCTAGCTATTCTTATTTTGTTGCTTTTCATAGCTTGAGGGCAGCTGATGTGATTTAATACATCTAGCTCAGAGAATACATTTGGTGGTTTTCTGCTTGGCAGGAAAGCCTAGTTACCACACAGAGCTGCAGAGAGGAAAAGTCATTCTCTCCTTGCCATTAGATTTTGCCACTCCTATAAACTTCAAACTGAATCTGAAGTAGCACAAACAGAAGTGTGATCCATTTCTCAGTGTGAATGAAAATAGAGGAGTCTCTAAAACACAACATGATAAAAACTATGATCCACAAGAAAAACCCCTCCGTATTGAAAAATTCCCCTCACTCTTTGTGACACTCTTTCTGCCACAGTATGTGCAGGGAAAAATAATGAATATTACATAATATGTATTTGGAACATAATACATGTTGTAATTCCTGAGTAAGTTGTTACTGTACATCACCATTTGTAATGGTGTTTGCCATAAGACAATATAAATTTTATTTCAGGCATAGAAAGGGACACTATTTTCTTGTGTCTTTAAATCCAATTGCTTAGAATATTGTATAAAATTACATGTAGTTTTATGAAGAGAACAAGACATCAAGAAATTCTTTCTTTGGTCTATTTTAAACATTGCTTCCTTTTACCTCTTATTTTCCACAGCAGTGATCAAGACTCAAAGAAGCTCTTGCAACACTTTTCAGATAGTTTCAGTCATTTTTGCTTCACTTGATGGAGATTACTATTCCCATGTGTTGTGTTAGCAAAGTAGTCATGCAACACATTTGAAGCTTGAATTAAAAGTCCATGTTTTCCTCCTGAACAAGATTCATAAATAAAAAATATCTTCTCTGAATAGAATTCAAGTATTGCAGTGAAGAGAAAAGGCTTTATATGTTAACACTGTCAAGAGTCAACGATGCATAGTAAAAAAAAATGGCTCCATGAGTGAAAACATTCAGATTTTGAGCTAAATTCTCTAACTTTCATTTTAAAAAAATACTCCAAAACACTCAGTTTTGTTAGTATTTCTGTCAGGATCAGTTTGATTGTATTGTTCACGTGTGCTACATAAAAGCCTCAGATACATAGGCTGCCTTGCTGTACCTTAAATCCTCATTCATAGGGTTAACCCACTGCCCTAGAGGAAATGACTTTCAGAACATTATATCTGAGAGACAGTGTTAGGTGACATCTAGGTGCATCCATTTGTCACTCACACACTTTCCCTCCCACTAACTCTAAAGTTCATTCAGCAGGTTGTATCCTACTTCATCCTCGTACACTTAGCTGACTGTCAGCAATAAAGAAGTGAAGACTGTTACCAGTCTTTGGGTCCTCATTAAAATGATCTGTTGAATGCTGTCAAATGACATCTATTCCTGCAGCTGTCAAAGGAATGCAGTTGTTCAGATTATGGTCTTTCCAAGGACTGGTAGTTCTGTTAGTTCCCTTGAAAAAAAAAAACACTGACAATTGTACACATTCAGTTCACATCAGTTAGGCATTTTAAGGAAGCTGTCCATACTCAGTGCTCATTCTTTGTGCATGAGCAGTGTCTCTGGGTAACAGCTACCTAAGGCTGTTTATAGGCATTATTAGGATGTGTATCCAGCTGGGACATCTGAAATTCTTTACTGGTCAAGTGTTCAAGTGCCATACTGATGTAGCACTCAGTATTTAAATGTGTTAAATATGCACCTAAGGTTTAAATGACAGCAAGTTTATTTTTAAGTTGTGCTTTTAGAGCATAGTTAGTTTTGTGTTAATTTAACTGGGATTTCTTGCTACTTTGTCTGTCACTGTTGAAAAGACCACTACAATAAAACAAAACTTGAAGACAACAGTAGACTTGAAGCAAAAAGTAGTTACAAAGAACTGTCTTTGCTATACATACAGACCTGTTAAAAATTTTTAAAATACTCTGCCATAGAAGTTCAAAACTTGCATTATATTTCTTAGACAATTTTCCTAAGAAAAGTCATACTTCATATTCTGGAAAATATAGCCACTTTCAGAAATTAACTGATTTAAAGAGTATAAATATGCCAAATGTAGCTTTTGAAATAATTAATTGTACAGATTTGCACAGATCAAGCTGAAAAAACCCTCTGTCCTGCTATATCCATCTTTGGTACTCTGAATTGATTACATGTCAGATACACACACAGAACAGTCATGGAAAGTTACAGCTCCTTAAGTATTTTTCTGTGCTGAAACAACACTTGGTTTCCTTGCTGTTTTACCAATGTGTTCACCAAAGGGAGACACAGTGTTTTTGTTCATTATGTCAATAGAGTTGAAACTCTCTGTCTGGGCAGTTGGTGGCCTTTCATGTTTTTGAAAGTAGCTGAAAGCTTAAAAACCCTTTAGCTGACTTGATTAGACAGTGACCCTTTTCCTGTCATTGATTTCAGGATCTAGAGTTTATTAGCAGGTCACCAGGGTACTTCTTTTCCCTCTGTTTTGTTGGCCATTACCCAAATTGAACAACTAAATATTAAACCAAATCAGAACCAGTGTTGTTCTCTTTTTAAAGGTTTCAGCATTTCTTTTTCCTTTGCATAGTTAATGAATTTTCATGTATATACTAGTACTTTAATATATTTGACATGCTTATGTGCTAATTCCAGAACTTTTATTGATTTTTTAAATATAGGAATGCAAGTTAAAAATAAATGGTGACTCAATATGGATTTCAGTTAAAGGTTAATCCATATTAAATGCTTTTAATAAGGGAAAAAAAAACCCCAACCAACTAAACCCAAATCCCAAAACAAACTGAAAACAGACCAGATGGGAAAAGCCCAACAAGATCTTACTAAAGTAAAAGCTAATGAAGTGATTTGCAGCATGCCATATCCCTCCTTTCTGAAAACAGAAGCAGAATGACAGGTTTCCTGTACAGTACTTATATGAAAGAACATTCAGTGACTAAAGTGCAGAGGAAAGAGAAGGGTTGCAGTCTGCAGATCAGTGGCTGTAGCGTGGCTGTGCATGAAGCATTGATTGAAGGCACTGGAAGCAGAGCAGCTAACAACTGTGCAAACAACAGAATAAAAGAGATACTGTCCAACACAGCTTTCAATACCTCCTGTTTTGGTGCAGTTTGCATACTTGCTAAGTCTATCTGCTATTCCATCATTCTGGAGCTTGCAAATAGTGAATAGTAAAGGATTATGGTCCAGTTTCCACATAAAAGCACTCAACCCGTTATTTGTACTTTTGACTGTGATATTCAACTGGCTATTCTCTGAACAGTTTCCTGATAAGTTCTGCATACATTTGATTGAGGCTACAGTCAGGTTACATTCCCCTAACTGGTCCATGAATATCACATGAAAGAGCATCTCAGTTTTTACTTGTGTCTACATATGTGAAATATTTTCTTTATTCATAAGAGTCAATGCATCGTAGAAAGTGTAATATTGGATAGACAGAGAAATATCTTCACCAACTGAGTTTTGGCTGATACAAATAAGTTGTAGGACTATTTTCTTTGAAGTTCTGCTGTGAATTGGACCTCAGCTGATTGATACATAGTATTTTGAGTGGTTTTGTTTGATTGTGTCAGACAGGCAAAATCATAGAATCATAGAATGGTTTGGGTTGCAAGGCACCTTTAAAAGTCATCTAGTTCCAGTGCTCTTCCAATGGGCAGGGACATCTTCCAGCAGATCAGGTTGCTTAGAGTGCAGTCCACCCTGCCTGTGAACACTTCCAGGGATAGGGCATCTACCACCTATGGACAACACATGTCAGTGTCTCACCACCCTCAATATCTAATTCAAATTGATCCTATTTCAGTTTAAAACCACTACCTGTTATCTTATCACAACAACCCCTGTTTCTGTGTTCCTTAAAAGCCCACACTCAGATCTGAAAGTCCACAAAAAGGTCTCCCAGGTGCCTTCCCTTCTCCAGGATGAGAAACCCCAACTGTCCCAGCCTGTCTTCATAGGAAGTTTTCCATTCCCTTCATCATTTTTGTCACTCTCCTCTAGACCTGCCCCAACAGGTCCTCATCTTCCCTTGTGCTGAGGACCCCAGAGCTGGATGCAGTGTTCCAGGTGAGGTCATACAAGAGTGGGGCAGAGGGGCAGAATCCCCTCCCTTGCCCTGCTGGCCACGCTGCTTTGGATGCAGCCCTGGACACCAATGGTTTTCCAGGCTGCAAAAAAGACATAATTGACTCATGTCCATCCTTTCATCCACCAGCACCCCCAAGTCCCTCTCAACAAGACTGCTGTGAATTTGTTTATGCCCCAGCTGAACTATTTCTAGTTTTCTGAGGTATTACTTATCTTCCATTAATTTCAAAATAGAAATTAATGTTTAGAACCATTAGTTGTGGAAGAGATTTATCTCATAAAAGTAGTCAGTGAACTTCTTAATGAATATTCTGGCAAATGAAGGAAACAAAGAGGTTACTTTGATATTTGGTCCTAATGTGCATGCTATCCTGCAACATTTTTTTCCCTAGTAGGTGTGATTATCCACTTTGTAAGTTGTCTATAGCCATCTGAAGCTCATGAAAAAAGCATCTTATGTCTCATAAGGGCTCCCATATTTCTTTCAAAAGGGGTACTTTGAAGCTGTGCTTTTAATATAGTTTCTTTAAGAAATTCTTGGTTGTTTCTGATAATTTTTCACTCTTGAGTATTTGTATTTATTCTGAGGCATCTTTCAAAAATCTTATTTTGTATTCTGGACTTTCTTGCAAAAGGGTGTATACCTGAGCAGCTCTAACCACCATCCCTGCAGTCTATCTTCAGCTACAAAAATCTTGCAACATAAGATAGATACACTGATTCTTGTCTGTTGCTTTTGATGAATAAGCTGACAACAATGTTCTCTGTGCTTTTTTTTTTTTTTCTGGTTTAAAGTTTCCATCTCTAAATGGGAGAAAGCATTAATCTCATTTGATTTTTACAACAATTCATGTAATATTTGCATTATGTTATGACTATCTTTTTAATTTGGCATGAACAATGAAAAAAAGTTTTAACAGTTACCATTTTTCTATATTGTAATTCTGTTTTTCTTTCCTATCATAGAGAAATATAGATTGTATTTTCCTACACTCATTTCTCTAACTCATTTCAAAACATACATTCTTTTTCATGTATTGAGGGAACTGTAACAAACTCAGTAATTGTTTTGACACATACCTTAAATTATGAGGTAGAGAAGTGTAATTTTGAAACATACTTTTTTTTTTTTTCCAAAACATGTTTCTTTTTTTTTTTCCCATTTGTTAAATGACCTGAGAAAAGAAGAAAAAATAAGTACTTTGTCAAAAAATACTACATTTGTTTATAATTCCTCTGGTAAAAGAGCATTCATCATACCTCCCTGTTCTCCCCCATCTTTTTATCCTGAGCTATAATCCCATCATTTGCTCGATTGACTTTCTTGAACTTTGACCTTTGTTTCAGTCATGCAGAGTGAAAAGTATTAATCTGGCCCATGCACACAGGTGTGATCTGCTTGCCTAGGCAGCCATAGCTTCTCTGCCTCTCATTTGTCTTAATAATACAGCTAGAAACATTAAGAAGCCCAGTCAGGTCACATCAGTTAATGCACTGTTCTTGTCACAGACCAAATTTTCTTGTTAGAGGCAGAAGAGGATAATTTCACTGTTAGATCTCTCCTGGACATTATCTATCTGTATACTCTCCCCGTCCCCTGCAGCTCTTCTGTCTAAACCATCACTGGTTTTAATTAATATCCCCTCTTTCTTTCTTTGAGTCAGTGAGGCAGCAATAACCTATGATGTGTCATTTTCTGTTATGTTGTACTATTTGTATGCTCATATTTGAGCATGGCATTAGATCCCATTCTGCAGCTGAAGACCTACTGTTTATTGTTATACACCATTGAAAAGAAAGCCAGAGTGTTACTTTTTAATTTTTTTCTTAAATGTGGCATATTTTCTGAAGAAAACACCAATTAAATTACTAGGCAATGTATTATTCATATGAGAACTGAATTCACAATATAAAATGATAATACATTTAGATCACACTAATAATAAGATATGATCCCTAATTTCACTACAAAAACCTGAATTTCAGCTGAATTTTTGTCATTAAATTAGTAGAATGAGGATACATTAATTTTATTAAGATTCAGATTAAAAGATCAGGTGTCTTGGAAAGAAACACAATTGGAAGTAGATGAAACATCTGTTCCAGCACTGATCACTATTTTTATAATTTAAATGGTGTCTTTTATTTTTCTTCCCCTGCGTTTTTCAAAGCTCATAGTCTGCTTCCAACCTTGCTATTGGAAGATAAAGCCTTGTATCTTGTCCTGCTTTTGGCCCAGATCAGCAGGAGAGGAGGTGGCCAAAATGTAATGTGATTAATAGAGAAGATGTTCAGAATGACGTAAAGTCGTTGCTTCCTCAGAGACTTAATGAGACACTAAGTCTAAAAAGAATCAGTACTGAAAACCTTAACCACGGTTGATTTCAAGGCAAACAATAAAGCTTCTTTAGAATTCAAGAATTCATTAAATTAAAAAGCTGATATTTACTTGATAAACTCAAGAGAGATAATAAATGAGTTGTAATATTGTAAGTCAAATGCTTAAATTTGGAATTATTCATTCTGTAACACTCTGAGTTATAAAGTCAAGAATAATTTTTGAAGCCTTTGCTGATTGCCAGGTATATCTCTGACATATGACTGGTTTTGTTTAGCTGTTTCTATCATTTGCTGCTTAAAAAAGCATGAATGTGTCTATTCTACTAAAAGGCCTTTCCATAAGCATCTGTGTAAGAGCATTATACAATCATAAATCTACAAAAATATTAGTGCTATTTTATTTCTCAGGATGAGGAAAGTAGTATAAGTTCAGAAAACTATGAACCTCATTGAACACAGGCAAATTTCTGATTGATCCAGTCTCACCATCACTGCATAGCTGGCACTTTTGTTTGCATCCAAAAGAACAAAAGGCAGCTGTGTAGCGACACAGTACTAAACTGTGTTTAAAAGATCACTTCCATAAAAGCAGTCAGACTTCTGCGGATTAGTTTTTTATCTGAAGACAGAACTTTTCATGCAGGTAGGCAGAGAATTCTCATTTCACCTTTATTGCTGGAAAACTAATAGGCAATTTTTTTTGGTAAATGCAAAAATTGTGGGCTTGTGCAGTTAAGCATGGATGAATAAATAATATAATTTTTAAAAATTATTTATATGTTTTACAGAAACTTAGATCTTACGTTTAATAAGCTATAATGCGTGGCTAATCAAACTACTTGTATGACTAGACTAATTAATGCTTTGAGTGTACTTCTTGAAATATTTTATGTTACACAGCCTGAATAATTTGAAACTTACATAAATATAGTGGAACCAAAAAATGCTTGTGATTGACAGCATTATAATAACTCATTAATCCTATAATTTTTTTTGGTTTATTAAATTAATTTCCAAAGTTTTTTGTTGGTTTTTTTTTTTAAATCATGCAGTTCTTTTCAACTTCTGTGATTTCATGTATCTTCATATTTGGAATTCGTATTAAAGAAAACCCTGCTAAAACAGCAGGACTCTACATCAGTGCTCTATAAATCCTATTTCTCATATTAATTTCTATTCTAACAATCAACTAAGGAGAAACAAAGTGATATTTTGCACAATGTCATGCAAAACAGTCATAAACAAATCAGACAGAAGCCTCAGAGGATGAGCAAACACTCAACCAAGCCCTGCTAGCTGTTCTTTAAAGTAGGCCCTTCAGTGGAGTGGGAGGTTGTGGAGGAGCAGACACAGATAGCTCTCATTTCCCTCACAGCTAGATAATTAATTCACTTAACCTCCTGAGTGGCCAGCTGATCTTGAAAGGTTTGCTGCACAAAGAAAATTTGACTGATTTGCAGAAAGTAACTCTCATCCTTTATGTACTTTCCATCGACAGCTTGCAGCTTCTGTATTCCCCCACCACACCCCCCAGATCTGTGATGAGAAATTAGAGCTCCAGGTCTCAAGAAAGAAACTGCCTACATCGTGGGGAAAATCCTTCCAGAGTAATTTAAGACTGTTAATAAAAACAAGTGATTAATAAGATTGGTTGAAGCATTTGATATCTACCTGGTGCAAATTTTTCTTCAGTGGATGAGAGCCAGGATAAAAAATACAGTGACATTTACAGAACACTAAATAGCCTTGAACATGGAGGTGCAAAATAATTATTTAGAAACTTGCTGGGAAATATGATTTCAGCAAAAGGAAGAATACCTAATATATATAATTTTCTATAGCAATCAATTTGACTGCTGCATAATAATTAGAAATATTTGCTGCTCTGTTGCTTCAATAAACTGCACTATTCATGAATATGGATTGTGTAAACTGTCATGGAATTTGGCCAGACCTTATGTATTGGATTTGTAAACTGCATGATTCATGAATCAGTGCAAATCAGTGATCGTGCAAATTTTATAAAACTCAACCAGACTGGTAGTTCTGAATTGGCTATAATCAGAAATTAAGCCCAGCCACACCCAACCCTTCTCATCCCAGAAAACCATCTGTAAGGCAAGGAAGTATAGTTTCTACCAAATGTCTATACCCTTATTGCAAGAGAAGGTAAAGCAAAATGAAGCAGAAGTATTTTCTGTAAAATAATTTGAATAGAAAGGATATAAGTTTGGCATTGGGTTAAGTTTAAAAAGTCTGTGGAAATATTGATGACAATCGTCTCTTTTCAGATCTTTATAACTAATTCATAAAAACAAAATTCATAAAACAAAACCAAAAAACACTCTACCTAGGTCTCCTACATCCCACTTTGCTGTCCCCTCAGGAACAAACATATATGGAATTTTTTGCTTGAGTTCAGAGGTTACTTGAAACGAAGCAGTAGAGAGACTGACTAGAGGATGATCCTTTGAGCCTTTAACTTTTTAGACAGTACAATGAAATCAGCAGCATATTCCTTTAAAGAAGCTCCCTATATCTTATACCTAACCAGATCACAAAGAGCTCAATATATTGTGTGGATAAAAAGGATACTCTTCTCCTTCTGACATACCCACATTTAGGTAAACTTCAGTTTCTAAGCTTGAACTTCAGTTTCTAAGCTTGAGCTCACTGATTGAGCTTTGCCTGAGTTATCTAAAACACTTGCTTTGGGACTATCTACTATGTACTATTTCTGCTGCAGTGATTTGCCATTCAAAACCAGGCGACAAGATAGTTTTTAAAACTTGATCAATTGCACCATTCCTTTGTTCAGCTTCCAGCACAGCTAGTTAAACAAAAAGAAGTAAAAATAAATTCTAAAAGCATCTTTTGTAATGTGAACAGTTATTAAATCTCCAACACAGTCAATGGAGACCTTAATTTAATTTAAATGGGAAGTGGGTGGTGGTGATAGAGAGGATAAAACAATATGAAGAGATAAAATCTGCAACAGTACCTCTGTCACACAATGATGATGAAGACTCCTCTAGTAGGAAGAAAGGAGAGCTGATGAGCTGAACAGGAAAGATAAAGGAAGTCTCTTCTCCCTTAGACAAAGCATTCACCCCTCTTGCTTGTCACCCTGCATTGCGTTCTACCAGCTAGATTTCCTCTTTTCTTTTTGGACTACCACAAGCAGGTTGACACATCTTTTGGACACATCTGTTGCTTCAGTTGTCACTGGCCATGGATTGGTCTGCTGTAGTCTATTTCCTCAAAAATAATATTAAATAGTAAGCATGGTTCTAAAGTAAGACCAAGCAAACCTGCCCAGCTGCCATATTTTCTGTTTGTTATTTAACATAGCAAATTGAATCTTCTCCTAAGAAGCCAGATAGGAGCACTGGCTTACCTCTGTAGGATATGCATCTGATCAAACCTGGAGTCTGTGTCAGGGATGAGAGCTGAGCACTGTTACTCAGAAAATTTAGTATTACACTTGCCTTTTTTTCTAAACTCCAGAAATTTGCACTGCTTTCTAGTGAATAGGTTATTCTGCAACATGAACACTATGTCATGTTTTCTATACTATGCTGAGTGCATTTATTTAAATATCATCAGCTCATGTGAAATTTTATATGACAGATATACTGCATTGATCAGAGATGCTTCCCTGGAATTAGGTCAAATTAATGATGCAAGTGTAAAAGATGCCTCATAAAGTTGGCTTACAGATGATGTAAACATTACACCTATGCTATAAATTATGTAAAGAAGTATCAGAAAATAAAAGCATGGTACTTGTAAAAGTTTGTGGAGCCCTATAGACTGTAGTGTTTTCCGGTAATGCATAAAATGTTCACTTTGCTAGCCAAATGAAGTCTGAAATTGGTTGCTTTTTTCAAAAATGAGGAACAAACAAACCAGCTGAATAGATGAATATTACAATGCAAATATGTAACCCCAGAAGCTCTTTTTAAAGTTGATATTTGTGAGTTTGGATGTTTGTTATTCTTCGTGATAGTGAAGCGCTTTTCATACTGTTATTTAAAGTTACAAATATCACATGTGAAATACAGTCACATATATATGCATACAGGCTATATTGGCATATCATTCTTTCCACTTAAAGAACTGAAAGTGAATAAAAACATTGCAATTTTATACACTTGTAATTTTATACACAGAAGCACACTTCTGAAGGGTTAAAGTTCTTAACTTGCCACTCATCGGTTCTTTCCTAGGGAATACACTTCTGGGTGAAATATACTAGCTTAAACACTTTGCCATGGCCCAGAAATCATAGTAAAATAGAAATAAATCCATCAATTTACACATAATCACTAGAGATTAGTGTTCTAATCTATGAGTCCATGCGAGAGTTGGTATTATTAACTGGAGTAATGACCTGAACCTGTGGGCAAAGACAATTTAGATATAGAACTGCAGACATTGCTGGCACCATTCCTTCCTTAATAACTCATTTTAATGTAAAAATACATGAAAAGAGTCTGGTCATAGAAAAGGGATTTCACCCCTCTGTAGTTCTCACTCTCACTACTGATTCTTCATTACTCACACCTTTACAAATTCTCTGCCTCCAATGTACTTGCTCACTGATCTGTCTTGGATGCCTGGTGCTTTGTCTGTCGTCTTGTATTTCACAAAACTGTTTTCCAAACACCCAGGTAGATTTTGTCTCGTGTACTTTTTGTACCAAACTTGTTTGGGCTGAGACATCCATTAAAACCACAAAGCATCTAAGCAGCATCTTAAGATTTTTGGAAATGTTTCCGGTTCTTATTTTGCCCTCCATCTTTTCACTGCTTTTTGAACTAAAGATACAACCATCAATATTTCAAAACAAACAAACAAAAAAAAAAAAAAACCAACCCAAAACAAAACAGATGTTTAAATCAGGAAAAAAAGTACTTCTGGAAATTCCATATATTTTTTCATATTTTCTTAACAAATTATGAAATGCCTATCTCAACAATGGCTGCCCTCTAGGAGCCAGAAAGACAGAGAAAGAACTGTCTAGAGAGTTCAGATTTAAATTATTCCAGAGCTGCAATATGTATAGATAAACCCAAGGCATAGGCAAACTTTCCATTTAGTCCTTCCAATCTTTTCTTCTCTTGGAGAGAGATCTGTTTTTATGAGATTCTCAGATACCATGATATGCCTGCATTAGTCTCTAAGAAAGATTTCTGGATGTGTACAGGCAAAAGAGATGAGCAAATGGTTTTGGCACTTTGGTTGTCACTATTAATTTTCCTGAACTTGTTTGCTTACTATTAATTATGCATGCACTAGCAAGGATGTTAAGAATGTCAGACCAGCTTTGCTAAAATGGTAAGTAAAGTTGCAACAAACTCAATGGAATGAAAACACTGAATAAGTAAAAGGTTGTTATTTATAATAGATGGGCTTTCTTAAGTGTTATTGATTTAGAAAAGGCTCACTTGACAAGAAATATCACTGTGCTTTTAACAGGCATTAATCACCAGATGGCAGTGACCTTTTAGAAAAAAAAATGTTTATTTGATTATATTATTACTAAAGTCCAGATCATGATATGATATATTACACTCAAATGAAATATTTTCAGAAACTTTTCAGAAAATTAATGCTTCCCCTATAATGGTAATTCTCACCAAAGACTATGTGTAAATCTTGATTTCTTTAGACAGTTTCATCCTCTTGTTTTTAATTTTTAGGACAGAATATCGTGTATTACTAGCAGAACACAAGTCTGAGTGAATCCAAATGAACTCTGTTCCCTGAAACTCTGTACTCTCATGGGAAGATGCCAAACATATTCAAGTAAAATTGAAGCCTGAATTGTCTTGGGTTTTTTTAATAGTTTATTGCACTAGCTATGAAACACTTGGGTGCTAAAGTCGATTCCAAAAAAAAAAAAGGTGGTTGTTGTTAAACTTCAGATCTTATTCACTATTATTAATCTCTGCACTTATTCAAACTTGTTTTATTAAATGGCTTTATCCAATGCTTAATTGTTTGAGTTAATGCTTACCAACAGCATATATGACAGAGTACCTGTACATTTCTGTCAAAGGTCCAGCAAGCAATGATAAGGAAAGCATTTTTACACTATAGAATTGCAGACCAAATGGAAAAGATGCATATTGACTAACGCCAACATAAAAAAATAGAAGAAAAAATTAGAAAATTTTTAAGATGACCCGAAGAATTTTCTGTAAACATGGAGTTAACAGGCTGTTATGGATTCCATTCACCTGCACTTGCCCAAGGGATCACGAAACCATTTGCAAGCAAATAGTGAGAAAGAAGGTCGGATAATAGCGACATCTCTAAAGTACACTACTAATAATTTAACTGTGTGATTATTTCCCCTCTTATTTTGGTTGGGCAAGTTTGCTTACTGGTGAGTTGTACAGATATAACTTTGCCTGGGAGAGTAATGACTTCTGCCATATGTCAATATGAGCCATAATAATGTCACCGGTATCACTGGTAAATCCATAGTTCTGTATATGAGATATGCTTTGGTTTTGCACATAACACACTTTTGATCATAAATCCAGGGAGCTTGGAGGAAGGGCCTAGCATTTTGAAGGTCTGGAATACCTCAGAGGACTAGGAAGAGGAAGAGGAGATGAGATATGTTCTCTAAGCTGCTTGGCAGAATTGACCTTAACCCCCCTAACTGTCTGAACTTTCAGAAGTCAGACATGAATATGTCATCACATATTTTTACCTGTATGCTAATGTGCAACAACCTCACTCTAATCTCACTGTTCTTATCTTGCTGAGGGAAAGATCCAAAGTTTGACACTCCCCACAAGCCAATATATTTGCAAAAGTGATTTCTTTCCACAAAAAGAAACATACAGTATATGGGAATGTTCTCCTCTTCAAGATTTTTAATAACAAAAATGTTATTACGATTAGAGCCTCCTTGTGGCTGAGGTTTCATTGTTTAGCTTTTTTCCTAAAAATTATCTCATCCAATTTTTATGCACTGGTTCTAAGTCTATGTGAATAAAATTGGAGGGTGGTTGCCCATTCTCTTCTTTCTCCTTTCTCTGTTTTATTTTTTATTCTCTTTTATCGATTCTTTACTGTACTAGGACTCATCTCAACAAGGCCTAGTGTCCCCTCTGCTTTCTCTAATTATTAAAAATGANCAAAATGAGACATTGTCATAAGCTGTGTCTGGCAATGAAAAAAGGAATGGACAGGTTTGCTAATGATGAACATCAATGCAGGTCAGAATTTAGTTTCACTCAGTTGTCACTGCTTTTTCATACTTAAGCAAAGGAACTTCAACTCAGAGATGACTGCATCATCTAATGCAGTATTGTTGTTCTAGCATAATGTTTCTGCACTATAAATTAATAGGTTTGACTCACCTTTTTGCTGGCTAGCAGTGGGGGTTTTGTCTTGCCTTTCCTTCTGGACTGACTTTCTGCTACACCACGGCCTTTGGCTGTGGCATATTGGAAGTGAAAGCAGTGACATTCCAATCACTATCCATGTGCACCTACTGTGTGCTTCTAATAGACTCACAAGTCCTAAGCTTTAAGTAAGATAGAAGGATAAAAGAAAACTCCTTCCCTTGATTTCAGTCATACGTTCACTGGTTCAAAGATAGAAATCAACACAAAACTCTTAACAGCTACATCTGCATCATGTAACCACCTGCAAATTAATGCACTAATAGGATCAGATCAAACAGGATAAAAGAAAAAAAATATGCTTATGAGATATCTGGCCCTAAAATACTTCTATGTTTCAATTTTGTCATGATTACCAAGTACAGAAATTGAAAATTTATTTTCTTTTTAAAGACATATGGCTTCTTAGGGAAGTACTAGATTTGGGAAACTAAATTTTTATGGTGTCATACTGCATCTAAATTTCATACAGTGTTGTGTTCCAATACTGTGATGTGGTAAGAAGCTCCTGAAAGATCACCTACTACATAAACCTTCCAAAAAATCTCTCTAGAACTGTAGCTGTAAACACTTGCATATCTGTGTTCCAGAATTCAGTTGTACCTTTTATTATGCAACTCAGTTTCATCTCAGAAATTTGATGCATTATACAGACTTTTTGAGAATATTTCCAAATAGAAAAAACTCTACTACAATTTACTTATTTTCTTTGCGGCAGTTTCATTTGTTGTTTTCATCTGGTTTTTTGTCTACATGTTTTGTAGTAATGTTGTGGGATCCTGCATTAAATATAAAAGACTACATGTGTCATACCTGTGTATCCCATTGCTTTTCCCAACAAAGGAAAATTTCATATTTTGAACAGAAAAAAAAAATTGTGAGCGTTTTCTAACACCATAAAAAGTCTTCCATTTAGGAGTCCCTAAGAATTCAGTGTGAAGATTGAAATAATGATAGAGGATGATACATTACTGTATTACTTTTTCTTAATTTTAATGAGTAAATGGCATTCATGCTTATCAGCATGTAGTCAGTGGACATAACAAAAAGTAATGATATAAGAAACTATGTTAGCACAGTGACAGATAAGAAATATATAAAATATCAGCAATTACTGACTAAACTACATACATATTCTTTCTATGTAAAGTAATGAATACATAGAATTCTAATACGCTATTTATATTTTAAAGAAATTCAGTATTCCTTCAGCATGTCTGTATAAATATTGAAATACTAATGAAGAAGGTAAAAAAAAACTATACTTTACAAGAGCAGTGCACTGTTTCTAGGCAAAAGATTTTAAAATATTTAGGACAAATTAAACAGCAACATGTAATTGACAGAGGAGTCCGAGTCTCATTTTCAAATGCCTAAGTAGTTGAGAGCACCTAAATATTCAGATTTGCCCTATCTGGAATTGCAAATCTTGGCCTGTGAGATGTTTACGAGTTAATCACTTGGACTATTCACCATTAGATATGCAGAGCATAAAGGATTCAATTGAGCTGCATGTCATGTTCTTGGAGAGATATCATCCCACTTTAAAAAATAGGAGAAATGAATATATCATACATTTTCTGTGAGCTTTCTGCTTTAGAGCAGCATGAGCTAAAGCTTATAGACAAATCAAAGATGCACATATGGCAACATATTTTTCAGAAATCAGTGAAAAGAAACAAAAAGTTTCATTTCCTTTCTTAAAAGATTAACAAATCAATATTAACAATCTCAGAATCTATTTCTTGAAAACTACTTTTATATACAAGTTATATCTAGATTATTTTTAGCCTGACCTGATGTTATCTAGAAAAACTAGATGAGACATATGCTTAACAGTTTTGTTTGACTAAATACATGGACTTTTGCAAGAGAAAGACAATATATAGGAAATGAAACTTTATGCTGACAGATCCAGTCAATCTAAAGGATTGTAAATCTTAAATTTTAAGATCCTTTAATTTTTTTTAAAAATGTAAAATAAAACCCAAACAAATCCCCAATATCTATCACTAGCATCAAAAATTCAAACCTTTTCCCCATTGTGCAACATTTCCATGGACAGACTCTTGAAGCTGAGAAGGCAAACATGACAAACATTTATTCATGGCTAGTGCATTACTCAGGCATTAAAATGATTCTCATGTGATAACACTACATGCAGAAACAATTGGTCTGACCCACAAATACAGTACACTATCTTGGTTTTCTTTACCTGTTCTTGATAATAACAAAACACTTGCATCTAAACTAAACTGTACCCACAATCAGCGGCAGAGATGGCATAATACTTTCTTGCAGTCAAACAAAACATGTTTAAGAAGCAAGTAGGCTGACAAGAACCTCAATTTTTGAAAATGTCATTTACATACTGGTTTAGGAGGCCAGACATTAGGAATGTTTGACAGAAGCCTCACTGTGTGTGGAGAGGCTTGTAGAGATTCTGGGAATAAAGCACATTTGCCTGTGGAGTATTGAATGTGAGCAGAAGTGAAACTTTACAGGACCCAGAAAATTAAAATGCATTTATCTCCTTTCTTCCCAGCTTTCTTTTCCTGTTCTTTCTGTTATTCCCAGCTTCCCCTCAGCTTCCCCGAGCAGTACTTGTTGGTACTGTTTGGTTAGTATTAAAGGCAATAGGAAAAAGGGAAAAAAAAAAAACAAACAAAGCAAAAGACTTTTTAGTATTTTGAAAGAAAACAATAAAAATAAGAAAGCATCTAAATGGAAAAGCAGGAAATGAGGATACATTGGAATTATATGATACCATAAAATCAATTATTCAGAAGAAACAAGAGATTGAGCCAAAAGCATAGATAGAAAACAATGACAGCAACAGCAAGTAAAGGAGATGGGTAAAGGAATAAAAGATTAGTACTGTGTCTGCATAATGATTTTTTCATGGCTTATGTAAAAACTTCTATGCACCTTCTCATTTTCTCTATGAGGCCACAGTATGACTGTAGTACATCAGGGAAAAAGGCAGCATTTCTCTGTCAGTGAACAAAACAGTTCTTCAATAATTAAATATCCATGACCTGAAGCTCATCAGGCATTTAAAGTCTTAGAAGTAACTACAGCAATGATAGGTTAGATGCCTGAGTGAGGACCTCACAAAACCAGTTTAATGTGCAATGCTCCTTTGAAATTGGTTCTTTAGATACTGACAGCAGAAAGGCAGGGTTTGCTTCTAATGTTTTTTTTTGCAACATATCCTATAGAGGTAATATACTGAGACCATCTGGTTACTCTTGGGCTAGCAACATTAGGCAACCACCAGGTCATACTTCAGCAATTGTTACTTAAAATTCCCCAAAATATCTCCCCTGCTCCATACTTAAACCTAGGAAGCCATTAATCAAAAATCAGAAAACACAGTTTTGAAACAGAAATGCAGAGTTAAGATTGCAGAAGATTTTTGCTTCATGCATTGCTTTAAAGCATGGGGGAGTTTGATACCAGCTCGCTTTAATCACTGTGAGATTGGAGCCTGACGTGCACAGACACTGCTGAAAGGCAGAGAGGCTCCCCTATGGAGTCATTTTAGATGGGAGCTGAAGTTATGTGTCCCAAATCATTCACTAGATGATGCTCTTTCTCTTATTTATACATAGGTCCTAGACAGACTAGCCACTAGGCATATTAATTGGTTGGGTTGTTATGCTTCCCTGATGCCTTTATTTATGAGGTAGGATGAGCTACTGTTACAAAGAAAGCAGAAAATATATTAATACCAAGAAAAAGGGAGCAGGTTCACTGCGCCAGTGAATGAACAGAGAAAAAACTTTAACAAACCCCCAGGAGATGTTCTTAATATTTCTAGTGTTTTTAATTGAAGTAAATAGATTTTTATGGTGGTGTCAATTTTTTTTTAGCTAATTGATATTAGTTGTAGACAAAGGAGTTCAGGTATTTTTAGACAAGATATCTTGAAGAGAGCTGGCCCTCAAGCCAACCATCATGACCTGGGTGTACATAAATTTTGATTCAAAAACTTGACCTTTTTTATATTAGATTCCACACACTGAATTCTTCTTTACTCAAAGACAACAGTACTCTGTGCTGTGTAGTAGTGTTTGGTTGTTTGTTTTCGTTTTTTTTCCCACCTACATGCCTACAAGTGGCTGAATAATTGCAATTCAGGTTTTGGTTGCCACTATGCAGGAATCATGATCAGGCATAAGGAACAAGACAAGTCTGTGCACGGCAGCCAAATAGAACTGAAGACTCAAGATTTTTAGGACTGTGTATATGACTGCCTTGGGACATACAATATCTCAAGCAATAAAGCAGCAAAAACTTACTTTTAAATACAACTGAATGGAGAGGAAGATTCAGGGCTCTGCCACACCCCTTGGGGTCACATAAAGGAAGAAATCTTTCGTCTGTGGTCTAAAAAGATTTAGAATTATTTTATTTGGTATAGTTTGCTCAATGTGAAACCTCTGGATGCAGCTTCATTGTGGTTGGGAAGATAGGTTAAAACAAATAAAATTAATTTTAAAAACTCGATTGCTACCATTTTACGTTTTCCTACAGCTTACATTTGTTCTCTTTTCTTTAATTATTCTATGCTGACTTATATAGGCAGAAGGAAAGTCTGGCAAGGGTATAAGGGGGAAGCAAGTATTTTCAAAGCAATCAAACAAAAAAATCAGCTTGATGAAATTTACCTTTTTGTGTGTGTGTGTGTGTGTGTGTGTGTGTGTGAAATATTAATCTTGACTTTTTTTTTCATCATGGTATATTATTTTATTCAGCCCCTAGATCCTGAAATTCTACCCTTCATGCAACAAATTTCTTAGTCTGCTTAGAAAATGTTAGTAGCTCTGTTGCAAAAGGAGCTTTCTTTCTCCAAGAAAGTTGAATTATTATATATTCAGAAGATATTTAAAGATGGCAAAAGTTCAGGCTGCAAAGAAAAATCTTCAGTTTAATACAAATGTAGCTTCTTGCTCTGCCTGTATTTCACTTTATTGCTCTTTTAGAATGTTCCTGTCAAATGGCATTGTGCACAGTTTGTAAGGAGCAGAGGTAGCCCATCAGCTGTTGTATTGCAGGTCACTCCTGAGTGGCTCACAGAGGATTCCTTTTGGCGACAAAGACTCCAAATTGAAGTCTCTTAAGTGACCAGGGTTCTACTGCCTGGGAGTCTAGAATAGAAAACAGCAATGATGCATGGGTTAGTTAATGGAAAGCAAAATTATTAAGAAGCTATTTTTTCCCTATTATTTTTGTAACTGATAAAATATACAGCATGTTTTCTCGGGTGATTGCATCTCATTCTTGTCAGCTGCAGCAAATACTGTATACCAGGGGAAAAAACAGAATTTGTTTTGCAGTCAATGACTATATAGATCACTCACTTACTCAGATTTCTCTGGTGAGTCTAAATCTTAATTTTCCAACTTGTCCAAAAGACAGCTTACTATTTTGCAATTCCC
This sequence comes from Dicaeum eximium, assembly GCA_013396995.1. Lineage (NCBI taxonomy): Eukaryota > Metazoa > Chordata > Aves > Passeriformes > Dicaeidae > Dicaeum > Dicaeum eximium. The sequence goes on from VWZP01007940.1 coordinate 4,249,026, forward strand.
ACTGTAATTTGGAAGCCAATGGCTCTACTGTAAAAAAGTAGCTGTATGAGTAGGTGATGCATTTTGTATCTGCCATATCTCATTAGATAAATAAGGGCATAGTTCGAGGAACTAAAAACATTAAAAAAAGGCTTAGTGAAATGAAAGTACTTTCTTATGCTTGTTACTTGTTCTTATACAGAACTAAATTAACCTCTTGGGACCGTGACAAATCTATTCTTCATCTGCAATTCATGTTTCAACTTCGTTGTGCTACATGATCTTGCTTGTAAAATATTTCCTAAAAAAAAGCCACTAGGGGAAATGTCAGACAACTCAATTCATCTTTTAAAATGAAACTATACAATCAAGAACTGTCCTTCTGCCATGAATAATTCTGACTAGCAATTAGTCAGAACTCCCAATTTTGTGTTTCTGTTTTATTTCAGCATTAGTCTTCTGAGTTCAAGAGAGAAAGACTAATGGCAAAATTTAAAAATATGGTACAAGAAGTTAAAGAATCCATTTGTAATACTTCTGTAAGTTCTGAAAAGAGATGTCATCATTAAACACGTGTCATGAAGTTTTGGCAGCTGATTTGTGAGTGAGAAGAAAAAGAGTAAGGATGTCTGCTTTAACTGAGGTGGATCACAGAGCAGTCAGAACTAGATGCTCTAGTGGGAACACATTAAAGCTGCCTTCTGATTCAACTAGTCATTGCTTAAGAGATAATTGTTGAGACCTGAAAACAACCACCAAAAATAATATTTTTCCTCTTCTATTTATTGTCTTCAAAAGTGAACACGGTAGCTCAGGATGACATGTCTGGAGCTGAAAGAAATAATGCATTTATATCAAACCTGTTGCTGTTTTAAAATGTAGTCCTAAATTACAAGCAGAAATTCTGTGTGTATGGGTTTTTAAACCAACTGTGCAGAGTTTCTGGTTTTCTTTGATATTGTTATACTAGTAAAAAGGGCACCTTTTATTAATGAATGTGCTTTATTAATGAATTCATTTATCAATGAATACTGCTAGTACTGTACATAAAATGGTGCTATTCTCTTGGGTGGTTTTTTGATTTTGGTTGTTTTCTTCCTTTTTTTAACCTTGTAAATCATGTGATCATTGCAAGATCAAAAGAGGATGAAGTTTTGTCAAAAAAGAAGTTATTTTTATATTTCCACAGCTAAGACTGAAAATCTGAGGATAAAATGAGAAAGAAGTTGCAGAGGAAAGCTGGAAAACCTATTGAGAATTTTTTCAATGCAAGATACTACACATTTATATAATCATATTTCTCAGTTAAATACTAGGAAGGTCAATGGTTATTTTGATATACAATTATATTAGCACAGAATACCAAAATACTATTATACATCTCTCAATTAAATCCTCAAAAACTGCAGAAAATCTTAATATTGTATCTTAGGAATAAAAACTATTTTGGTGCATAGGAAAAATGTGGGTTTAGGTAATTTTTATTAAAAATATTAAGCAGTATATGAAATATATTAACAAAAAAGTAGTGTTCCATTATATAGATAAATATATACAAGCCTTTATTTTGCAGAATTGAAAAATTGCATGCTCATTCATTTATTCTTCATGTTAATCGGGATCAAGTCAGTAGCTGAAAGAAAGCCTTCTCTGAAAGATAGGATGCTTTTTTTGCCTTGCAACACTGACATTTTTCCTCCTAGGATTTCAAAGAGGGGTGCTCTCAGATGTACTTAATGAAAGCAGAAAGGATGCTTCGTTCCTGTGATGATTATGCTTTTTTGTAAGGGTGTATATCAGTGAAGAAAAAACATAAAGAAAATGCCATCAGCTAGAAATAGACAAGTTTGAAATATTTGGTCATAATGTTAAGATTGGGGAAAAATAAGAAAAAAAAAAGGTTATTATCATTACTATCATTAAGTAATTAATATAATTCATTTCCTTGTCTTGCAGTGCTTAGAGGCACAGGGATAACACTAGTAAAAGCAGAAAAGATAGATGCATGAAAGAGTGAAAAACTTTACACCAAGCAGTTCAAGCTAAGTGGTTAAAGTACAATGTCCTGTTGAAATAACATTTTTTTAAAGGCTTTGGTAAATTTTTACAGTACACTTAAATCTATACAATATATGAAACAATAGATGGAGGCTCACTTTTGTGGTGTAATTTAAACTGAGAAAAAAAAAGGAAGCCTCATTCAAAACCCTAGTTTTGTTCAAAAGATTAGGCAACAACAGAGTAAATATGGGTTCATTGATCCTCTCTATTATCAGGTACAGAGTAAAACCTCTAAATCTATTCTGAAGTTAACATGTGGCAGGCAACACAGTACTGACACTACAAATGCAAGCTTGCCTCTTCTTTTGTCAGTACCTCTTAGATCCTTTGTCTGAAGGCAATGTCTTCCAAATACCCCTGTGCTCCCTCATAAGCTGCAAACTTGAACTGATTTTCTTCACTCCATCTGGGGAACCAAGAGTTCAGAGATGTTCTGAGTGATCTTCTTGGTCTTTCTCTCCTGTTTTAATAATATTTTTCCTCATAATGTTTATAAAAACCTCCATATAGTTCAATTTCCAAATGCATGATATTATATTTTGACTGGTGTAATGAAACTATTTCTAACTCTGTGGGAAGAGCTAGATTCAATTAGGCTCCTTTGGTGTTATTTTCCTGCAGAAATCTGTAAATTTGCTTATAATCTGAATTTTTAGAAGGGACTTGGATGCAATGATGTAATAAAAATAATAAGATTGAACAGGAGAATGACTTCATGGTATGAATTGTACAGCGTTGAATAGGTAAGAAGGCAAGAGTGAGAAAACACTCTCAAATTTATAAAACTGAGAAAAGCAGGGAAAATTCAAAAATTTCATATTTATTTAACTATTTTGTATTTTTTTAATGAATAACCCTCCAAAAAAAATCTAAACATGGAATGTCTTCTAAATCTTAGAGCCTTTACATTGCAGCATAGCAGCAAAGCACCAATTTTGGATTAAGTTCCACTCATCACATTGCGTCCTGAAGGACTAGTTGAGCTCTTTTACTGAACACTCCTAAAAGTCTCTGCTTTGGTGTTCTCTGGCTGATAGGACCTTTGACAGATTTCCAAAAGCAAGCAAACTGTTATGTTCTGATGTGCTTTCGGTACCCATTAATTGCAAGTAGGACAAGTAGATTTTGATGGCTTTTCCTACCATTACTGACATTTCGCAGTCATTCCAATTATGTCACTTTCTCCAATTTTTTTTGCCTTTGTGGGTATTATTTTTCCCACCTGTCTGCAGCACTCATTCCTTCACCTCAAGAAACACAGTGTCCCAAAATACCACTGTTCCCAGATCATGTCTGGCCTACTGTGTGCACAACAAAACACTGTACAACTGACTTGTTGAGGGGGAGAGGAAAAGGCTTCTGCAGGAGCAAGAACACATACAAGATGTGTACTGCTCATCTCTTGACAAAGGGCTCTGCCAGGACCCAGGGATGAGAGCAAGGTTTTACATTCCAAGGGAAGGTCCTCTCTGTTTCTCCCTGCCTGACAGAAATTCCTTTCAGGAATGTGTGATTTCACCATATATAATCTTTTTATTTAAGAAATTTCCAAATGTTAATGAAAATATCCACACAGACCTTGTAAACTGACACTTTACCATCAGCAAATGGGCAAGTATTCCTCCTCTGGCCTTGATGCCTTGAGAGGCTCCCTATAACAGACTAGACAGAGTTAAAGGAATAAAGTAGGCATTTGTTAAAAGGCCTTCAAAGGATACATCTTGGGCAGTACAAAAGCCTGGCCAAGGCTACACCCAAGACGGACATCAGGTCACAATTTTCACACTTTAATAAGTTTTGGTCTATTTACATTTTGGAGTTAATTGTCCAATTACAGCTTCAGGTTATGAAGTCCCACCCTCCCAGTTTGCTCTCCTCAATTCGCTGTTGTTTACACAATTTGGGCCTGAAGCTGCAACGGCGTCTTAGGTTCTCAGGCTGGAAAATGATTTTTCTAGTGAAACTGTGAAGAGAACTTGCTAACACTTTGAAGTTCAGAGTTATATACTAATGTAGCACAGAATCAGGAAAATATGAAAGCTAAAACTTAAGGCATAAGCCTACCTATAGTGTCTACCTATCTACTTTCCTCTGTGCCATTTTTTCTCTCCCCAACTGGAAACTGAATCTCAGTGTAATCCTATTGGAATTTTCTCTGTTGTTATGTCTGGTATTTTGTTGCCACTTACCAAGAATGTTACCTTCCTTACTTATTTCTTCCCTTTGACTGTTTCACCATAGCCATCTCCTTGCTTGGACTGCTCTTTTTGCTTTGAAGACTACTCATGAGAAAGGCATTAAGGACACGTCCAAATGTTGTATTATAAAAAAGCCTGAACAAACTCTGTGTGAGTATCAAAAGCCATATAGAGTGGCAGTAAATCTAAGGCAATCTTGCTGAGAGGCAAGGTATGTTAGTATGAGTGTCTTATATTCAGAAACTGAATGTTTTGTGTCCCATCATTTCCAATGTGAGCAGAAAGAGTTCAAGTTGCCTGCAGTATATTGAACTGATATATTTTTACTGTAGCCCCTGAAATATGTACTCATTGTTGATAACATTACATTTATCAACGCTGCCCTTCTCAATCTACACTGGCAGTTTTTCTTGAGTTCTTAAATATTTTTCTTTTTTTCTTTTTTGTCTAATCAAAAGCCTCTAGCAACTTTTGTCCTGAGACAGTTGTTATTCTCACTATGTCATACTATCTGTCTGCATACAGTATCTGACAGTCTCAGTTTTTGGTGGTTTTTTACACATAATGTTGGTCTGATGATACCCTGTATGCCCCTTAAAGGTTTTGTCACAGGTTGAAGCAGTAGCTAGAATGTGCTGAACAGCTTCAAGGGTGTCTGGCATTTTAGCCTTTATTTGACAGCTGAGTATACATGTTATACTCCAAAAACACAGTTGGAAACTGAAATGAAAGGAAATCATTCTTTAAACTCTTTATACCAAGACTGGATTTGAAAGATCTTTCCCAAATATATTTGATTTGTGTAGGTTGGTTTGTGTCCCAATACACTGGTGCAGGGACTCTGTACCCTATATCTTCTGGGTTATTTCTCCAGGAAAACAACCTAGTTTTAAGAGAAAACTTTTAATGGACAGAGAACATACAATAGTGCTCTCTGTCTCACATACAGGTATGCAGATGCAGTTTCTTACATGTATGCACTCTAATTCACTTGATGAGCTGTGGGAAGCATTTAACTAAACTAACAGCTTCCTGTCTTATTTGGGAGTTCCTAGAAAATCAATTTTGTAAATGGAGGTTTGGCAGAACAGTTGTCTTCTCCTATAGTGTCACAAAGTTTACCTTGATCTCTGTTCCAAATCCCATTCAAAGCAAGGTCAGCTCTAAAGCTGAGCAACCATTTAACAGCCACTTAGGAACTTCCTAGTGATAAAATTACACATCCCTTAATACATGGTCTTATGAAATATCTCTATTTATTGAATCAATATCATAGGCTATTTTTCAATAAGGTCACAAATAGATGTTATACAAAGGGCTAGACGTTATAAGACTGTAGCTTATTCTGACCCTAGAGAACAAACACAGGAATCATCAGCTACGCTGGGTTAACAGCCTCTTTAAGACAATTCATGGTATGTTTCAATATATTTTTCTATAAGCAGAATTGAACTTTCCTTCACATCATCTACTACACAGGAAGAAACCCAGACTATGAGATACAAGTGGCTATGCTTCTTGTCTTCGTCCATTCGCTCACTAGTATACTTTTTTATTGACATGGTGCTCACATAACAGAAAAAGCATTTAAGGAGCAATTGACTTCTAGCACTTCTTAATTCTGATCACAACTGACTTCAGAGTGGATTAAACTCTGGTTATCAACACTGGCATCAAGGTGTTGGCTTTGAGGCAGTTGTTTCAGCCCGTTTGTTTTGGGTCCAGGTCACGGACAGCTCCAGTTTGTGGATGGCTCCAGCTCATTTCAGCTTCAGTTTGATTTTGCCTCCAGCTCATTTACAGCTCCCACGTTTCTGCTCTGATTTGTTTCAGGTCTAGCACGTAGATGGCTCCAGCAAATATGTCTTCGTTTGTCCACAGGTCCTCTTCAGTTCTGATTAATTTTGGCACCCATTTCATTAATTTCTCTTTGTTCAAACAACCATGGGTTTTGATAAGGTTTTAAATCACTGGGCCCTTCCAGAGGAATCAGGTCCAGCCTGCTGGGCTGGCCATCATGGCAGGATCAAGAACTATAGAATACAGAGCTCAGAGGGTCATGATCAGCGGAGTAAAATCCAATTGGAGATCCTTGTGGCCAGGAGGACACATCTGGAGTGCTGTGTCCTGTTCTGGGCTCCTCAGTATTAGAAAGACAAGGAGCTACTGTAGAGGGCCAAGTGAAGGGCCACAAAAATGAGGAGGGATCTGAAACATTTCTCTGACAAGGAGATTGAGGGAGCTGAGCCTGTTTAGTCTAGAGAAGAGAAGACTAGGAGTGTATAAATATCTCAAAGGCAGGTGCCAAGAGAATGGTGTCAGATCCCTTTCTGTGGTGCTCAGTGACAAGACAAGAAATAATGGCCATTTCACCTCAACATGAAGAAGAACTTGTTTAGTTTGAGGGTGGCAGAGCACTAGAACAGGCTGCCCAGGGAGACTGTGGAATCTCCCTCTCTACAGACATGCAACATTCTGTTGTCACCTGCCCTAAGTGATTTTGCCTTGGCAGGACGATTGGATTAGATGATCTCCAGAGGTCCCTTCCAACCCAAATGATTCTGTAATTCTGTCTTACTGATAATGTGCATGTCAATTCCCTGCTCATAGGTATTCATTGCAATTATGCATGGAAAAAAGAAGGAGCAACAAAAATAATAATTTTTTTTATAAATATTTCTTTGCGGAAAGCCTGCACGGACTAAGCATCTTTAGGATGAAGGGTGGATGTGGAGTATTTGTTAGATATTATAAGAGGTAACATCGTAAGAGAAGATCAGAAAGGAATACTTTATGAGCATATTAAAAAAATCTGTAAGGTTTGTTTCCACACTAAGCAGCTTAGTCTAAACTGATTTGAAAAAGTACTAAACACATACATGGAGGAGAGACCAAACAGTGACTTTTGCAAATAAAACTCTAAGTGAAATTCAAAGCTCTAGAAGATGCCAAACTAGAAGTTAGAAAGATAAAGAAAAGGGTCTTTCCTTAACTAAGTGTAAATGTTCACTCTCACATGTATAAAATTGGGTAAGATGTAACTTTTAGTCTGATCATGCAGATTTTCATCCATCACATACTGTTTATTAAGGTGAGACCAAATAACTAGTCTTACATATGACATACTCAGAAAGCATAAAGTAAAAAAAAAAAAAAAAAACTGGGAAATTATACTTGTTTACTTCTTTTATATTTTAGCATTTTCATTCTATATTTACACAGTCACTGACAGAAAAGATTGCAGTTAAACAAACAGAGAAGTTATTTCTACATTGATACAACTAACAAACTGTTTCCACTAATCAGAAATTTTTCATACAATAATCCCGAATTCAATGTTGGAATGAAACTGGAGGATTTTAGTATTTTGTAAGAGTACATTCTGTTAGCTGAGTGACTGTATAACAGAGGGTAATATTTGCTCAACAGTTTGCAATTATTAGTTGAAATAAAATATCAATGTCTTGTTGAATTTGGCTTTCTAGACCCTCTTGAAGAAATACAAATTAGAACAGATATAATATATATAAAAAATGAAATCATTCTTAAGTTTTATGTCAGACATTTTTGGGAAATGAAGTGCAACTTCCATAATATTTTATAAGCAAATGCTTAAAAAATTGCTTAAAACAAATTCTAGCATTCAAAAAAAAATCTGCATTGGTATTTGTAATAATAATAATGTTTCCAATTAGAAGAATAAGTCTGATACACTTAGCGCCCTTTATTAAGGCATCATGTGGAAGAGGAAATAAAAGTTTTAGAAAAATCCACTCAACTGTTGTTTCTCCCCTCACTCATTTTTCCTGTGTCACATTTCCACATAAAAAATCTACACCCTTCATCTTAAAGACATGGTAATTTACTGACGTTTTCCTCATGAGTGTGGTTAATCCATTTCATGATACATTTATATTCCTGAACTTAACAGCCTTTTTATGGGGCAAAAGTGGTTAAGGGACATAGACATATAGTGACTGCATTTTAAATTTAAATGAGCTATATATTCCTGCTCTTGACTATTTAATGGATGGTATGGGAAGCAGAGCTTTTGTGCACGTGCAAAAGAGTGCAAAAAATTTTAGTTGGCCAAATAGCTTAGCATTTCAAAAATCAGTTTTCTCGTACTGTGTCTGTAGAACAGATATGGTGGTGTGAACCTCTTATTCCCCAATCTAATGTTTTTATCATGATTTGTCACAATAAAACTTAAGATTGTGTTCTGCAGCCTTCCTTTTGGGATGCAGAATTTTTTTATAAAATGTTAAGTTCAATTGCTTCAAAAAGTCTGCACTATCCCCTCTAATGGAAGCGTAAGAAGCTTTGGAAAAAAAAAGTAACCTGAAGTTGTGAAATTGTGTCTACTGTTGTAAAACATATTATTTAAAGAAATAAGGATAATTGCTGACATTCACGCAGACAACTGCTTATAAGGAAAGAAAAATGCAGAACTGAAAACAGAACATAAGGGGAAAAAAAAAAAGAAAAAAGGATTTAAATGGATTGCTTCTTTTGCAGAGAACTCTTGAATAATAGCAACATTCCAAGCAAGTTAGTCAAAGGAATGTTGGAAATACTCCTGTACTGGAATTGGAATTTCTAGTTCTAAGTTTATATCTTTTGTTTCAAAATCGGTTGGGACTGTGGGTTTGGGTTTTTTTTTGTTTGGTTTGGTTTGTTTGCAATTAGGGACAGAAACTGTCAGAGCAATTCATACAGTCTAGTGAGACATATGTTTCTTAAAATGGTTGATGCCACATTTCTTTTACTTGCAACTTTTATTTCTTAGACAAGACGAGAAGCTGGGGATAAAGGATTGGAGATGATTAATTTATATCAAATAGCAGTTGGGTTATAAAGACTCACGGTGAAATGAATGTCATTTATGGTGAAAAGCAATATCCTCCATAAGGGTACCGTATTCTGTGTTTTGCATAGTAAGATATCTGGATGGCTTGGACAAAAACTGGCAGCTGAGATCTGGCATACTGACAATGAAGAACACCAAAACAGCTAACAACAGCTAGTTCTGAAGATTTGGTTAAAAAATTGACATTTCGTTAATTTTTCTGTCTCTGAAAGCGTCTTGCAGATGAAATCTTAAGGATGTATACAGTGCAAAATTTCTAGTTAAATTTGTAATTAAGTTAGAGAAACCTGACAACAGTGTCTATGTATTCCTTATTTTTATTGAACTGAAAATCAGTATTTTGCAACATAATGGAAATGAGGTACGGGAGACTCCATTTATTTGCTTTTTTCTGTGAATGCTGCAATAAGGAAATTAGAACTTAGATTGTTAGATGTTATATTTAGTATTAATTTTAGCTTAATTAATTACTTGCTTGATCCATTTTAACAGTGCAAAAAATTTTGACTCAGGCATTTGGAGGATTTGTTATTCTTTTGTTCAGCTCCAGGAAAGCTTTGAATAAGACCTGAAAAGAAAATTTTAAAATTTAAGCATTATATAATTTTAAAAATTCAATTTAATGGGAGGGAACTGTTTGAGGATTATTCTAGAAAGGTAATTTTTCTTCATTCCATTGGGTGCTTTGTCACTGTTAGGCGGTTAAAGCTGGATTCTCTAAGAAAGCAAGAAAGCAAGTGTCTAGCGAGACTGTATCCCTTGCTGAGATATATGTTTATGCATACTTCCCTGCCTCATAACAACTTTCAGGCCAGGTATCAGAGATTTGAGATCATGATTTTTACCCAAATTTGATAAGTGAACAAATGGAGTTAGAAATTGCTTTATCAAACTGTGTGCCTGGATACAAGAGGGTACCCTAAATAGAGCTAAGCTCTCCCTGTTCTGGAAATAATCTGTCCCAACTCACCAGAGAGTAACACTGGCGCATAAGGACATTTTGTGACACATAGTAGAGATTCTTCTTGTGAGAGGAAGAAAATCCTTTGAACCATAAATTTAAATTAAGTCAGGCTGCATTAATTCTGCTATTCATAGAAATGCTTGTTTCTGTAACCACTTTTTTGTACCAACTAAAATATCCCAGCACACTGACCAAGGGATCCTTATCAATCAAGCCTGATAAGAGCCTGGCACATATAATTTCTTCCCTGGAGAAAAATTAAAAAGTCAGGAAGTTGAACTTTGACATGACACTTTCTTCAAATTTTGCAACTCTGTCTGAAGCAAATGTATTAATGATGAGGAGACAGTTAATTGAGTCTATCTCATTAATGGGCTTCAGGAGCTGAACTCTGAAAAAATTTCTAAGCCTAATTAAAAAAATAAAAGGACAGAGGTACTATGGGGTTATTTCTTTGTCCACACATTTGTGGTTTACAAGGTTCCTTAACACTTTCTCTTCCAGTAACTGCCCATCAACACTAGGTCAGATCCTATTTAAGAGTAATTTGGCCAACTATATCATTACTACTCATTGTGTATGCTTCCAGAACAGAATCCAAACCTTAATAAAGATGTAATCCTCTCTGCTAAAACATCCTATCTGCATTTCCTGCACCCATTTTATGGTAACAAAAGCAAATTTCCTGATATACACAGAGGAAATACCCAGTGAAAGTGGAGGCAACAGTGCCTAATCAGGCCTCCACACTACGATGTGTGATGTCTTTTGTAGCATATATTATTTTAATTGATTGTATCTTGAACTGTTGAAACAAATCTGTCTCTCTTGGTCTTTTGATTAAAAAAAAAAAAGAAAGGTTGTTTTATGCTCCAAGTAGTGCTAGCTGTACACTGCTGGAATTTCCTGATGAGATTTGAAAGGAGACTGGAAGAATGCAGAATGGAAGCTTTTCTTATAGTTGATCTTGTGCACGTAGACAAGTGGGGTCTTGCTTTTACACTCCTATCTTTATGCTTTCATTTTTTCACCAGTTTTGGAAATCAGGAATTCCCAGTGGAACATACCTGGCTTCAAACATATATCTAGAAAGACTGTAAATTATGTAAAATTAGATCTGATGTGAAACAACCAGTATCAGGGTGAATTTAGATTCAATAGTTTCAAGACTGAAAAACCTGTGGTTCTTGTTAAGGTCTCCAAATATAACTCAAAACATCAAGAATTACTTTCAATTTCCAATATTGTAGGGGTGGAAGCACAAGTCTAAACCTTTACCAACCCTTCAAGAAAAGCAAAGTGTCAGAAAGACCACCAGTGTTTTAACTGAAACTTAACTTGATACATTTTTTACATGCATAGAGAAATTAGTCTTCTTTTCATTTTGGTTTCTTTTGTAACCTGAAATGATGAACCACCAAGAGATCTTCTAATTGAGAATCTGATGATAAAAATGAAAAGTATATCAGCTTGGGTCCCAGAAAGATTCACAGACTGACCTTTTGGTCAATGCCATTCTAAGAGCTTTGTTTAAGCTCTGGGAGCCTGCAGTGGTTGAATTGTTCTGATTTTTCTAATATTTTGAAGTCTACTCGTTATATAGAATATATACTCATCCATTATACTCATTATATATAGTCACATAGTCATTCAATAAAGAGGGTAAAGTAAAAGCATTGTGCAGAGGAGCAGTGAGATATGGAGATTATATTTCTGATTTTAGATATTTAACTTGTGTATCTAAATTAAAGCTATTTTTTGCTGCAAACTCTTAACATAAGTAATGAAGTTAAACAAAAATGTACTCCTGTCTCTTTTCTGAAGAAGTCTGCAGTGTTTAAAAACCTAATTTAAGTATCTGATTTACATACAATTAAGCAGTTAAATCTCAGCTTTGGTACTGCTATCTTCCAGCTCTTACTGTCGCCTCCTACAGCCAGGCATAATGAAAATTCACCCTGTTACTGGTGGCTGACCTTCTGAGTTACCTGCAGTAAAGCAAACAGTAGGATTTGAACATGAGGTGAAGTGCATCTTACTGTGAAAAGCTGTCAAAGACCTCTGTAGCACAGGAATCCAGACAGATCTGATCTGAGGCTCCCAGCAGTAACTGTCTGTGTGCTTGATGATGAAAAGACTCCTGGCTTGTATCCTTCTGGAAAACAACTTGGATGGAAATAATCAAGAATTTTGTAAAAAAATGGAAAAAAAACCCAACCAGAACAACAACAGCAACAACAACAACAACAACAACAACAACAACAACAACAACAACGAAACAACAAACAAACAAAAAACTCAAAAGAAACCTCACAAAAATCACAACCTAAATAAATAAATAAAATTCCATACTGTATGAGAATATATTTATTCAAATGTGCCAAATGAATTGATGAGATGACAGAGACATGCAGACTATCTTTAAGCCATATAGATTTGTTAGACACTGTGGTTATTGAAGGCCTAAGTTCTGCCTCAGATCTTCTCAGATGACAGAGGTTACTTTCATTATTTTGGTGGGGTTTTTTTTTTGCTTTTTTGTCCTAGCATGAGAGATTGAGAATGACCTAATTCTGACTGATCAATAGATAAAAGACAAAATGTGAGACAACTTCAAAATATGATCTTCCCTCAGGGTCTTCCACATTGCCAACTAGGACTCCTTCTTGTTGTACAGATATTGTCTTTCTACTTTTAGGAGAAAAAAAAGGGAAAAAGAACAGCTTAGTGTTGTCTATCAATTTTGTATCTGGTCTGTGGAAAAAGCTTCTTAGAGCACAAGAGGTTGATCCACCGTGAAAAAACAGGCCAATGTTGCCATAAAGTGAGCAGATAGCTGATAGGAGATGTTTTAGGCTGCAGGAAATACTTTGAGGGTGTTGTGAGAGCCCAGTGTGGAGTCTGGGGTGTGCTGCCCCAGTGCTGCTGCTGCTGCTGTCACTCATCACTGACCTCATGACTGCAGCTTTGTTAGCACTGGGTTTTACTCTGGAATAGGCACAGGGATGGCTAATCCATCAGTGCCTCTTTGAAGTGCTGTGAAATAAGTGAGAAGACTGTAACATAAACCAAAAGTTAACTGCATGATGTCAGAAGAAATTCAGTCTCCTGGCATGAGCTGAATGTTCCTTGAATTATCTACTAAAATAATTTGGTGTTAAAGGAGGCCTTTACCAATAAGTGAAATGCTCTTACAAATGAAAATATCCTCACACAGGTCTTTAAAAAACAGCTTTGGAAATGCGTACACTAAAATAATTAAGTGTTTAATTCTTTAGGTACAGCAAGAAGCAAATTCTCACAGTACACTTTCTTTCTAATCTCTGTGTACTGACACTTCAAGAGTTTGAGCTATGGGAAATTTTATCTAAGAGCCTATTGTTTTTACCAGTGTTCAGAGTGAAAAGAACAAAGCCAAGGACATAGTTTGCATTCTGCATTTAAACAACAGCTGATTAGGTGATAACAGCATTAATTACTCATTGGCAGGCAAACAGCCTAGGTAATCAAAAATGTATTTTCTGCAGTGAGATTTGTATTGTCATGAGAAAATAGATGCCAGACACAGCATTTTGGAGAAGGTATCTGGACAAACTCGGGCTCCTCTCTCCCTAGATGCAGTAGCAGTAGTGCCAGCTGGTAGATTGATTGCAGCACAACATTGCTGAGCATTGGGCTAAGGCTGCACCCTCCTCCTAGAGGAAATGGCATTATTGTGTAAGTACTCGTAAAACATTTGCACAGAAAAATAATAAAATAATAGATATTCTTTCCTGAAAAAATAAGAAAAATATTATATTAAAGCTACTATTAAACTATAATTCCTAAATTGGTTTTTTTTTTTTTTGGGAAGATAATACGGTTTCCTGTTTTCTTTTAAGTGCATAAGACGTAGCTTCCGTCATTAAAACAGTTTGAAAATGAAGTAAAGTTTAACAATGAAGCAAAATCAAGCACGAAAGTAAAATTAGAGTTGAATATCACAAATATTTACTAGGAAATCCATGACCCATAATAATTAACATTATGAATTAGGTACATCCTAGATGTTATCTCTGGAGGGACACTCCAGCTAATTCATTTTCACTGATACTTCTTTGTTGGCATTTCATTGAATCCCTCTTTTCTTTTATGTTAAAAAAAAAAAACAGTTCCAATTATGATCCAGTAAAAAAATGTGTTCACTTAGAAACATAATCTGAAAATCAGACAATGTATCGCTAGAAAGACTATGCTTAGTTAAGTTTTCTTATATTTCAGTTACTACTTCCAAAATTTTTATTCAAAATAAACCTGAAATCTCATTACTACAAAGCTGTCAAGATAATTGATAATGAAGTGTTCTGAAAGTTATCTACAATGTACATTTTAGCAAGGAGCTATTGATTGCTTCTCCATTAAGATGAGTGAGGTCAGGTGAACCCACATAACTAGGGCTCGACTTGTCCTCTTCTGAAAAGTTCCAGAACACAGAGGAGTTCTACTTATGATTTTCAGATTTTGAAAGAAATATAGGACTCATTCAAAAAGATGGGAGGGTACTCTAAATCTCAGAAGACTGAAGAAAATTCTAATCTTTTATGATGCTGCTAGCACAAATTTGTTTTTTTTATGTATAATGCTGTGCATGTGACATTTCTCTTTTGTTTGGTGTGTTATTTAATTGCAGTTTATGTTTCAGTTTGTCCTGCCAAAGGGAACTCCTCGTTTATGTTTCATTGGTGTGTCCAGTTCTTAGAACCATTGCATTAATGCCAGGGTCTGTCACAAATTCAATTACAGCAGCTGTTGCATACAAGCAATTAGGCATCTGTGCAGCAGCTCCCTCTTTGCCTTTGCCTTTTATCATTCTGTTGCTGCAACTAGACTCATAATTTATATCTGTACTGTGCCTTCCGTGCATGGGCTCTTGAACAATTAACTGCTCTAAGCTCCTCCAAGGCAGGTAAAATGCCAACATTTTCCCCTTCCTTTGTGGAACAGTTGGCAGAGCACTTGGAGCCTGATTTGCCTGTAGAAGGACAAAGGACAGACGGCAAATAGCCAAGACCATTTGCACCAAACTTTGTTTTAAATTGAAAAGAGCAGAGGGTCAAAGATAGCCACTCTGAAGCACATCTTTGCTAACCAAGAGGGCATAAAAATTAGTTGAGAGAAAGATGAAAGGACTGTTGGACTTGTTGTTGGAAAGCTGAACAGAATTGTGTTACATGTGATATATTCTTCCTTTCCCTGAAGAAATATAGTGATATATAAAAAAAAACAGAAACAAAACCAAAAAAAACCCCTTTTTACTGGTATTTTTATTCTGCACAAAAAAAAAATCACTTCTCACTATGGTTACACAGCCTTACTCTCTACGTATAAGGGTTTATTAGTGCAGATGTTTGTCTGAAAAGAAACCACAGATCAGATTGAAGTAGCTCTTCCTAAAACTATTAGGCTATTTAGCTGAGGGTTGTTCAGGATAGAATGAAGGAAATTAAGCATTCTTTTTTCTCATAAAATTTAAATATTTCTAAATGTTTTGGTGTATAGTCCCCCCTCAGTCTCCAGTTTGTGCCATCAGTCACTGCAGTATGGGATGACCAGGTGTGTTACACAACCATACTGTGAATGATACTGAATTCCAGCAGTGTTGCCCTGGATCAAGACTTCACATGTGCAAAATGAGTATTCCATAACTCTCACCTCTAGGTGAAGTTCCCTAAGCCAAGGGACCCAACAGCAGCACCAAATAAAGAAATTCTTACCACTTCTCAGTGCTGACTCTGCACTGGATTTGCACCCCCTTTACTTTTTCTTGGCAGAGGCCAAATGGATACCTAGGGAACATTAATATTTTAGTGAGAATACCGCAGTAATACTCACCCTCCTCAATCCTTGGTTCTTCAGAGTTTGTTTTTTAAACCAAGATCAATTCAGGTGTCTGGATCTATTTTAATAAAAAGAGGGGCACTTTAAAGGTAAGCACATGCAAGCAGAGGAAGGAAGTGAAACTCTTAAGGTGAATGTGCTGCCAAACCACACTACTACAGTCACGTGTTATAAATTGCTGTCAGACACCCTGTTTGTTTTGATAATGAATTTTGAGCAATGACTTGGATATTTGTCTTGTCTGACAGAGAGGGAGACTGCTGCAGCATGACATAATTCATTATTCCTGGTGCGTTTATGAGAGAGAAACAAAATTAGCATTTACACTAACTCTTTCCTTTGAAGAAGTGATTTTTATATTCTTGTCATTTAATCTTCTAAACGTATCAGGGATAGGTCCCTATTGAAGTTCATGGTTTTAGAACTATGCCAGAATTTTGCAGAAAAATTTCATACACATTTCTATAAATTGGATGTACTACAGCTCTGCATCTCCAGAGACAAAGATTTATGGCAACAAAGGATTTCACTTTTCTAAACACAGAGACTTAGACCAATTAGTGAGAAGATTAACAGTAAAATGAGTTGAGAATAACTATTCAGTCTCCTCATTTCATTCTTTATATTTTAACTAGTCCTATATTTCAGTTAATCAATTTTTCTGAGTTTCAGCAAAAAATATACCCTTTGTCTAGTTCTGTAACAGTTTTTTCATCCTGTCACTTCTGACGTTTGCCTATTTATTTGTTCTGTTGTTCTCCAAAGTCTTTCTTTAGGTTTTACAGTTTCTTCTGCTCATTTTCTGTTGCTGCCTGTCCCCTGCATGTATAGGAGAATCACCCACTTGAGCAGTGTCAGGCATGCTCAGCAGAGGTACTACCCACCCTTGCTCTCTGAAGGGTTTTGCTGGATGCAGAGGTTAGCAGGCAGAACAAGGAAAACAGGAGTTCTTCTGCCCAGCTGTGTTCTTTAATAGAAAAGATTAACTGTGAGCAGTTCAGATACCACCCATCACAGAGAGCAACATTTTCAATTGGTTTTTGAAGGGAAATTAAGTGTGTTGTATACAAAACCATACTTGTTCTGTGCACTTAGAATTGTGGCCATTCACTGAGATAGCTCTTTCTGCTGTGAATTCTGTTTTTCAGGAGTAGGAGGAAAATGCATCTATCTTCTATTGGATTTAAAACTTCAGTACAGTCTGATTGCAGCAATTTCAAATCTAAATATATGATTTCTATGGCAGCTGTCTGTGAAAGGTTCATTTTATGAATAGTGTAATCATGTTTAACATAGGAGAATCTTGTGCTGCTTAGTAGGCAATGTTTCAAGGTAAAGAAAGCTCAGACAAGAAGAAAAAGCATTGGGGAACAAGACCTGTTATAGAGCTTCTTCAATTTGTGTGGAATTGATGGGAAGAAGGAGCTTCATCACGTCATCTGATGGTTCATTACTTGATAAATGAGCCATAAATGTGCTCACTTGTACATCCAGCTCACACAGCGCTCAAAATCACAGCAAGGTTTTCTCTTGATGAGCCTTATGGGCAGTTATTTTATCTTCCTTGCCCTAACTCCAGCTCACTGCACCGTGGGATTTTTCTTGCCACGTAGTTTGTGATAAAAATGAGAGCCAGCTGGAAGCAACAGCAATTCTGGCACCACAGGTCAAACACCAAGGTTCTCTTTTTCCAGATATCCTGTGTTTTGCCTTGTTTTCCCCAAGTGACTCCATTTATAACTATTACCAGCCAGAATGGACAAAACATTGTTCTTTGCTATGGATTAGGTAACCTCAAATATGCAGTGCTTTGCATAGGAACATGAAACAAACCACCTCAGTGCCAGGCTTGCTATCCTTTGCCTGCTGGATCTCCACACTCCTAAGCACCATTTGCAGCAGGTTTTTTATCCATATTGGAAGACACCAATAGTTGCCAATAGTCATGACAGGATAATGCCTACCAGCTGCTTTGGAAAGAACTCTACCAATATGGAGCAACATGTCTACAAATGCTGAGACCTACAGTGTGATATCTATAAACAAATATTTGGGGGTTTGCTTTTCTTTTGTTTTCTCTGTTAGTTTGTATTTTGTTTGTTTGTTTGGAGGGTTTTTTTCCAGTAACTGCTGATAAGGGAAGTAACTAATCAGTGCTTATGGGACAATCTTTCAGATGTTTTCAGAAATTTATGAGCAGGACAAAGACATTCTCCTTAAAATGACAATGCCCATAGTGATGAACATTGAATGCCATGTGTTTCTGCAGCAAAAATAACAGCCCTTGCAACTTTTCTTAATTCACATGATGTGGAATATATATAGTCATATTTCATGTCATCTTGTCAGAACTTCAAGGAATACATCAGGACTATTTATGTAAAATTTGAAAATAGGTAACTATGTCCTAGATTCCTTCTGTTAGTATGTTTAAATATATAGAATTCAATTCCAAGCTTACCTACTTTAAAAAGTCTACAATTAATTTTGTTTTTTTTAATATATTTGATTTTATATTCCAAACATTATTTTCTCTTGCTGAAAAAGCCTATTGCTTAACTTTCCCAGCAAAAACAAGTGCAAGTGGATATAAATATTTTTAATGGAAAATGTGTAAATATTTAAGTAAAATTCAAAACTAGAGCAAACAAATATAAAACAACTGAAACATATAATTTTAGATTATATTCTGTTGGAAGCCCTTACTTGGAGAGTACCACCCACGTAGCAGAAAGCAAAAATAGACCCAAACTGCACTATTGAGGAGAGATGGCATAATTTCTTAGAAACAAGAGCAGAACTGCCTGATATGGAATGACCTGCAAGACAATTTTCTGCCTGTAACTTCAAAAAAAGGATGATCACTTTGAGTACCTTATAATAAATTTATATTTTCTTCAATGTACCTATCAAAATTAAACTAGTAGATGTTTTCAATTATTTATAACCCCTGAGCCTTAATTGAGCCCTTATTATAGTTCATACCAGTGACTTTTACTGTCTTATTTTTTCAGATTTTGCTCCCTTTAGCAAATGCTTCAAACACCTGTGTTGTAAAAAATGTGATTTGTTTGTTTGTTTGTTTGTTTGTTTTTTCATTTTTTCTTTTCTCACAGTGATCTCCTAAGCTGATAAGGACATTCACAATCCTTCAATGGCTTCAACAGAATGTTGAATTGCATCACAATGTCATACAGGTGTGGACTTTGGATGAGTACAACCATCAGCCAACCAAATCTGAGTGAGACCAGATCAAGCGATCATGATTTCACACCATGAAAGAACACTCAAACAAAAGTCCTGATAAAACGCTTCTCTAAATCTGTTAATGATTAAATCTTTCTCTAAATCTGTGTTATGTGTGAAGAAGTATGGGATGGCAGGTAGGCAGCTGTTCAAGAAGCACTCTTCCATCTGTTGACAAACCTACACCAGGTTACCACTCACTGAAGAGGGAGTCCTGAATCTGCACTGTCTTATCAGGGACTATCAGTGCAAGCCATCCTATGTGTAGAAACTAGGCTTTGGGTAAACTGACTCCTGCAAGTCAAGCACAGGACCATCCAGAGCAAAGGAAAGAAGCATTTGAAAATTAAAAGACTTTTAAAAATGGTCTAAGAAGCACTATTTTTTCTTGAGTAGGAAAAGCCAGCCTAAGAGTAGCAGCTCTGCTTCAAAATTTTTAAACTGTGGCAGGATTTCCTAGGGAATAATCGCTTACTACTAAATTAAAAAAAAAAAACCAAACTGCAATTAAAAGGTAGAGGACTGTTTGCTTAGTCTGTTTGCTCTAGGTCTTTGAAAGCCCTATGATGCCTTCAGTGCTGATTGCACTTTCCTTCTATTTCTGTCACTGCAAGACTGAACAGAGGAAATACTGTTCAATACTGTTCCTTGGGACTCAGTGTCTCATAGTGTACTTAGAAACCTTGAAAAATCACACAAACATTAATGCATCATAATGTATTTTAACACAATTATAATTTGTGACTTAATGGAGGGGCAGAAAGTCAGGCACATCATTTAGAAGCATTTTATTTCTCATTTGTCAGTATTGATGTAGATAATAATTAACCTTTCTATGAGTCACTCTTGGCATACATGGTGAAGATGTTACAGTTTTGTTCTACTAATTCAGTTATCTTTACAACAAATTTGGAAGTCAATATTTAGAACTCAAGATTGACACTAAAATTGCCCAGAGGTCGTATATCTCTGGGTGAGGTCTTACTTGTCTGACACTCCCTAATGGGCCTCATCCATAAGATTTCAAGCAAGTATTGGATTGTACTGATTCACCACAACTTCCCTTTCTGATACCTTTTTGTCTAGGGAGTCTCTGTTCTATTCTTTTGTCCTTCAGCATTGCAACTTTAATAAAAACCCCAAGTATGTGATATCAATTGGAAAAATGATTGATATATGTTGCAATAATTACCTTGATGTGCAACAATATTAGAAGCATATCTGACTTTATCTCCCTAGACTCAGTGTCTTTTTCAATGTTTTCATGTCATCTGATATTCTCTTCATCAAGACTAATTCGGAAAAAAAATCCCTGTTCCCTCGGAAAAAAAAAATCCCTGTTCCCTGTCTTCAAGAATATTTCATGAAAAACAATATTGAGTCAGCTATCTCATCCCCAAAAGCCATCTAAAAATGCATGAAAGAAATAAATTATATCTGTGTTAGGGAAGACACTCATCTCAGTCCTTGAGTAGCCCACACATTGAATGATTTGTAGAAGTTTGTGTCCAGGCAGTTCATTCTTCTCCCTCTTTTAGGGTTGTGTTCCCAGCACCTCGTTTAGTACCTGCCTCATGTTCATGACCAGAATGCCTGTAGAATGGACCATGGGAGCTGCCCACATTCATTCATCCTTGACTCTTCTCTGCCTCATGACTTTATGCACCCTGCAAAGAGAGCACTGAGGACATCTAAAATTAGAGCATTTACTGTACAGTGACAACACATCCTTCTACAGGATACTGAGGTTGTCGTGGTATATTGGAAACAGAGACAGAATTTAAGCATGCGCTACTATCTCATTCAGGGAACATCTGGTTTAGTTTGAGGTTTTGTAAAGGATTACTTATTTTTTTTCCTAGCTGTTATTTTATTCTGCTTAGCCTGGCAGAATATTTATTGTTATTATCTTTAAAGAAATCTGCTCTGATATTGTTCTGAGGGCGTTAAACAATACTGAAAGCCTTAGGTAAGCATGCTTAAAATATATCAGTGTAGGTTCACTGGGGAACAACAACAAGGAAATTGCACCAATGTGAACTTACTAATGCAGATGATGTTTGAATTCAGCACAGAAATGTTCCTGATAGCCTTGCTAAGGAATGCTGGAGAATGAGACAAATATGTCTAAGGTTGACTCTTATGAAACCTCCCCTGAAATTTTGCACATTGATAATCCAAACCAGTCCAGTAAAGTGGAGCTTTAAAATACATCCTGTGGTCCATTATGTCATCTCAATGTATCTCCTACCCTTTCATATAGACTGCCTCAAACATTATTTTTGAGAACTAATTCAAGCCAGTAGAAGTTAAATTTTGAGACTGGAGAAAGCTGAAAATGTTTTAATGAGAAACAATCAAACATTCTGTTATGTCCGATCATATACTCGTCAGTTACTTCATTGTAAATGTTTTCTTATCACAAGCTGTGGTGACCTCATCAGCTAAGATGGTACAAAATACCTTGGGAGAAGAGTAGTGGCTCAAACCCTGCAGTATTAAATTAAGAAACGGCCTTGATATTTATCTTTTTGAAACAAAGCCTTAAGGAATTGCGGATCTTTATTCTGGATTCCTCCTTCAAAGTCTCTAATTCCATCTTGCTAATTTACTTGTCCCCAGACCTTTCTGAAAACATCTGCCTCTCCCATCTTGATAGCTGCAGTGTTTCTAACATGGAATAACAAGCATGCTTCATTACGGGTGCACAAAAAGGATAGGCATTTCCCAGAATGAAGATGCAGAAGCAGCTTTAACCCTGCAATTGCCCACTGAACCAAGAATGCCATAAAAAAAAACCAAAATAGATTAATCTTCTCATGAACAATAATTAAATTACCAAGGACTAAGGACAAGAATTGGCAGAGGTAAAAAACTTCAGTGATTTTTTTTTAATCAATGTGTACTTTCATTTAATCAGAAAAGGTGTCTGATACTTGCAGTACATTTTCATAGCTGCTATGTCATATCCAGTAGATCACAAAGAGGAAAGTTTGCTCTCATCTGACTAAAGAACTGAAACATGCAAAGGAAAATTATGCATGTAAAGGATTAAAAGCCTACACTGCTGTGTGCTGGAAAAGTTACAAGGGATTTCAGAATTCTGAGCACTTTTTTAAAAAATTATTTTAAATTTATTTTTGAGGGTAGCATCTCATAAAAGGTAGAATCCCATGCATCAGTTATACGTTCTACTCCTTTCACAGATTATCATTTTACTCTTTTAAGAAAAATACTATATTTAAATCAAAAGCTCTTCAGTTCTGAAGATTTTCATTATAAGGGTTGGCAGAGGTGATATTGGCTGATTCAAAGGTCAGTAATAACTTCTTGAAGCTTCTGACATTTTAATTGTATAAGTGTTGCCACTTTCATTTCACACAGTTTTATCATACTGAGCCCCTATAGCGACATCAATTACTTCTTCTTCCAATAAGTTTTCCAGTGTTGCGATTCTCCAGTCATCGCGCATTGCAAGTTTGCCCAGAGAGTGTTTGGGCACTAGAACCGCTCCCCAGGGAAGTGCTCACAGCACCAACCTTGACAGAGTTCAATAAGTGTTTGGACAATGTTCTCAGGCACAGGGTGTGACTCTTGGTGTGTTCTGTGCAGGGTCAGGAGTTGGACTGATAATCCTTGAGGGTACCTTCCAACTCATCATATTCTGCAATTCAGTGAAATATCAGGATTCATACCCCAGTTTGTGACAATGGCTTTGTACTTTTTTCTTTGTGGACGAGGGGAGAATACTTTATTTCTGCTTTGTCAATTACTTACATTTTCTGTAAGCTTTGTGTGTGTCTGTTCTTATCCGCACTTTGTGCTACAAATTTTCAAACTTCCAACTGCAAGATATTTCATGAGGAGCACAACTGATTAAGTCCAATTTCATATGAATGTATTACACAGGCTCTTTAGCTGTTTCTTAAACTCTTACTGCTTTGTCTCCAATCTTGCCTTCTAGTACTTTAGCTTTTGTCCTTAGCTCTTTTTCTCCTCCATGAAAGCTTTTATGTTCCATGTGCCTGGCAACGCTGCTGAGCTGAAACTGAATTTTTTTTCTTGTAGTAGAGGCAATAATCTTTATATTCCTGTGCCTGTTTTCATGAGACTTATTGGAACTTAAGAGCTGTGAGCTCTCTACTTCTGTGCTAAATGTGGTAGAAATTGGACAAATGCATGAAGATTATCAAGGAAAGTATTAGCAGATCACATAATCTATATCTCACAGAAATAAAATGGGTTCTTTATGATGATAATTCTGATTAGGACATGAAGAAAAATAGTTTTTAGAATTTTATTTTGCTAAAGAAAAATCAAATTGGCACTTAATGAAACTAAAATATATTTGTGAGTGACATATTCTCTTGTGCTCTGGAAAGTTTGTTTGATTGTGTGATGTACATTCAACCCTCAGTTTCTAAGGGCTTTCTGTACAACAGCCCTATTTTTCAGCAAATCATTCACTACCCTCAACTTGGATTTACCTTTGTGTTTCCTGAGGTTGCTTTCTTTCCCATCAGACCATTAATACAGATGGTAAACAGTCCCAGTATGAACACCTGATAAATACCAGCCATAACGATCTTAAAACATTTTGAGATCACTAGTTGAGCCAATTTTCCTCATAGCTCCAATACCCACTTAGTGTTTGTAAAATACACACATGGTGATTGATGTACAGTTCAAATAACTAAGTCTATTTAGCCTGGATACAAGTATTAATATAGAAATCTATGATTTTGCTGAGCTGTGAGACAAAGCTGCTGCTGCAACTGTGTGGCTATATCCCAGAGTATTTTTACCTGTAGTGAGCTGAGCCACTTTATACGGTATCTTTTCCAATCCAAGTGTGAGAATTTTCTTTTAGGCTCAGGGATCACGGCGATGAATTGTTGCAAGTCTATGAGACCCGTGGTGATTGGCCTGTGTTCCCACTGCAAAATTGGCAGGCAATAAGCATAAATGAGTTTTGTCCTGCTGGGAAAGACCACATGGGATTCATCAGGACTTTAGAGGAATCTGCTTCTCCCTGAGGGTATGAAGTGGTAAGCACAATTCTCTGTGACAAAGCTGGCAGAATCTTTTTTTGAAGCAGAATGATTTCCTCTGTGCTTTTTGTGACCAGAGTTGGAATAATGACATGATGCTGCTAGTAGGAAGCCACAGAATTTAAGCAAATGCCTCATCTCTCACGAATTATAGGCACTACTGTTTACTTTGAACACTGACAAAATGTTTTCCTGTAAAGATGGACAAAACTATTTTTTTTAAGTATCCTATCTCAGAACAAGGATAAGTAAGACCTAACAGTTCCAACTGAAATACATGTTTATAGTGATAAAACCAGTCCTGCAAAAACCACCTGTATTAAAATGAAAATACAGAAATGGAAGCAAAATTTCTGCTTTCTATTTTTTTCTATACAGCATCTTTACTGCCTGACTGCAGTTGCATTGCAACTGATGCATTTTCCTACATCCAACCCCTGCAGGAGAGGACTAAGCATTTGGAACATCTGTCATTTAATATAAATAGGCTAATTATTATATTTTTTCTGGTATTCTTAGTTGAGGAAGTACACAGTAGTTTAGAAAAAAGAAAAAAGAGACAGGTGGATTTCAGGAAGGGAAACTCACCTTATACCTTCAATAAATATCAGAAGTGTGTACATATATTTTTTTCTAAATGGGGATGAAATTCAATTTCCTTGGTGTGTGAATAGTTTGGGCTCCTCTTATAAAATTAGCTTATTAGCTCCAGAGGTGATTATGAGAGAGACAAAGAAAAAACACTGATATTGTGTCTTTGAAAAAAATAAATTCTAATGAATAAAATTTTTTTTAAAATTCCATGTTTTAGTGAAAGAATAAAGTTACCACTGGAAAAGAGAAGCAGCAATGCTCTTTTGTTGTATAAACAGGAAAACAGACAGCAAACCAAAACCAATTGAATAAAAACATTTTAGGAAAAATGAAAATCTTTAAGATTTTCTCTTTCTTTCTGCATGGAAATAAATATTCTGTATAGATCCTTGTTTGAGTATGTTGCAAGACTTCTTCCTACAGAAGGAATTAAAAAAAAATCAGAAAAAATATTAGTTTCTATTGGACTGCCTAGGATTTTGAAATACAGAAGTCCTATGTAAGAATTGCATTTGCAGATGACATATATGACCATTGATATCAGTGCTTATTCATTATTTTTACTGAGATGCCTAGCATAATGCAAATTATTTCTTTATAATCTTTCAGAATCTGTTGACATTTAAGGTTTTATTGGAATTCAGCAAACATCTGTCGATAGAATTGCTATTCACAACCTTGAATACATCATGCCTGATCACAGAAACTTAATCAGGATTATGACTCAGTTTTCAGGACACATCAGCTGGTCTCCACAAACTCTCTCATTTATCCTCATCCCTAAGAAGGTCTCAGGATATAAACATGTACCTGGTGTCTTTGATACCTTTCTTCATGCTTCTTTAAAGATGCTACAATGGCATTTACTGTACAGGGATTCTGACAGCATGACCCCATATAAGGCTACCTTTCAGCAAATTTCTTTCTTTATTTGTACCCTCAGAAAAATGATTTCCAAGAGAAAACAGAGCAGGTTTTGTTCTCAGTGCTTTAGTATTCTTTGTATCCATTTTTTAAAATTCTGGGTCATGAAGAAATAGCACTTAATGAACTTCACTAGCACAGTGGTTCTGCTTTCCTCACTGCCCTGCCTCTGCCTCTAGATTTCCATCTGATACTTCAAGAGAAGGTGAAAAGCCACTCTCTCTTTACCTGCTCAGTAAAGGTTCTGTGGGCGAAACAATTTTTTTCAATCTTTTCAGAAAAGTACCTGGACCTTTGAAGTGTGAGATTTTATTCTTAATCCATGAAGTAAGGACCTCAGGAACAGCTTCAGTCTTTACTTCTCTGTTAGGGAGCAATACAAATATGTTGCTATTCTGTCTCACTTCTCTATATTTCTAGTTGTTTTTCATTTTTTACAGACACTGGCTGCGAATAGTTTATAGACTGTAGAGACCTATGGAAACCTGCTAAGAGCTTTAAGACAAAGGGATAGAGGAGAAGAGTAGGAATATACCATCTCCACTGTCAGCTCCAGTGATTCCATCTGAACTACATTTGAATGGTAGAACAGATGGTTTAGGAAGTTCCTTAGAACCATCCTCCTTTAATTCCACATTTCAGGTCTATTTGTAACTTCAAGAGATCAAATACATTTTATTTCAATCCTAACTAAAATACAACTTTTTTTCTGGATGACCTGAATAACGTACTGAAGCCTTTTTAATGTCCTATGGAAACAGAAGCAATTTTGCTTGCAGTTAGGAAATGATTGGGAAATGCCTTCTGCTCCTTTCTGACCACCTTCAGAAAAGTAACTTGATTTGCTTCTCAGTACCTGAATGAAGGACCCCTAGTTTATTATATCATACAGTTTATTATGGGTACTTACCAACCAAATTAAGGATCTTGTAGAAGAGGAAGGAAACCCCCAGTAAGTTTCAAAATCTTTATCTCACATCCAGTTAAGATGATCACTGGGGACCACTTGAGCAAAAGTCAGAGCTGAAAGAGCATCTTCTTCTTCTTCTTCTTCTTCTGACAGTTTTGTATGCTGAAAGACTGAGACACATCCTGACAGAACAAAGTGTGTAGAAGAGATGAAGCTGCCATACAACCAGTCAAGTCCAGCATTAGTATGAGCCAAAGCCTCCCTTCCTGCCAACATAAAGACCATGCTGCTTTTTCAAACCATTTTTAAATTATGTCATTAGGTAACGAGGTGCTTTATCTAGATTCACAGTTTCTACTATTAATCCTGATGCTTCTCTTCTGTGACGGTCAAGTTGCATCTCACTGTGTGGTTTACTATTCAAAAAGATATTAGAAAAAAAATACAGAACAAGAGCATGTCTGAAAAGTGTTGTGTGTGGTTTTCTTGTAAAGCTGAATGTCACTTCCTCAGGAAGCACTGTCCTATGCTTCTGTTAGTAAGGATATTTATTGTGGATTCAGCTTCTGTCTTCCTTTCTGTGCTAAACACTAATCAAACTATGTGCTAATTTATCTATTGGGTGGATATTTTAAGTAATATTTCATTTACTTTAACCAGTCAACATTGGAAAAATATTTCAGAGAATCACAGAATCATAAAATATGCTGAGATGGAAGGGACCCATGAAGATCACTGAGTCCAGCTCCTGACCTTGTGGGGATACCCCAAAAATCCCACCATGTGCCTGAAAACATTGTCCAAGCACTTCCCAAAGCCAGGCTTAGTGCTTTGGCCACTTCCCTGGGGAGCCTGTTCCCTTCTACAGAGCATTATGTTATCAATATGGAATCCCCATTATCCCGTTCTGACAGTAGTTTTGAACATTTAAACATTGATGATATTAAGCAGAAAATCCTGGATTCTGAATCAACTCAGGCTTTCCTAAGGCAGTTTTAGGAGTTCAGTGCATCAAAAAGAATTGCAGCATACAGTATAATCTGCTCAGTTTTTACACAATGGTAAGAAATCTAGGAAGTGCTTGATACAGATGCAGATTTTTGATTATGGAAAAGCATGCTTCTAATGTGATCACTATGCCATCCATAGTTTTCTGTCCTCCATTCTTTTCTTATGTCCTCCATACCCAAAAAGTGATTCCTTGTTTTCAGTCCTCCAGGAATGAAGAATTCAAAAAATAACAGTCTGACAACTTAAGTCACCAGAACACCTTAAAAGAAAATGCTCTCAGTGACTGAGGACATAAGATTTACTTGATGAAAAGTCTGCTTTAAGTCCTTTACTGAGTTTTGTACATTTGTCTTATCATTCTTTTAATGTACTCTGACTCATTTAGTAATAGGTCAATAAGATCTAAAATTTAAGGGCTAAATTTCACCTCTAGTAGGAATAAAGGTTTGTTTTCCAAAGTAACTACATTTATAATTTTGTTATTTTTTCCCTCAAAAATAATTTTTTGCTTGCATATGTAAAAATAAAATAAGAAATACTCTTTGTAGCACTTTTGGTAACATATACCACATATAACTTACTATACCAATGTTTATATTGTAAGCTATTGTCTATACCGAATTAAAAATATGAATCAGAATTATATATATATTGAGTATGTAATTTCTAGTCATCTTCCTCAGATCAAGGCACGCTGGACAGAAAAAAAAGAACACAATTTCATATTTGAAAGAGTTCTTATTGGTCTCTACAACGACCTGAAACAAGATTGTAGTGAAGTGAGTGTCAGTTTCTTCCAAAAAACAAGCAATAGGACAAGAGGAAACAGACTGTAATTTTGTCAGTGCAGGTTTAGGTTGGATACTAGGAAAAAATTAACCAAAAAGGTTGATCTTTAGAATAGACTGTCCAGGGAAGTGGCTGAATCACCAGCTGTGAAGGTATTTAAAAGACAAGAGTGTAGATGTAGTGGTGAGGGATATGGTTCAGTGGTAGACTTGGCAGTGCTGGGTTAACATTTGACTTGGTATTCACAGAAGTCTTTACCAACCTAAATGATTCTATGAGTCTGTGACTGAAGGGTTTGACACACAAAAGATTCCTTTGATAATAAAAGATACTACCTCATTAGCAGAATAATTGTCATGCAGGTAATTCTTATACCAACCCTTAGAGGGATCACCTTTCTAAAAAGTCTGTTTTTTCCTGTCAATTTTCATTTTGAAACAATTTCCTTTTTTCATATCTCTGACAGAAACATGATTAGTGGCCTCAAGATGACAAAGCTACACATATGTTATGAATTGGAAGAAAAAAGTTCTTTTTCTTTTTATCTCTTTAGTGACATCCATTAGTGTAAGCATCTTTTTGTGTCCTTTGTAATGGATTGCTGCAAAGGAAATCCTTTGCTTTCTTAAAATCCACTTCTCAGCACTATTTGTGAGGGAAAGACCGAACACAGTACAGACTTTAAATGAAGGTCAGCATTAGATGTTAGATATAAAGCAGAGAACAAAAAGATGAAGAAAAGATAAACTATACAAAAGGGTAAGATTTATTAGGAAGTTAAGCCACTGAAGGGAAGGAAAAAAATAAGCAGGTTTTTTAAACTTTTAAGAAAAGAAAATGAAGTATGTTCTAAGTGAGTTCTAAGGCAAGTGTTTATTTCATTAGTGCTGCATAAATAATTTTATGCTCTTCCTCTAGTCCTCATAAATCTAGCTAATATGATATATCCAGTGATATAAGAAAAGTACCGGACAAAAGTAGAATAGTGGTGTGGATTTTCACACTCATGTGAAGCACATACTAGAGATATAGGGAATTACTTACCTCTTATGCCTAAAGAATTATCTGAAATAAGAATATGAGAATCCTTTATTCTATGTTCTTCCATACTTCTAATTTCACTGGATAGAAAACTTTTATGATGGAGCCTGTTATGGCTGTTGTTGTTCCTGACCTGTTGTAGTTGACCAGGATTTACTTGGAGTTCTTTCTTCACCTCAATAATTTCTTCAATTTCTTTCATTTTGAAGCTACCAGATCTGGAAGATACCTGTATGGGTAGTGGAGGTATGCACATGGAAGAGAACATCTGCTTCTTAGAAGGAGCCTCATGTGTGATTTATTCAATGTCACAAATTTTACAGAAGGAGCAAAGGTAGCCACAGATTACTTACAGGTGTATGTATTTTTAAAAAGCTTTTAAAATTAGATTTTCTTCAATATATAATATTCAATGTGTAATAAAAACGTGTGATGATACAGTGGCTGATACTTAATAAATGAAAAAGGGGAACAGAAGAAAAAGCTACAGAGAGAAACAAAGTCATAGCAACATAATGTACATGGAGATGCCTGCATAATTACAAGGATTTTAAAATTAGCAGTATCCAAACCAATAGTCAGCCAGACACATCATCAGGGTTGTGGCTAGTACTCTGTTATCTAGTATTTGCACATTTTGAGATGAAAATGAGAAAATACACACTCTGTCACTAGTATTAGTCTGACAGAATATAAAATATCAAAACTGGAGGCTCAATAGAAAGTTTCAAAAAAGAACAATGGGCTGTACAATGTACTGGTTAGCAATCAGAATGAGCCACTTGGCTAAAACTGAAAAAGATTAAACTATTCCTATTTTCTAGCAAAGATAATGGATTTTCTTGTTTCTCTTAGGAATAGGAAGTCAATTTTTTCCTATTGGAGATTGGAATGCAAACCCTAGGGACCCCTAGAGCTTAAAGGGAAAAGTCATTTTCCTTCTTTTTATTACTTTTCCCCACCTCTTTCATACAGTTCTCATTATTTAAATAAACCATATAGAGAAGATAAAATAGTAGATATGTTTTACTAAAAAATAAATCATCACAGAAAAGTACTGGTCACATAGAAAAAATCAGCTGATTTTATGGAAGTTTTATATAGTTAACTTGCAGAAGTGAAGGCAGATTTGTTGAAGTTTGTCTCCATTTTCACCTCTTCAGCACACAAACCATGCTGAATGCTAATATTTAAGAAACTGTAGGCTAACACTGCAGGGTCCAAAATAAAGGTCATTTATCCACTCGGGTTTTCTTCTACCACTTGGACTTTCACTTAATTAAGTTTTAGAAAACTCTGTGTGATTTCAGTCTCAAGGTACTTTTATCTTGTAATCATGCACCTTCTGGAAAATGCTTTCATTTGCTCTGTTTTTTGTACTGCTGGATTTTAAATTACAGTTTTTCTTTCTCAGCAGCAGTAATGAATCTTGTCTACTAATCACAGCCTATAACTTACTGAGCTTTAGCTCCTCTGAAATAGATTGCAATAATATTCTCTTATTCCACATAATGACAGAATAGTTGGGATTGAAAAGGACATCTGGACATCATCTAGTGTAAAGTCCCTGCTAAAGAAGGTTCACCCAGAACAGGTAGCACAGGATCATATCCTGGCAGGTTCTGAGTATCTCCAGAGAAGACTACACAACCCCTTTGAGAAGCCTGTTCCAATGCTCTGTCACCTCACAGTAAAGAAGTTTTTCATCATATTCAGATGGAACTTCATGTATTTCACTTTGTGCCCATTGCCCCTTGTCCTGTCACTGGGCACCACAGAAATGAGTCTCATCCCATCTTCTTGATACCTGCCTTAAGATATGTCTAAATGTTGTTAAAAGCCTTTCTAAATCTTCTCTTTTTGAGACTGTAATGTGTTTGTAATCAGGAATTAAATCATGCATCACACCTTGGTGAACTTTCAAGTATTTGGTACTCCACAGATAAACAGCTAGTGCATTATTCCACTACTCCAATCTCAGAGGTCTGAAAACTAGACTGTGCAGTTCACAATGAGTTGCTAAAGATGTAACCAAGAGCAGTGCATGTCTTTTCTAATCACTCTTAGAATACATTTCTTTCAGATTGCAAATGTTTGTATCTGGTAACATAACCTGCATGTAATGAAGTGTCTCTGGCCTGAAGAAAGTACTTTAAAAGTCAAATCTGAACCTAGCCTTTCCACTGAATGCTTTTGAGTCTTTGGTATCCTCCAGAGCCTTTTAAGTTGAAGTGCCCTGGAAGATCATGACACCTTTTCCAAAATAGACCATTACCATATTTTCTTTCTTCCATAACATCTGCCCGTCACTGAGTCCAACCCTGGTGATGCCACACACAGTACTATATACAGGACTCATGCTGTTATCTCCCAGAATGCTACAGCAAAAGGCAAGAAAAAGAGGTAATTTTGACTGGGAAGCAACTTTACAAAATGCTTTCAATACTGAGCTGTGAGGCCTCTTTGCTTGAGGGATTATCAGTCCCCATATGTTGGAGCTGGTTTCATTGGGATACAAAGACTTGACCTGACTAAATAAAAGGCAGAACAGGCTACCTCTCCCTTACAGTGTAAAAGTTCAAGTACATACATGTCATAGGCTCCATCCATTGTCTCATTGGAATTTGACAGATATTTGTTTGGATACTAGTAACAAAAATAAGCTCATGCAGTCTGGGAAATGCTTTTTAAACAAAGAGTACAAGTTCTGCCTGTGTTTTCTGTTTGTTTGTCTATATGTTAGTTGTACATTTTCCTGTCCAAAACCACCACAGCTAGTTGAGGTGGTGTCTCTGATTGAAGGGGTCATGGGGGCCACAGAGGCAGGGAGGATGGAGCAATGCAGAGCAAGAGCCGTGAGCAGTGGGCGCTGAAGCATGAAATTACGTCAGGGATGTGCATGTGTGTCATGTATGCTGCTCACCCACGTGTCCATGGTGGCAAGGCAGTAGTGATTCAGGTTGCTCAGGGTGCAGGTTTCCCAAGTAATAGAAGCTGAAGACAGGTTTCCCACTAACAAGCAAAGAGCTCAGTTCTGTCAAGTGTAAGCTGACAACAGGAGATGCAGAGGTTTTTTTATGCACTCACTGCAAGGCCAAAATGTATTTCTGCCAACCTGTGGGCTTAAGAGCAGGGTAAGTCTGTAGCATAAACAGGTCCTGTGAAGATGTCAGACTGGAGACTATCTCACCAGATGAGTATCCACAAGGTTTTTTCTCTACTTTTCAATTACAGTGTTTTTGATTGCTGCTCAGGGTCTTGAAAATAAAGAGTTTGTACCTGGGCAGAAGACAGGGCAAGTGCACCCCAGAGAAGGCTGTCAAAAGGTAATATAGATGCAAGACTATTTCATTTTATTTCCCATGGCTCTTTCTTCTACTTTCAGAGCAGAGTTATGGTCTTGATGTTCAAAATAGGCAAAAAAACCAAAGAGCCAGAGTAGTGCTTCACCACTACCCACAAGATAAGTTTTGCTTCTCTTGATCTGCACATCCTGACCCTGACTTGCTGACTCCGATTCCTGGCTTGCTTCAAAGCTGCCCCATTGGGATGGACATGCCTGGTGACATGGACTCTTGGATAAACCTGACTACTCTGAGCAGACTGGTTCTGCTCACCCTGTTCATGTACTATGAGACTGCTGCAGATCACTCAGTGAGGAATTGGTCCTGTACCAACTCTATTCCTATACAAATTGTGCTTCTGCTCCCTACAGTAATGGGTCTACAGTGCACAGTTCTTGTGTGAAGTGTGACATTTGCCCATATTCACACTAATGTAACATCCATGCAGTATTTCAGCCAGTAGAAGACATAGGCAGAGGAAAAGGAGCAGTCAGAAGAATAATGATTAAAATGTGAGCAGAAGTGAAGACCTTTATGTCTTCAAACATTACTGCCAGAATATTCATTGTCTTGAGACCTCAGGAAATCTCTGCCTACTGCTGTAACTACTTTCTCTCTCAATCCACTTGCCTATGCTTGGATCAATACTTCTCCCCCAGGACAATGCAGTAAATTAACTAACTTTGCTAATGGCAGTCTTACTTTGTCAGCAGATTTCTCATTGGCTTAGAGAATGCATGGAGCATTAGTCCTTGTGTGTGCTATTTCAATTATATTCAATTATATTGGATACACTCTAGTGATATTTCCAAAATAAAAGCCTTAAGAAAGGCTATTTTTTCAAAAGTGTCATGGAAGGTAGTCCCATGCTGTCAAGCAAATATCATGCAGGCTTTTTCATAAACACCAATGTAGCAGCCACCCACTGGAAGCATCAGGAATGCTCTATTAAACTCTGCCATATATCTCTAAGAAGTGCGAACAAACAATCTTCCATTGAATGCTAAAAATGGGGAAACCATAGAAACTATGTCAGGTTCTCTCCAAAATAAATTAATTTTAACAGAAACAAAAAAGAACTTCAAACAACATCAAAATTACATCACCTTCCTGTGAATAATAACCATTATTATTATTGTAATTAATCAAATCCAAAGTGTCTGTGTAAATTAATAATTAATAACAAAGTACATTTAGTAAGAAATTAAACACTCAGAGCCCATTTAAACAGAATACCAACTTAGCTTCTTCACCAAAAACATAATGGACTGACTATAACTCTAGAAAATAAAGAGAAACTTAATTTTATGTCTAGTTGAAGGTTTAGCATTTTTCATTTTCCTTAATTTACAAGTTTATTGGGCAAATGGATTGAGAAGGAATGTTTTTTCTGAACTAAAATGGCACATCCTAATGGCTCATTGATTCAGAAGTAGGATTTTTTTTTTACTAAACAGTTGTCTATATACAAATCATCCTAACTTTTGGAGATGTCATAATTTTGAAAAGTTGACCGTACTTTTCTTTTTAAACGTAGGCCACACGACTTGCCCAATGCAATCCAGGAAGTGTGCAGAAAAGTCTTGCAACCTGTCATGTTTTATTCATCACATAATTTCTTTTTAAAGGTGTTAAATTATTTTATTTAATATATTGGTGTAGACCCACTTAAATCAGTAAGATCATGTGTTGCATCTTCATCAGGGGCTCCTCATCTCTCTAGCCACTATGAAGTCTAACTGATAATAGTTCCTTAAGTAATGTAGAATCAAAATTTTTAAGGATTCTTCTTCCTATTGTTGCATATGCTCCACTGCAGATATTATTTGACCTCATCTCTCTTAAATGGTATGGTGGCAACAAAATACATAGAAACATTATGGAATATTATGGCAGGTTCTTTTTTTCTCTCTGCCCCTCTGTACTGTTACCATTATTTTAATGAAAATGGTTAAACAATATCAAGCATTTTACAGATAATATTTGGGTGTAATATATAAAATATATGAACATATAAATTGGACAATGGGCAGTCTTTTCCTGATATCTATCTACTATTTCTTTAAATTTTATGTCAAGTTGTCTGTGAAGCACCTAATTTTGCACACAAACAAATGTACAAAAATAGTTAAACCTCTGAGTGAAACAAGTCAGTTTTATTCCCAACAGAGAGAGAAATAAGAGTGGAAGATGTGATGCCCTACCTTAATCCTGAGCTGCAGCTAAACTGTTACAAGAATAGGATCATAAAAAAAACAGAAATTCAGACTCTGTCTCTGGAGGGAGAGACTCCACTTAATCAGGATGCATATTAGTATGAAATCCATTTAACTGAGAGATCTTTCAGGGGAACAGATTTAAACCTAATAATACTAACAGTAATGGTGATTTAATGTCAGACATGTTACTGCTTGGTAGGTTGTCTAGGAGTATGATAGTGAACATCACACCTTTTGGCAGTCTCATGTTTGTTCTCACCTTCTTGCCAATTTATTAGCTCTGAAGCCTTCCATTGAAAGCACACACTGTGGGTAGGGTTTGTATTCCAGCTGCTGAGCTTGCAACCAGAAAACCAGATATTATCTGTATGTGTAGTCAGGCCAAAGTCAGCTGTATGAAAGTGTTAAAAAGACAAATCAAATACATTAGAACAACACTTACTTGGTATTTCCTACACATTATTAATATGCAAACCTTAAAATATCTGAAATTTATTTTCTGAAAATATTAAGTATGTTCTCTATTTGTCAACATTGGTAGTAGAGTTTGTCAGGGCATTGTAAATGCACACGTCACTGACGTGCATTATTAATAACAGAAATATTCTTGGCACTGAGCAGGCTTTAGCTCCGTGCCAGCTGCTGAACATGTTTCACCACACTTTCATTTCACAGCTGCCTTCCTTACCCTCCAGAGGCAAAGAACAAGCTATGCCTCTGTTCAAGTGCATACCCTTGCCCTACTCTGCTAGAATGTTTATGCTCAGAGACTGTCCAGCTGATCAGCTCTTCAAGCCTTGAGACTGGAGCACAGCTACAGGTACAGGCTGTATACACCTCCCAGGTCTTGCACTGTGTGCAGAAACACATCCAATAGGTTTGCTAGCTCAAAAAAATGCTCTCTGTACTGTAACCACCAGTCCACACACTGCTCAGGTGTAGCTCTGCAGATGGATCACAGTTATCAGCCTGGAGACTCCAGAACCCATTTTATCAATGTATATAAACTCCTCACCATTGGAGCCTCCCCAGCTTCTCAGCAAGTTGTAGTGCAACTTTCCTAGTTACTAGTAGTAAAAGGGAATTGGAGTTGAAGAATGTAAAAAGGGATTACAGACCTCTCCAATTCAGAAATTTCTAGAGGATGAAGATGTTTCAAAATGGATGCAATAACTAACATCAATGTGGAATGATTCTAAAATATTCATTAAAATTGGCTAATTCTGATTCACTTTCAACTTGCTCACCAGCACGAATGAGGCTTTTGTTGTATAGCTTTGACTGAATTATTGGATGTTAGATTATTTAAATCTGATACCATTATATTTCAAAGTATTATTATTTTTCTTTAATAAATATTACATGTGTAGTTAATATTTTATTGTTATAATCTCTGCCTTTTATCAGTTGAGAAGTATCAAGCCACAGTAGTGCTGCCATTCCCAAACAGGCTACAGGTGGCTGCAAAAAAGGAAAAATGATTGAATGGCTGAACAATGAATATATGTATGCAATATTAAATATTCCATCCCATTTCAGGAAATGATGCTCTTTACCCTTTGTTGGGCTGATTTTTTGTGATCCTGCTATATTTAGTTTCTCAATAAAAAGAAGACATAAGAGGAAGATGAGGTAAGAAAAATTAAAGAAGTTAAAAAGTGCCAGAAATGGAAAGATAATCCAGTTTTCATAGAAATAGGTAATTAACATGTCAGGTACAGTATTTTTGATGTGAAATCTAAAGCATTCTTTAAAGGTTACAAGTAAATATTTGTCTTTAGTACTTCCTATAATGATTATTTGATGCTGCCATCAATATGACTGCTCTTACAACAAAATACACTGGAAGCCAGCTATCTGCTTATTACTAGTTGAACAATTACTTTCACAAGTATATCTAAAGGTTGGGATATGGGTCTTAAACAAAGAAGAGAAGTTATTGTGTCTGTAAGTTATTTATCTGTAATCTGTGGATAAAGATGTTTATGTCTTTAGTAATATGTGTACAGATCTGCTAAAAAGTAGGTCACTATATATCTAAGCACAAGTAGTTCTCATAAACGGATGCAAGACATTTGTTGAGATGTCAGATAAATGTTCTCACACAGAAAGACATATTTCAAGAACGTTGAATAAAATGACCACTTCTGATTTTATTATTTTAATTTTATTTTTAAATGTCTATTTCCATATGACAGGGGGGTTTTTATGTCCTCCCAGTTGCACACATTATTGTGTTCCCTGAAATTTTTAACATCTTTAAGGTGATGGGGTTCAAAGCAATTATCCTCATGCTAACTAGGGCTAGTAAAATATTCAGAAAATCCTAAAAGTGCCTGCCATGAATCAAGTGTTATTATGCTTCTTTCATTTGCCAGTGTCAGGACGGTGCTGAGATTCCAGTGTTGCTGTGTGTATTTGGTATGCACACAGTTCCCCTGAAGTGTGCTGGTGATACATGGAAAAAACAGAGCTATATGACTACAGGGCATACTGAGAGAAAGGACCTGGGATCACACTGTCACATCAAACACACTGGGACTATTTCATCACAGATTACACATTCTGTAGTCAAACACACTTGTGAAAAGGTGAATAAAACTCCATCATTGTCTTTTGACAGGTTTTTGCAGTGAACACACGAGTATGTGTCACACACAGTAGTAAACCTATGCAGACTAGAACATCAAGATTTAAAACTTTCTAGTAGTAAAGAACTGTAAAGAACTACTAGAAAAAAACCCTGCCTGGAATGCAAAAGAACCAGCTTTATACATCCTATAAGCCCCATGAAACCTTATGGCATCTTACACTATATCTAAAAATTCATCTTGCAAAATATCTATGACAGGAAATGTGTTTGGATTTTGACTTGAGATGACAGCAAGCTTATTTAAGACAATGATTCTACAAAAAATGGACCAGATCTAAATGCACTTTTTCACCTGTTCATCTTGAATTACTGGTAATATTCTACTAATGTCATTATTACAATCAGAATGTTAGTCTGACATTCATTGGCTTCAAAGGTTTAACTCAGGTGCTGGCCATATTGTTGGCATCTAAAATCAGTAAATATCTAGCTATAAATATTTATCCATCTGAAGTTTGCCAAATCTTGTGTAACAAAGTAAAATACATATTTTATAAAAATTTGCATAACCTCAAAACCTTGTTGCTATTGTTGTTTTTTTCTCACACAAATGACAAATGTATATGTAATTTTGTAAATTATTTAGGGCTGTTTGCCTTATTTGATCAATTAAGTGTTTTTACAGTAAGATTAAAAAGGCAATGAGTATTCAACACAGTGCAACAGACATCATTCAATTTACATTGGATTTTGGTGGGTATGAAAATATATGGCATAAATAGAAATTGAGAAAGTGATCTAGAAAGCTTCAGCAGGAAAAGAACAATTTAGCAAAAGACAGCAGAGTAGATATATATTTACTCTTTTGATACATTGGCTAGAGAAACAAAAGCCATCTAATATAGATAATGAGAGGTTTTAATGGATGAAATTAATTGCACTTCCTCACAGATGTAAGCATGGGAAATATCAGATGATTTTAGAGTTCCCTAACTCAAGAATACTAATACAGAAATTAGGGAGAAGGGCAACAAAAATGACACAAAGGTGGGAGGGAAAGATATATGACTACATGAGATTTGCATATATTAATAAAATAAAAAACACAGCCAACAAAAGCCTGGGAGCTAGGGAAGGCAAGCAACTAAGGGTACAGCTCCTGTAGAAGTCATCTACTGAAGGGATCAGCAGGGTGTTTGACATATGGACAGGTCAGTGAGGTTAGGCTTTGAATGTGTAAAGTGAAGTAAAAAAGAAGAGTACCTGGAAGACCACGTGCAAAATGTCTCAGACAGGTCTCCAGGAACAAAGAAACATTTTTATTTTAAATTGTCTGTTCCCATCTGTAACAATGGCATAATAAATACCAGCCCTTCATCACACAGAGATATTGTGAAAATGTTTAATACCTGTGAAACACTTAAATATAGTGTAATTATTAGTTTTATACAAACCCCCAGATGTAAATAAATATTTCTGAGTTCATAAAGAGGTTGAAAACTGTGCAATAAATACAGTATAGATCAACAAAATGCACAAGACCAAAACAAAATATTGAACAGCTGTTTGCTAAGTAACCATTATCCTGCCAGTGCACAGAACTAAACACAGGGGAACAGACCATTGCAATCATATAATTAAGACTGAATCAAGATGCTAATCTAATAAGCCTCTGCATTAAGAATATATAGGAGCTTAAATCTTGCATTTCTTTTGCCCTGGGTGGTGAATGCTCCAGCATGAAGAATTTGTGTGCCATTTTCTAGGCTTTTTTCTAAAAACCTCACTGAGACAACAGTTTTCTCATTATACTTTTCACAACATTACATTGATACTTAATAGGATAAAAGCAATGCTATAGTCTTTGGCTCCATGCTGAATGTTGCTACTTGGTCTAATAAGGAACCTGATAACAAATGTTTAGCTTTTATGGAGACCAGAACTAGAGCAGTATGAAAAGCAATGCTTTGCTGGCAGGTTTCACAGAATTTTATCAGAAGAAGAGCAGGGTTTGGAGTAGGGCATTTTCTGTGCAGAGCTATACCTGCTAGACACAAATTCTTCTTCCCTATCTCTTCAAGTATGATCCCATTTTGTCCTAGGGGCTGGGAAAGGCTGCTAGAAACCCATATCTGAAGGGTACATATCCTTTCCTTGGCTTCTCCAACAAGCCAAGCAGGGCTGAGGTCAAACCCAGGGCCCAGTTCCTGAGCCACAGGGATGGCCACTGGCTGGATCAGTAAGACCCCAACAAAGCCCTACCCAACAAATCCTCGACCCTCTCCTGCAGTTGCTGAAGAATAACCAGTGCTGTATATTTAGAAAGAGTACAACAAACAAGCTTGTTAAAGTGATCCTCCTTATTTTCTCTGTTTCTGTCAGCCAGCTCCTCAGGAATTCCCTGAGCTAGAAAAAGCATGTTTTACAGAGAGATAATGTCCCCATGAAACACTCCTGTCCTTCCTTGCCCTTCAAACCCATATCCATATCCAAACCTAATTTGTATTTCTCTGCTTCTTTCCTCTCTAATGCTGCATTTGCTCTGCTTTAGCCTCCAAAGTTATCCTCAGCAACACAGGACAGATGGATGCCTGCTCTCAGATAAGCATCCTGGAACCACCATAAAATGTAGCATCAGCTCA
This sequence comes from Dicaeum eximium, assembly GCA_013396995.1. Classification (NCBI taxonomy): domain Eukaryota; kingdom Metazoa; phylum Chordata; class Aves; order Passeriformes; family Dicaeidae; genus Dicaeum; species Dicaeum eximium. The sequence continues at coordinate 4,289,339 of VWZP01007940.1, forward strand.
AAATGACATTAAATATAAATAAACCTAGTCTCTGAGTTTAAGTAGGCCCAAAACTGTGAAGCAAATTAAAGTTTATAATTTCAAAAGTCTTTTCTTTATGTTTACTGAGGTTATGATTTTTAATGCCAATACAGATGTCAATAGAGTTTTCCCCCTCAAAATATTAAAAAAACTTTCTTAGTAAAAAAAAATTCTTCTGAATTCCTTTAGTATTGTTCTCTGAAATAACTAATCAATTCACACTAATATTAAATAATAATAATAATAAATAATCAGCCTGCAAGACATACTTCCAAACAATTAAGGTTTGCTAGGCTTTTTACAAAATGTCTTTCAGCCTTTCTGACATGGTGATGAGGAGCAACAAATCTTGAGGTGGAAGATGCACTCAGAGGAAGAAGAGTCCTTGGGAGAAGTGCCTGATGAAGATTGCAGTATGCTTTGAAAATTTTAATCACATGAACCCTTGTCTATATGCATGTCTTTTGTGTGGCAAATCTGGCTTAAATGGCCTAAAGCATGAGTCCAATGCATTAATTTTTTCTGAATTTCCAGGTCTATTTACAATGCAAGGTGAATTAAATGTAAGATGGACTATTCTGAGATGATCACTAAAACTTAACAAATAAAAATGTCTTTTAGGTCTAATTAAAAGAATAAACCTTTAATTAATGATAGACAACTGATGAGGATTTATCCTATATTATAGTGAATGCATATTTTTCTATGGAAGATACTTGAATTTCTAAGAAACCAACAAGAAGACAGTGCTCATGCAAGATTTACTTCTGTTCACTACCTGACACAAATCAGATGTCAACCTTTTGCCTCTTAGGAATGCCACAATTAGCAGACATATGAACAATCAGTGAAAGGCCATCCTACAAAGGATGCATACAAACTTGCATAATGTCTTCTCTGGAGATTTTGTAGCTATTTAGTAGCCTAAACAATCAAGAGTGATATAGAGTAGAAATGACTAAATCAAAGTTCTCCTGACTTTGAAAAGAATGTATAGTTTAGAGTTTGAATTGTATAATTGGGTATTGTTGGAACCTTGCAAGTAAAGTTTTTATCTCCTTATTGAAAACTCTAGGGAAAATGCATTATTGAAAGAAACCAATGATTTCTATGACCTAATTAAAAATCATAAATATTAAGGAAATGGAACTGACAAGTTTTTCTAAAAGAACTGAGCAAAAAGCAAAAATAATGTAACAGTACAAAGAATTGCTGTTGAGCTAATCTCACATTAAAAACCTGTCAGGAGCATGATAACTGGCCCAGATTTGCATAAACTATTTTAACATGCAAATACATTGTGCATACGTTATTTTAAATGGAAGTCTCAACATTTTTCTGTTTTTTAAAACTTCTTTATTTCTACAGAAAGCACTTTTCTTCCGTCTCCCACTTCTTTAATGTTATGCTTTTTCTGATTCCCCGGGAATCTTCTTTGGTGTTTTACTCCAAATTAAAAGAAAACCAAACAACCAAAAGTGTCATTTTCATATTCCCTGCTGCTTAAAAAAAATATTTGCATGATACAATGCTTTAGGTTACATAAGAGCTCATCAGTGTGTGTGTGTGTGTGTGTGTGTGAGTGTGTGTGTGTGTGTGTGTGAGAGCACCTGCGTGTCTCTAAGGCTGAGAGCAGAGGGGCTCAGGTGTGGTACCAGGGCAGGTCTAGGTGAGTGGCTATGTGTGCCTGTGTGTGCACAAGAATCCACATCAGCAAGCAGAGTGGGACTTTTTATGCCCAGGGCCAGCACCATTTGGGAAACTGGGGTCCAGGACCCAGGAACTGGAGAGACTCGGAAAGCCCAGCTTCTGGAGAGATCCTCATTGTGCATATGCATATAAACATATTTTCACCAGTGAACTTTTTCATGTTTAGACAGAGAGGAGAGCAGAATGAACCCATTGTTCACATCTGTATTCGTGCAAGCTGTGCTATTAGTTGTACCTGCAGACATGGAGCAGCAGCAGCCTCACTTCTCTCGTGCCTTGGATTGAGACACAATTTATCTTCCTTGAAGATGATGTTCTTCTCTCTCCCTCTTTGGTCAAATACAGTTTAAAAGCAAACCACTTGTGATGATGTGTGATGTTCACATTAGCAGGTATCTCCCATTTTTCATTCTCTACCCACAGTCATACTGTATCAAAAATACAAAGAAAATATAGGAACTAGATATTAAAAATGCACAGCAGTTTTTTTCTTTTTTTATATAATACTCTTTTGTGTGAATGTATTTTCTTCTAGATTCCTGCTTGAGGCAGTGTTCTCATCTATGTTTTTTAAGTAAAGTGTGTTTTGCTGTGTCTTAATTGACATTTTTGCCCCAGTGGGTTCACCACAGAAAAAGTGATAAAAGTGTTTGCTGTCTTATCTGCCCAAGGTATTGTTAGCTCTTTGTCTCAAATGAAATTATGACTTTTCTTCTGGGGCAGTGTTCTTCACAGAAACAGTGGTGACTTTTTTACAGGAGTTCTGACTAGAGACAGCTTACCTAGTCTTCTACAACCTGCATGATGCCTGAGCAGTAGCAATATTTCCACCACTCCTCATTTTGAAGTTAAACATTTCCGTCCATAAAAAGTTCCGTTTGAAAAGTAAATGCTTCAGAATCAATGCCATCATTAATCCCTTCATTATCCACAGCCTTCATATGATTATGACACACTTCTGTATTTAGGTTTTCAAATCACATGTGTGCTAAAAGGTAAGAAGCCTTTGTGAGGGCTTCAGTTCTCATATTGACACATCTGAGGATGTGACTTGTGCAGTGGCCCTTGTCAGTAGGGTTTGGCTGCTGCTGTTCTTGGTGCTTCTCACCTTACAAAGAGAGAGAGGAGAAATGGAGAATAAGTACTAATTAAAATGCAACATTCAGTGAGGTAAAGTCCATATTTTTGATTGGGTTAAGATGTGATCACAGAATCACAGAATTAACTAGGTTGGAAAGGGTCTTTGGGATCAAGTCCAACCTATAACCTAGCACCACCATTTCAACTAAACCATAGCTCTGAGTGCCACATTCAATCATGTTTAAACACCTCCATGGGTAAGGACTCCATTGCCTCCCTGGGGCAGCCCATTCCAGTGTCCAATCACTCTTACTGAGAAGAATTTTTTCCTAACCTCCACCCTAAACCTCCCCTGGAGCAGCTTAAGTCTGTGATCTTGTCGCGGTTTAAGGCAAATTTGGGAGCAGACCTCCAAAGGGGCCCTCCAGAAAGCAAATCCACGTGGCCCCTACCCCCAACTGGTTCGGGAAAAAAGATTTCCTCGGAGAGTAGTGGAAAAGACCCTGTTTACTTCACAGGCCAGCACTCCCCAGCACAAAACAAAATGAACAATACCCGCTGACAAAAACTCTGCTCTGAAGAGATGACAGATTCAGAACAGTCTCTCCTGTGGATGGTTGCTGTTATCAATCCCTCCGGTGCATGGAAAGGCTGCCCAGGGCGGGCCCCGGCGGGCCGCAGGGTGTGCAGGTCTCGGTGCTTCCTCAGGTCTCTGGGCAGAGCAGGTTCGAACAGCTCTGAGAAAATGGATGGAAAAACAGTCCAGGGAAAAACTCCTTTGTCTCACCTAACTACACTAGCTAACAAGCAGGAGCAACCCTGTCCAGCTTCCCGTCCGTGCCCAGGCAGCACAGCACACACAAGGCCGCGCGTGGGGGGGTGAGGGCAGTCTCTGATAACAACTTGTGCTGCTGCTCCTGCCCACCCTCGCTCTCTGGCAGTCTTCAAGGCACAGAGTAAACATCCAGCATAGAGAGAACAGACGATTTGGGGATACAAGCATTATAAAGTCACCCCAGGACAGATCTCTTGTTCTGCCACTGGTTTCCTGGTAGAAGAGACCAACCACCACCTGGGCTACAGCCTCCTTTTAGGTAGTTTTAGAGAGTGATATGGTCTTCCCGAGGCTCTTCTTCTCCAGGTAAAACAATCCCAGCTCCCTCAGCTGTTTTTCATAGGGCTTGTGTTCCAAGCCCTTCACCACCCTTGTTGACCTTCTCTGGATGTGTTTGAGCATCTCAACATCTTTCCCAATCTGGGAAGCCCAGAACTGGACACTGAGTGATATTGACCTACTGGGCGTTCATTTAATCTGCCCGTGAATAAAGAACTATAATATTGCAATATCTGTGCAAGTAATCCATCAGTTTGGCTGTGTGAACATCTTTATAGATCTTTCCAATCCTTGCTAAATCACACTAGCTAGTGCTGAACAATAAACAACAGATTGTTCCACATGCCCCACATGAAATTATTAGAACTGAAAATCCAGGCAATTTTGTTTCTTTTGGGACAATAGAAATTTTGAAACAGCTGTCATGGAAAGAGGAAAATATACATTCTGAAAAGACTTCCAAGAACTGAGCTTTCAAAATAGACTAGAAGATGATTATGTGTATTCTTAAGGGCTCATAAGAACAATGGACTTTCAGAAAATTTTAATCTTCTGCAAATGGATGGGATATAAGAGAGTTCATTGGTCTCTCAAATTAAGCATATGTGTTGGATTCTAAAATAAAAAAAATCCCTTGCCTTCGATAAGTGGAAAGACTTGTATATAATGCAGTTCCTTATTTCTACTACAACATCAGAAAACGGGGAAAAAGGGATCTTGGTACAACTATCTTAAAAATACCCCAAAATTGTAAGCTTTTCTGTGTTATTATTTCCATCACCTATAATTAGTAGTTTGGTAAACTATTCATCTACAAATTATTAAGGTATATTTTATAAAATACTAAAGAGATGGGGATAGCAGCTCTTAGCAACAATAGTGGGGCTCACCAAAAAACAAGAAAAAAGTCAAACAGCTAGGGTACTACCACTTTCTAGATATGGATATAAATCTTTGGATCAGTTGTTGGGAGGAAGCAGACAGGCAGACAGGCAGACAGGCCCGTCCCTGTGAATTGGTACTTGTCTAACTGTCCTTTTTAAGTCAAGATTATAGGTGAGAAAGTCTTGCCAGTCATTTTTATTTGGGTCAGGGAAAGGAAACAGTGATATTATCTCAGCAAAGACCATAATAAACAAAAAGATCTGTGTTCAGAAGTGGCTGGCAGGCCCTTCTTCTGATCGGCAGAGGGATAGCTGGGAAGACAAGTATGCCTGCCTTCACTGGCTGAATAAGAGGGTTTAAGGCCTTTTTTTCCTATTGTTTCACAATAAAATATCCTTCAACACAAGAGATAAAAAACCCAGTTGAAAAATTGTATCAGCGCACAGTATAATGTTGTGTTCTAACGTTGCGAACTGCGAGGAGTTGTTTTAATGACCGATGGTTGGGAACAAAATTAAGCCAAATAAGGGAAGCATTGTATCTGAGAACCATTTACTGGTAACAAAAAGACAAAATAAAAGGAGTTACTCTACTAAAGAGGGCTAGACAAGACAGAGGAAGAATGGGAGGGAGAGAGCGAGAAGGGAGAGAGAAGGGTAAAAAGAGAGTCTTACCACTGGAGGTTGGGGACAGCCATCAATGTCCTGAGGCAGGGCTGTGAACGCTGACGGCCTGGGGACAGCACCCACAGCAGCTGGACACGAGGTGACAGGGGACCAGGCAGGAGGGCCAGGAGCCCGGACAGGGTTGGGCTGAGGTCAGGCTTGGAGGCAGGAAGGGTTGGACGCAGGGACAGGGATGCTGGGACGAAGCAGGCAGGGTGCTGGTCAGGGACACAGGGATGCAGGACAAACACAAGGACGAGTCAAGATCCAGCGAGGGCAGGAGAGACAAAAGTCAGGACTTCAAAAGCAAGTTCAAAAAGCCCCACAAAGAGTCAAAAGGCAAAGGACAGACCAGACTGCAGAGCTTGGGGTGCAGTTACTTTTTGTGCCCCTGGCTCCCTGGCGTGCCTGTTGACAGGAGAGCATTGGTCCAGTCCCATGTCCCAGTGCAGTCCATGGGCAGAGACCTTTTCCCATCTGACGGGAGAGTGTCCCTAGGGTATGGTGTCTTTGGTGTTCCCTGCTGACTGCCTGTCCCATGTAAGACATGAACTGTTGGCCACACAAAGTCCCCCCAGAGACAAGGCTTTCCTCCGCCTTCCCCTGGCTGCCTCCTGGACATGGCACATGTGCAACCTCTCCCCCATGTGCCGCTGGCAACCTTTGTTGAGGCATAACAAAACTGAATTGGCTCCTCACAATTGTCTTTTAGGTTGTCATATTTGTAGTCGTGTGATTTTCTTTAATTTGCAAGAAGGTGTCTGGGAAATAAACTTTCACAACTACTTATCTTCTAGTAAATAAATTACTAAACTATTTTTGAAAATACCTATTGTGGTCCCTTACAATAATTTCTTTTCTCAAAGCACTAAAAGTTCTAAATCTTTTTCCGAATATTCTCAGGCATGTTCTGATGCCAGCAGAGTTGGTCCAGCGTTCAGGAATAGTGTTTGATATCTTCTCTGAATTGAGAGATCCATCAAGCCTCTTATAAAGAAAGAATGTAACCTTGCCAGAGGCTCAGTCATTAATGTCTAGACAGATTTTTGGTGGTTTGTATTACTCGTTGGCAAACTTTTGATATTACAGGGATAAAAGTAAGCAGAGAGTATATCCTTTAGAAATATTTCACCTGTCGTTACAGATACTTTGTAATTAATGCTGGATCACTTTCCAGAAGCCCAGCAAGCAACATGGAAAATTAATATACTAGTATATGAGTACCAGAGTAAATATAGTTGCAGAAATCAATATATGTTTCTACGATTCTTCATACATGTTTATGAATAAGGAGATAAGATAAAAATGTTCCTTAAATATAGAAAATCTTGCTCTAGATGAGATCAGTTCAGATAAACCATCTAATTTTGATTTCTCATGTAAGCTATTTTTATTAGTGCATTATTATTTATAATCTTAAATTCTGCTACTCCACATGAGATACTAAATGAAATCTCAGTTGCATTAGTAATAAAAGGGGATAGTTACACTGTAGTCATTGTATTGCTTCAAACTGCTCAGTGTCTAGACTACAGAAAATGAGGCAATAATTTTCTAATAGTAGTGATTTCTAAAAAGGTGTTTAGCCATCAAAAATATTTCATGAAGTGTCTCCTCATGAAATCAAGAAAAACTTAGAATAGAAGAAAACATATTACATTAAGAAAATAGATTGATATTGCTGAGAGCACATTTGAAGCCATGTTAAATTGAGGACATTTAAGTATGGACTAGATCTGGTGACTGTCATTCGGGTTAAATGTAACTTAAATTTCACTGCATCCTGTGAAGAGAGAACTTCTACACAGTAAGTATTGTCTTATTTCACTCTTTTTGACAGATCCCTCCTCTACTGCTTTCAAGGACAAACAGCCACATTCTCTTCCTTGCTGAGTATAATTTGGGATTTAAAAAATGTAAGGACTGCTGCACTAAACCAGGTCATCTCCCCATTATTCTCCTTCCTACAGAGGATATTAGGGAGAGAAGCACCAGCCTTACTCATCCCCAGAAACTCTCAGAACAAAGTGTCTTAAACAAAAGACTGCACTGAAAAAGCTAGTGAAGAACAATCACAGATCCATACACCAGCTGGATATTGTCTATGTAAAATTAATTGTGGAATACAGTATTTGTTCCACTAATATCATGAGGAATATTCCAACAAAAAAAACATTAAACACTGATGGCATTACCTTGAACAGTAGTACTTAAACTGTGTTAAAAACTTGCTAACAGCTAGAAAGATACATTTATGTGTTGCTAGGTTCAACCATTTCAAAAGAAAGGAATTTTTTTCAGAAAAAAAAAGAATCTAATTACTTTTCTTTACAAGATGAAGTTGATTTACACTTGATCTTTATTCTAAGGCATTTCAGGCAGCATATTTGGATAGCAGCTACCAGTGGATGGTATTCCAAATTGTCAACATCCATTTTCAGAGTTCTGCATTGGGCATTTCAGGAAGAATTATATGAAGACAGAATCACATTCTCAGGAAATAATATACTTTCAGGCAAATTACAAGCAAGCCCCTTGACAGGTTCATTATAAACCTTTTTGTACCTTAGATTTATTAAACACTTTAAACTCATACTGTGAAAATTATATGAGAAAAAGGAAGAAAAAAAATGAGTCTCAGAAAATTCTACTATTGATCTGACAAACAAGTGACTAAGTTTTTAGAAATAGATCTTGATCTGGGTGTCTTGGCCTCCAGTAAAGGAGCTTCTATCTATTTCTTCACAGGAGTTAGAGCTGATTCTTTTTTTTCTTCTGCTAAAGAGATAAAAGACAAATATTTGTCATGATTTCTGTGTAATGAAACACGTTTTTAAAAAATGGAATTGAAGTAACAGGGCATTGAGAATTCTGGACATGTTACTTGTCAGGTCTTTAACATTGCGAAGACTTATGAAAAGTGATACCTTTTTCTTTTTCTATCTCTTACTTCTGGGTGGCTTATGGCATTCATATGGTATTCTAGGATTCTTTTGTAAAAGTCCTGGTTCATTGTTCAAAATAGTCCAAGTTTAACCCAGGGAAATACAAGTCAGTATCTCCAGCTAAGACCAAACTGAATTCAGAATCTGTATAAAACAGATCACCCGGACTATTACATGTGGAGCTATTGATACTGTGCTGCAATTTATAAGAGAGGATGTCTATAGTTCTAAAATCTCCTTTCTTCTCCTTCCTGGTCCAATAGACCACCAGTGATTATCTACGAGGTTATAGAAACTCCCCTTGTCTCTCTGCCACAGGCAACATTTATTTTATAAAGTTCATTTTGATCTAAATCCCCAAATAACAGCTACTGCTACAGAAAAGAGCAAAGCATATATGTCAATTCCTCAAGTAACATGGTGGTATCTTTATTTTCTGTAAGACTGCATAATTCTATCAAATGTCTGAATGTTCAGAAATGTCATGGCCTAACTGAAGAAAATAATATCCCCGTTATTTGAATTACTTTTTTATATTTATTATATTATTGGGTTGTTTTGGGGGTGGAATTGCATGCAAAAACACCTGCATATATATGTACATACACACACATACACACACACACACACACATATATATATGCATATGAAGCGAGTAGTGGGGGTTTCTTACTGGTACTCCATAATTTTTGCAGGCAGGTATGATATGTTTACTCTAAACTATTGGAAGGGAACATTTATGCTGGAGGAAAGATTTACAATGACCACTTCATAAATGAATCTTACAGGAAACAAATATGGTTACAAATGCACAGATTGGTATCTGGGGTGATATTTATTTGTATACAGAACTTTTGATATTGATTAAGAGGATAAAGGCATAAATCTCCTAATAAAAATATTAATGACAGAGGTTCAGATCACAGATATGTGTACTTTAATGAAAATTAGGCATAGAAAAGAAATTAAAATCCTGGACTTCTTAGTGCCTGAGAAAAGGGGATTTATTATCCATTTTCTATATTATTAGCACAGAGCAGTAATATGTTTGGCTTTTTTCTCCCCTTTTTTATGCAAGTAAGGAACTAAATCCTTTTGTGGAGGAGGGAAATATTTGAAATTTAAACTCTGGATAATACAGTAGATGTATACCACTGTATCCCTTGTTTAAATAATTAATTTTAATAAATTGATTTCTGTTCATTATTTGACCTGTGTGGTAATCCTAAAATATACTAATCAGGACTTTAGGAATGAGGTTTCTAGTGTGCTAGGAAATGTGTATAGAAAAAATTTCTGAGATGGACAACAAATTACTTAAGAGCAATACTCATTGTTAAATGAATACCACAGAATAACATAGAGAGTTTAATGCAGCAAATACACAAGTTAAGTGGTTAAATGCTTTTTAATCAATGGAGCATTTACTACCATATTTTGCAGGTGTGACATGAGATGAATTTTAAGGCAGAACTGAAGAAGGCAATGTTGTTGCTTTTTAATGTTTATTTTACTCATGAAAATCAGTAGTACCAGTGAGAAACATTTGAAGATACTTGATACATTAGTAGCAAGGGCAAGCGTAATTTCACACATCCTTTTTTTACAAAAAAAATGTCCTGCATTTCACGAAAATGCCACAGAAAGTTTATATGTAAATGCAAGACTGCAATAGTTGAAGGATTTTAGATTTTAATCCAGGTGTTAGTACAAGTCCAAAAAGAGACAATATGTGTTCTCATTCACATGTGACTTAAGTGCTAACTGTATTTGCATAATCCATAGAAATAAATGATTAATTTTAACGTATAAGGTGCCTTTTGCTCTTACCCAAAGTCTGATATATTCATCTACTAGTCTTCAAGGTAAATATTCTGCTTTTCATTACCAAAAAGATGCATATGTACTGGCTTAATATATTACTGCTTGTTGATAAGGTGCTTGATTTTGTCAAAATTGCTGGATACTTTTGTGAACTTTTGATTCTGTTGACATGATCCAGAAAGATCAAGACACTACTGCCCACTGCATCCTCTCTTGCTGATCATAAAGGACAAAAAATGTGGTAAATTGCTGTGGTAGTACTTTATCATGAGACTGAATTGTTATCACCTTCAGAAAGAAGTATGGATAGAAAGAAAATAGTAGCACACCTTTTTTAAAGCTTTAGTTCACATGAGAATATCTCCAAAAACAAATACTGCTAGACTTCCAAGAATTTGACTCCCACTGATATGTGGTGCAGCCTAATTTATGTGCATCAGCTCTTTACATTGAAGCATAGGAATTAAAGTGAGGAGAAATCATATGCATGATTCTTAATGGTTTTGCTTTCTCCTTAACATTTTCTGTATTTTTATCAGCTATCAGAGTATTTGCAATATTCATGGGTTTGAGTTGTTGTCAGGATATCTTAAATTTACTATTTGAATAGTACAGAAAATAGGGAATATATTAGGGAATATATTTCTAGTTCCTTCAGGGAAAATTTTCAAAAAAAATCTGATAAATTATTAGCTGAACTACACCTACTAAAATTCTTATTAGGTGATTTATATTTAAAAATAAAATCCATGCTTTATGGCATATATCTTATTTCTGATAGTGTTCTCTCTTCTTTCTAAAGCAATGATAATCAAAATTTATTAACTATATTTGCAACAAAACTCTAAATCTCATTTTGCTTATGTGTTAGATTTCTACACATGACTGTATTAATTTAAGTCGTTCTGTATTATTTATTCAGTAAGTATATGCTTTCAAAAAAGTAAAGATAAATTATGCTTTTCAATGATCTACAAATGCAGCATCCAGATCTATGTCTGTGCCAGGAATACCCTTAGAAAAAGAGAAGAAACAGTATAGTTAAATCAAATAAATTTATCTTGGCACAACACTGTGCAAGTTCATAAACCTAGGTGACTATGATCTGTAAGCAGTCAATTTCTCTTGACATTGAGAAGAACCACAAGAAAAGTACAAATAAACAAACAAACAAAAAAATGCCAACATAACTATAGCATTGACTGTCTTATTTTCAGGGTTATAGGAAGATCAAGATTTAAATCCCTGCTGTGAACCTGTGGGTCACAAATCATAAGGGAGGGCTCACCATTAGAGATTGGGGCTCCCCTTATCCCTACAGCTGCCTGCAGAAGAAAATAGAGTTGCTGCTTTGATTGCACAGCTCGAAGAGGAAAGGGAAAATAATGGAAGAGTGGAAAGAAGCTGTGCTGACAAAGTGGTGAGAAGAAACTCAAGGCTCCAGAAATAAGTCTTTTGTTAGTGATCATATTTAAACATAAATGGTGTGCTCTAACAAAGGCTAATATTTAGATTAAAAAAGAGACTTTTCCTGCTCCATTTTTGCATCTGCTTTTAAATGTTCTGGTATGATAATAATTATGATTAACAAAAATAATTTGTTTCTTTTTACATCAGGAATCTCTTTTGCTGTTGTGCAATTAAAAGCTCCACTTTCATGTTCTGTCCAGTTCCCATAAGAAAATTATTAAACCTTTAGTTAGTTCTGAATCAATGTTAATACCATAGATTTTTGAATACCAAATATAACCTGTTGGGTCTTTGGAGGGGAGGTGTTGCTATCACGCTGACTATGAAACTAGGAATGTAAACAGAGAAAATGTCTGCATCTTGTGCCAAGGTACAAAAACAAAAGCCTTGAATAATATAAATATACCTGCATTTTAAAAACAGAATAGACAAACAGATAAAGAGTTTATGTTCAATTTAACTGCAGTTTCTTTATAGCTTTAAAGTTTTTCTCTATGTTAAAGATGTTTGAGCTAGAAAACCTAGAAGCAAGCATATAAGGAAAGGGGTCTAGAAGCATTGCAAAGAGAGTAATGGTCCCAGCTGTACAGCATTATTTCTTTTCCATTCTTCTGTGACTTAGGTTTTGCTATTTTCACAGTTACCAATGTCTTAGCAATGAGTACAGGATGACCATTAGCTTTACAGAATTACAAGGATGCTGGTTTTATATGATATTGTGTCTGATTAAAAAATAGATTTCCAAAATACATAGGAAACTGACGCAAGACTGAAAGCTATAGTTACCCAGAGGAGTGAGATATTCTTTTGCTTTCAAGCTGTTCACCCAAATATAGGCTTTTATTTCCTATGTAAGGCACTAGTGTGCTTCCTTAAGGAAGGGGGGAAAATGTTGGAGAACGCACCAAGAAATGTGCGAAACAAGGTGTCAAAACATTGCTTTGGTATAAGAGAAAATGAAAAGTCCTTCTAATGTTCACTCAACACAGGTGAAAAAAAAATAGAAAACCATAAAATACCTTTTGTATATTTCTTAATTTTCAATTGTTGGTTTCATAAATTTTCCTCATATGTGTTCAGGATTTTTTAATGAAAAACTGTGTCTGACAAGTTCATGGTGGCAATAACCAAAGTTGACTGTACATATATGGCACAGTGCTGCAATAATATAACTTTTAAAGACTACAATAACTCCCCTAATGTGTAATGCCCTTGATGCATCTTTACCATGAAGAGCCATAGCTAGACAAGAAAGACCATTAATTTTAAAGTTGCAACAAACATATCTGCCCTATTAAAAAACATCTTCAGCATTGTTATGAAGTTATATCTACGATGAGAGCTACTGTATAGTTTTAGACGAGACATCAGATTAAAATATAGATGATAGTTTTAAGATAAGAATTTTTATTAATGAAACATATATTTGATGTTTTGTAACAGTGTACATTTCATTCAGATTTTTTTATAAGATAAAAATAATCATATACAGAGATAGTTGTTATAAGTATAGAATTTGATGCCCAGAGCTATGAAGTGCAGATTCTGTATTTCTTTTGTAACTCAGATTACTGATATTATCAGGAATGGGTATTGTAGATTTAGAACAGTAAATACTGTTTTAAGATTTACAGGAAAGATCTTGAGATGGATCAGAGTATAGGAAAATAAAGTTCTGTTTAAAGCATTCATTTCCTTCAAGTAGATTTCTTCTCAGCAGAAAAGTGAAAACGCTGATATTAAAAAATGCAAGGTTGCTCTATATTCCTTTTTACAAAGCAGACACTAATGAATGTATTTGATGGTGTACTTGAGGTCTATTAAAATATGCAAATTCTTTAAGGTATTGTGTGATTGTTGTGTACTCTTTGTACACAGATAGCGTAAAATGAGAAAAAGAAATTTCTGTAGGGTGTACTCCCAAGAAAACAAATTTTAAATCACTAATATAAATGATGAAAACTGCCCTAAAATTTGGAAAAGTAATTTTGCAGATCAATTGCCTGTATCAGTATCATATCATGTTGATTTTGGTGTGTCAGAATATGTTTTAACTAACAAGAAGTAAGAATTCTAAATTACTCAGCTGAATATATTTGAATTCTATAATCCTTATTCACTATCTTTCTTAGCTGTTGAATATTATAGGCAAAGAAAGGATGCAGCAAAACCAGATAAAATCCTATTAAAATGCAAATGACATGAATTTCTAGATAATGAAGTATGCATTAAGCTTGGAACACTAATGACCATAATAGCAAAAAGTATATGGAATATTTTATGTACCTCTACTTTGTGCTTAACTTAGATGACTGTATTGACATAATTATAGAGATTTTATATTCTCTCTGCCACAAAACTAATTGAGGGTTTTAGACTCCCATTTTCTTATCTGCATATTTGTTTTATTTTTCTGCTTACATAAAGAAAATATTTCTGACCAACATAAAGATTCTCAGATATCAACAGCCACCTTTGGAGATTTTTGGGAATCATAAAAAAAAGATTTTTTTCTTACAAAGTCAAATGTAAATAGCTCCATTTGCACTAGACACATAGTTTGACTCTGTATTTGACTCACGTTTCAAGTGATCACTGCCATTACATTTTTTTTTTAAAAAAAGGAGGCAGCCTTTAAGACACTACAGAAACATAATTTCCTCTCTGTCAGCTTTTCTGAATTTGGTTTTGATCCCTAGTTAATCTGAACTCTCCTACCTCTAACCACATCCTCAATAATGAGCTTGTTCTCTACAAAAGAGACTTTTCCTTTCATTTCAGTCCATTAGGAAAGTGTCAGCCAAGGCAAAATTTCTCTTTGTTAAGCTGGCAATTTTTTTTTAAAATGGAAGTATAAAGCTGCTCTCAGGAATGTGTATTTAGAAACCTGCAAAATTCTTTTCATACAGCATTTATGATGAATGCCACATGAATCACACCCAATTTGAGTCAAATAGTCATAAATTTAATAGATTTAACTGTGAATAATTTACTAATAACAAAGTTAAAACCTTGTGTAGCCATTGCCTGTAAGGGCATTTTGTGAAATGCAAACCTGAAGGGCCAGTAACAGGGGTCTCTCATGGGTATGTGAGAGTAAGATCAGGGAAAAAACATTCTGATCATACCTGTTGTGGGATCATCTTGAGGCCAAGGAGGATGTGTCATGAAGAACAAAGGTAGGAGAGCAGCACGATAATTTAGTTTAACAAATGCCCTTTTTAACAAGCAGCTTGGAAGCTAGCATTTGAGCTGCCAATTCTTTTAAATTTTGTTGAATTACATTTGGCAGAGTCCCATATATCTCTAAGCACTCATATTAAAAGGAAAAAAAAAAAAAACAAACAACTTCAAAGCTTTTAAATTGGCTATGTCACACTGATTTTCATAAGTCACTAAGTCACTAAAACCACTTTGAAATATTTTGTGACTACTTTCTTCTTTTATTGAACATAATTTATTATTATAACAATTAGAGGAATAAAAAGATACTTAACTATACCCTGCTTGGGATGATTCATAGAGACAAAAGACTGCTACCATCAATACTACAAAGAATCACAGAATGGTTTGTGTGAGAAGGGACCTTAAAGATCACCTATTCCCCACTGTCCTGCTGTCGGTGCCTTGTGAAGGCTGACCTAGAACAGAGGCTAGACAGAGTTAAAGAATAAAGTAGGTATTTATTAAAAGGCCTCAATGGATACACCTTGGGCAGTACAAGAGTCTAGTCAGGGCTACACCCACGATGAACCCAAAATAGTCACAAAAATGGATGACTGGTCATGGGTCTCCCACTTTTATAGGTTTTGGTCCATTAGCATATTGGAGTTAATTGTCCAGTTTCAGCTTTAGCCCATGAAGTCCCACCCTTCTTGTTTTTCTCTCTTCATTCCGTCATTGTTTATGCTCTTAGGCCTGAGATTTGGATCATTTGCCCTTGGTCCCCAGCTAGAGAAGGAATTGTTTTGTCTAGCTACTCTGTGAAGAGAGCTCACCATCCCCTCATATGAAGCTCAGAGCTACACACTAAAGCAGCACAGAATCTGAAAAATATAAAAGCTAAAACCTGAGGCATCACTATGGGTAGGGGACACCTTCTACAAGACAAAGTAGTTCAAAGACCCATCCAGGACAGGGTATCCACAGTATTTCTGAGTAACCTGTTACAGGGCCTCAGCATGCACACAGTAAAGAATTTCTTCCTAATATCTAATCTAAATAAAAAAACAGGATCTGGGAACACCAATTTGCTTAGCAAGTAGGAATGGTAGCTTTTAAATAAATGGGAGAAGTGCTTGGCCAAAACTGCCCTTTGAAAATAGTATCGTATCATTTAGTTACCTTGATGCTCAGAACACTAAGAGAGTAATTGTGAGGTAAAGATTCCAAATGATTAAAGAATTTTGAATATGTTTCATGTGGCCAGTAAGCTCAACCTTAAAAATAATATTAAGACAATGAATGTGGATGTAAACCCTTGCTAGCCAGTGCTATCTTTGCAGACAACTGAATCCATATATCAAACAGCATTAATTTTTCTAGTAACCTTCTTCCTTATCTAAGTTATCCTTTGCTGTAACTTAGAGCGCAGTGATGCAGAATTGGTCTCCTACATCTGCTAAGTTGATCTTTTTTTAACTGGATGAGTGGGGTTTTTTTCTGTCAAATACTCTATCTCTTGTTAACTAAAAATTATTTTCCTTGTCTTATAATTAAATGCTTGATGACCTATTCAGGTTTTAAGTTCACAAGCTCTGTATGAAAGATATCAAGACTTAACAGCAGATCTAAATTATTTCATTTAAAATTATATTATTTTATGTAAAAGATCATGAAAGAGTAATAATTAATTCTTAACAAGTAACAACTAACTCCTTATTTTAAAATTATTTACTCTGTTTTGTATCAAATAAACAAAAAGAAAGTAAATTCAATGAATCAAACTTATTTTGCAATGTTAGGCAGCACCCTTTGATTACATCTTCTTTGTTTCCATACACATTTCAGCACAGTTGTTTAACAAAAAGCAGAAATCCAAACATAAAACTTTAAAAGGGTGGTAGGGCAGGTTTTTTGTTTTATTCCAGCATCCTCCTGAAATTACCTCCATATCGCAGCTATATATTTGTGACTTTACATTTTGAAAATAAGGTTCTCCAGGTGAAGCATGGAAATGACAAGGAAAGAATAAAACCTGTAAGAAAACTTGTAAATGGCTGTGCAAACAGAAAGTCAGCTTGAGTATTACTATGTGCTATTGCAAAAGTCCAGGGAAGCCTGTATAGAGGTTAGGTCTTTGAAACAAGATAATCATCCAGCACCTACTGTGAGCATCTGGCCTTTCCTAGATAGGGGGCATGACTGGAGCTCCTCAGAAATTTGTCTCAGATACTTATAAATAGAAAAAGTCTCCTTCCCCTAATAGGCTACATTATTATGTGTTGTGAGTATGTTCTGAGCTACTGGGGAGACTGAAGGAGATTTGGAAGTTATTTGGTAGGAACCTGAAAGATAAATTGAGTTTAGGACAAAAATAGGGTTGAGAAATTCAGAGAAAAACTCTGAACTTTGTGTAACTGAGAAAACTGGGGCAGGGACTCTCAGTGAGTCACTTGCTCCATCTGTCAGATTGTTCCTATCTCCAACTTATATGTCTAATTTAATAGCAACCTCCCATATTTAATTGTGTTGATTTGTTTCTGGAAACCGGAGAATCAGAAACCCTTTAGCCAAGAAGTGGGCACGGCAGATGTTCATGATGTCAACAAGGATAGCAAAATATTAGTTAGAAAATACTGATCAAGACTAATTCCAGTAAGAGGTATTTAATCCTCTGACTACTGTTTTCACAGGTTTCTCTATTAATCTTTACACCAGATGTACTAAAAGCTTAAATGTGAAAGGGAAAATACAGAACTGCAAGGAGAACCACATGAAAAAGACAAGCATTCCCTTCATAACCTTTCAGGTCAGAGGTCCCCTGAACCACATAGCACAGAGGTGAACTGTCTGAAGGTCTTCAAAATATTCTCAAGGTTTGGAGTGCTGAGATCAAAGCTGGTAAAATGTTTCGGGTTTTTTTCTCTTTTTTGCTACTTCTTCTTAATGGATTCCTGTTATTTTTTTATTTACAGAGCTAAAGAGCTAGTTAAATTGTCTGTGAATCTTTTAATTAAACATTCCCTATGTGTAGCAAAATTCAAACACAGCTTTCGGATGTGATTTTTTGGTCTTCATTATTAATTTAATTTTCAGAGACCCATCTTAATTGTATTATTATTTATATGATTCCCACAGTAGCCAGGAAAATATGAAATATTTCTGTGAATCTTAAATATGACTGTCCTACTATTCTTACTATCACATTCAGATATTGAAATTATAGAGGGAAACAGAAGTCAATTAGGGATTCCCTCTGAAGAGCAGGTTGACAATTTCTGACGGTAGCAAGTCAAGATGTTGTCACTGGAGTGTACCTGGCATGAACAGAGAGCAGTGGTTGAGCTTGTGGAAGCTGATGATGTTTTTGCTTGTGTTTCGTTTTGTTCTCTGGACTTTTCTCACAGGTATCAAACACTTTCTCCTTGTGTTCAGTGGAAAAAAGTCCATTCAGGACAGACACTATAAAGGAACAGGGGTCTATTGGGGAAGGTGAGATGGATTTTCTTCCACATTAGAAAGCAAATGTGATTTTCATTTTGAATTCATGTAGATATGTATGAATACCACACACACACGCACACACACACATATACACACATATATGAGGATGCCTCCAAATTTTTTTGTGTCCGAATGTGGACTTCTCATCCTGTATACTTCTACTTTTATCCTCTCAGAGTCACTGAAACCACACCATGTCCTTCTTAACCAACGGAGTTATAACATAATAGGCAACTCTATCCTTTCAATTCTTCTTACAGGGTTATAGCAATCTTTGGATTCAAATGCTTCAGACTCTTCGATTTGTAGAGAAGATGTAGGTCTATGATTGGAACCTTGCAGAAATTAGACAGTAAATATGAGCTTCATACTCCCAATGATCTGTTTTTCTTATGTGCATGTAATTTGATATGTAAATAAATTACATTTTCTGTGCATAAATATACAGAAAATATAGTTTCTACTGCAAGATGTATGTTTTAATTTCACTGCTTTTGATGTATTTTTGTATTTTAGAAGTCCAAATGTACTAAATCACTTCAGTTTTATGTGCTATAACATTACTATCATTTGAATTTTTAAGATTCATAACAGAAAGAATGTTCACAGATGTTTGTACCTCACGAGAAGTATGAAGAAATGCAAAAGCTCCTGTCTCACCCAATGATCATTATTGTGCTTACTGAAAGAGATTCATGATATTTTTTCATGATGTTAAGACTGTTAAATCTAAACCTGTGCGTGAACAGTCAGGACCAGTAAAATAATTTTGTTCTAAATCTCTTCCTGTTCACTTGAATAAGTTGAGGAAAAATGCCTTTTTGAAAGGTCTGTGGAGTCTTGATCAAATTTTTTTGGTGGGATGAGTGAGTCAAAGCAAAAATTGAGATCGGTGATAAAATTTTCAATTGACAAGTGATGATCTCCATTGTGATTGAGGTGTTTTTTGTTAGTTTTTTCTCTTTCTGTTCTGTGAATTACCAATATTCCCACTGATTTGTAAACAAGAGTGAAAAGTACACTTTGATGTAAAGGTGAGGAGCCCATATTAATGTGAAATATGATATTTAAAACATCTCGTATCTTTTAATATCAAATTCATTTATTCTGTTGTAAGTAGAGATGAACTGAAGCGTTGACATTTCAATCTGTGTGGCGTTTGGACTTCTAATTTTAGCTGTGATACATAGCTGAAAGCACAAAAAGGATTTGCATTGAGAAATTTGAATTTAACTTCCACCTAAAGTTCTGAGTATCTAGATTTACTGCCTTGGATTTCTGCTTTTTCTAGTTCTGAATGAGATAATATATTAATAACTATCATGTCAGTTAATCTGATGAGCAGATTTCATCAAATTTTAGTCACTCTGTAATGAAAAGTTAAAAAAAAAAAAATTCACTTATAATCTTAATCTAATTGCACTTTGTATAACCTACCTGGCTTTAGCTCTTGTCACAGTTTTCTTTCTTGTATGTAGAAGTTTTATTTCTAAAAAAAAAAATAGTAAATTGACCCAGCTATGCTGTATTTGAAACAAAGCTGTATTTGTTGGATGGACATGCATGGTGCTAGAACTGGATTTTCTGCTTGAAAACAGAAATTAATAGCAATACTGCGTCTAACTTAGAACCTTATCTATTCCTATATGCAAGCCCCAGATGTATAACAATTTCTGCCAGCCATCTCTTTCTGGCTATTTGAAAGCACAAAGAACTATGAATCTAGAAGCCATCAAAAGGATCTTCTTGTATTCGTTGGGGTTTTAAAGCAGAAGTGAAGTTAGAATGTGAAGTGTTTTACCTCAGAGAGAAAGCACTATTTCATCACAACATAATAAAACCATACACTTTTTGATGTGTGAAACTCTTAGACTGGGAAGCTCATACAGTGGGCAATGCAGTTCAGCATGATGTGCCTTAGAAAATGTTTGTAAAGATGGGCTGAAATCACACCACATGCTCTGAGACAGCTGCGAGTTCAAAATTATGTGTAAAGTGACTGAAGTGCTTCTGCTAATGTTGAAAAGATATGAATGTGTCCAAACTTGGTTTTGTGCATATGTGACCATGAATGAAAATACAAATTGGAGAGCTGATTTGGTTTCAGATGGTGCCTTTTTTCCCTGACTGTGAGATTTTTGATATTTCTTCTGGTTCCTGTTTATTCCAAACCAAAGAAGTTTTGAATGTAAGTGCTGGGAGGGTTCAATTTGCTGGTTTACTTGTTTTTAGGGATAATGTAGTAAATATTGGTTTGTTGTTTTTGTGGTGTTTATTGTTTTTCTTTCCACTGTGGAGCAAGTATCCCCTTCAATTACTAAATTTTAGATGATTAAAAAGGAAGACTGTAGTCAATAGGTTATAGCATCCTCTCCTTTTTATCTAATAGCATTTTACTCCACAAGTTTCTGTTATCAAGTAGCTTGCTTGATATCCCTGCTGCCTTTCTCCTTGCTTACCACCACTGCCACTGCACATGATGTTGTAGCTGTTCTGTGACACCATCTGACTCATTACTGTACTCTCACAAAGCTATTCATACAGTCATTGGTGTACATTAGTGCAGGGGTTTTTTAAAGAAAAAATAATCAATTAGGGGGTTCTGGCTTATGTTCACTCAGTTTTCAGGTATGTAGGCATTGCTGTATCAGGTCCTGGTGCTAGGATGGAAGTCTCTGTGGGAAATAGCAGGTGTATTTTGTCTCCATAGTGTTTAACTCCATAGGTATAGGTACCTCGGACTTCACACCTAGCAAGGAAATGAGAACATTCACACTGGACATTCACACTGAACAATCTGAACACCATTGATTAACTGATCCATCTGCAGCAGGTGGGAAGCTGGATTTGTGGTAAGTTTGCCAATGCTGAACAATTTCACAAGGAAGAAACAAATCATTCCACATTGCAAGGCTATTAAAATACTCTTTTATCCAATAGCAAGTCTGACAGTGAATTTGGTGCCCATGAAAGTTTGCAGTTATTTATTTTCTCAAGGGTAGAACAGCATATCAGATTTCTCATTTAAAGTGTTTTTCAGAGAAAAAAATCTGGTCAAAGGTTTTTATGTAATGATGCCATAGCTGTCTCTAAAGACATAGAAGAAAAAAGAAAAGTTTTCCAGAATTCAAAGCTATTTCACTTGTTCACATGTCACTTATGTACTTGTACAAAGGAAACAAATAAGGAGTTTAATGTCCATCAGCTAGGAAACAAATAGTCAGTTCTATGTATTTTAATACATGTGTGGAAGTAGGGATGGGAAGAGGTCGTCTTTTTAAGGAAGACACTATGAGATCAGTTCTGTTCTGCTTTTGACATAAATGTTCTACATTATATCTGAGGTATGGCTTTCAAAGCATTGCCTAGCTGGGGTCTCTGGGGTTTTGTGAGGATAAATGCATTGGTGTCTGAGTCATCACGATGCTCTGATGGTAAGACACAAAATAACTGTGAAGATAAAATTAATAGCTTTTTTTTGTTATTGTACACAAAGCTTGTATTTGTTTCCTACTGAATTAATCTGGTATCAATCAGTCCTATCTTTGCTTCTGTACATTGATCTGTGACTTTGCTTTTCCTCTGCACAATCTCCTAGTAGGACTCCACAACATCAGCATGTCAGGTAAAATATTCCTGCCTGTATTATTGAATAATTTATACAATGTTGGTAATTCTAATGTTCTGTCAGACTCCCCATCACGTAAATAATTACACATGCACAGTGTGCCTGCAACCAGCCAAAAGAAGAAGTGAGATTTTTTTAGTGAGATGTAGGTGCATTATGAGGGAAAATCACTGTGCAAGTCAGTGCTTAGGTATTTTAAGCTTTCTTCAATGATAATACTTCTCAAAAATTAAGTCTGAGAAAATACCACCAACATCATTGTCTTTTCTTTATTGCAAGTTTTTAATGGCATGTGAAAATGGTCTTTATTTAAGATTACTGCTTACAGATAAGTAGGATTACTCTTCTTTATTTATGATGGCTGTAACAAGCTAACAGAGCCTCATGACCCTGTTCCAAAGAGAAGTGCAGATCATCATCTAACAGAAGAATTCAAAAAGAAAAAAAAAAGAAACCTGACAACAACACTTTTGTTGACTCATGTCTTTGTAACTAGTCCATGAAATTAAAAGATAAATACCTTGGAATATATCAGGGAAATGTCTGAATTGCCAACAGCATGACTGAGAGAGGAAAAATGGTAGACATGAAAAACTGTAAAGTGTAATTTGAAAGGAGTTTGGACTTGGTAGCAAAGATATATTTTCCTCTTACTAGGTTCTAGGATTTTAGATACTCCATTTGTTAAAAAGGAGATTTATACAAGATATACCGCATCTTTTCTCCTTTCATTTTCCCTACAACATGTAGGGTTCTGAATTTTGGTTAACTGCTTGTTTTAGAAGACAGTGATAATTACCTCTGAAGCACACTGATTTATTTCACCAAGACCGAGTTTGAATATTTGTTTCATCATGCTGCCCCTAAATGTTTCTCTTGGGTGATTAACATGGTGTTAATTGTTTCAAAAAAAGTTCAAAATAATTCCATTTCCTATGATAGTACCATATAATGCCCACTTTAGTGCTTTTCTCTGGCAGCTCTACACTCTGCAACACAACAAGTTCTGTGGGTTTAAAGATATTTTTCTAACCCTGACAGCATGGTGCATAAGAGTTTTGAAGGGTCATGTGTTTCAGAAAAATCAGAATGAATTATTAACTACTTGACTCCTATACAGACAAGTGTTGAGGAATACACACAGCACAGGTAGCTTGGGGTGCAGCTGCAGTGGAGATGCAGGTTGAGCTCTGGGTGGGAGCCCCAGGCAAGGGCCATGAGCTGCTATCCCAGGGATTTGTGGCCTGGCCAAGTGACCAGACACTCAAAGGCAGGCAGGAGCCAATAACCTCCAGCATTTCCCAAGCTTGGACTGTAAGAGAATAAAATCCCAGGAGTTCTTTTGTTCGGGTTTCCTCTTTGGAGTTATTCAGTTTGAGCTGTTATTTTGTTATAAGATTAACAAGATAAGATTAAATCATCTAAGGCTAAGATTAAATCATCTGAAGGATCTGGGTGCCTGAGACTCTGCTATTGAACACCTGGGGTCGAGCCATTAAGGAGACCTGGTGTGCCACTGAGTGTGGGCTGTGAAGGGCCCTTGGTCCCAGCTCAGGTGGTGTGACTGTGTCTGCCAGAGTGGCTTCTGCATGGTCAGACAGGGAAGCTTCCCAAACACTAGAATTAAAAGCAACAATTGCTGTTTTCCTTAGCCAGGAAAATTCTTCCTGCCTTGTTGGTAGTGGTTCAAATTTCTTCAAGTACACATAAGCTTCTGTGCATTGAGCTTATGCTGACTTGGGGTTTTGAGAAACAGATGAGAAAAATAAGGTAACATTCTCAGAAATTTGAAGATCCACTCCTTAATGAAATTGCAACAAAGAAGTCTATGTCAATGTTTATATCACTCTTACACATTCTTCCAATTCTATTGCAAATTTACAAAGCATATCCCGTTTCCAAATATGCACACTGCATATCCAGTTATGTCTGATTAAATAAATGGAGTATGGCCTTCTCACAGAAATTTTATGTAAGCAGTTACCCTGGGAGCTCTTAGTGTAAAACATAACCTAAATATTAATAAGGACAAATGTTCAGAACTCAGAACAGGTGTTAATGCATGCACCTTGCAGATAAAGCCAGTAGTAACTGTTAAGCTAAATCCTCTTAAACATCTCTGAAATGTTACCTTTTAGCTGTTATGTTTGACTGCTCAAGAAGGCGCCAAGAATTTAGTGCCAAGTTTCTGTGACCACTGTTTACTTTCCTTGAAAAGAGAAAGAAAATTATATTGGACTACCACTAAACTCTACTGGGAAATGGTGACAAATTTTATAACATTGATAGGGGAGGAAAAAAGCCCCTGGAAATTTATATTAACAGTGGGTAATATTTTAATGTCAGGGTGATGCAAGGGCTGGATGTTCCTTACAGGCTGGTTGCCACAAAATGTCCCCTGGGCTGGAACTGCAGGGGCCTTATCAAATAGGGCCTGTACCATTGTCCCTAGTGAGGTCATTATTCAGCTACAGAACAGATGGTATGAAATTGTTAAATCTGCATAATTTTGAGATATTATTGTGCTAAACTTTGAAATAAAATAAATCTCTTTGAAGGTCTTTGTTTTATTTACAATCTGGACCTAAGTACTCTGAAGGGGATTTTCTAGTCACATAAACAAATTCTTTGGGGTTCAAATAAAAGCACTGAGTGTATAGTCAAATTATGTTAATTACTGGTATAAAACTCTCCATTTTTCTTTTTCCCTTGCCTGCTTCCAGGAAAATAGGAAAATCTTTCCTTATTGACAGATGTAGTTTCTCATAAACAGATGTATTTATGAGATGATTACAACTGGGAGAACCAGCTATTGATCAATCCTGTCCGTGTCAACAGGAGGCAAGTTTCCACAACTACTTCTCACTTTCAGGATCTTTAGAATCTGGAAAAGTACACTGCATAAGGAGTTAAGCAGAGAGAGAAGAGTAGGGAAGGGAAGGGGGAGAAAGGAAGGGGGAGCTGAACTATGTTGGTTATTTTTTTTTTCCAAATTGTTATATAGTGAGGCTTGGTGGTATTACACCATTCTTTAATATCAATCAAGTCTTAATTTTTATAAATTTAGTAGCTGTAGAAAGACAAATAGAGCACTGACAAGGCAATATGATGTTAAACCTGAATGCATTTTATGAATAATATTTGACAATATGAAATATTTATTGTACATTTTCCTGGAGCTGTTAGCTATACAAGCACTTTTAAACTTGACTTTTTCATAATGAAGGCAGAAAGAAAAATCTTGGCCTCATGTCTCTAATTCAGCTGAGTTCTCTACTCAGTTCATGTACTCCTTTTCCATTCTGAATCCTGTATTCCCCTTGAAACAATGGACAAAACCACAGTAATATCATACAATGAAAAAAAAAAGATCTTTTGGTATTCTTAACAAACTCAGAAATACCCACAGCATAGATGGCATTTATTTCTAAAAATACACTTAGTGTTTGAGTCAATAAATTATCTGGAAGGTACAAGCAAAATTACCAGTCAGTTTACTAGTGGCTAAGTAGGCTGACATGACAGCAAGGTACACAATGTTGTGTCTTACTGGACTACGAAGTCACTGTGAATACTCATTGAAGTAGCTTTTTGAAATGTCTCCAGAGATGCAACACAGGATAATTATCCTCCTGTTTAAATAGATGCTGCTCATATATGCTTTCTTCTCTGCTTTCAGGCATTGACTGAGGGAAATCTTTAATGGTTTCTGAATGAGCACAGTTTTTATCTCAGTGCACTACGAGTGATGGATCTTTATTTAAACTTCATAATCTAGAAGAAAACTGTGATGCTCAGGAGCTGCTTCATGATCTATTCGGTCTTCCTTTTATGAACAGCCATAAGAGGTGAGAGGCAGTGGCCTGGGTGAGGCCAGGAAATACAGGTTTCTGATAGCACTGTGAGTGAAGCAGAACTTGCTGTTGTAGATTTAGTACTCAGTCAGTCACACATTCCATCACACACAGGTGAACACTGTAGTCTGGAGAGTTACACTTTCAGAACATCTTTGTCACAGCAAGGTAGAAGAAAGAGATGGAGGTCCTTTGTAATCAATAACTATCCACACATTGCAAATGGAGTGGAAATTAATGCATTGTCTTCTCAGTTTCACTGTGTGAACTGTCTCTTTACAGTCAGAATGTCCGGAAGCTCTAGCCAGGTTATGTGCTCTCTTTTTGCAGAGAAAAAGAGAAGTGAAAGGAACTTCTATTGGTGAAATGAACTTCTATTTCATGAAACAATTTTTGGAGTTTAGCATGCAATTCAAATTATAAATCCAAGAGGTTTTCTACCAACATTCGAAGAAGTATACATTTTGGTTTTCAAGGTTTCACCTTGCCAATGTTTCTGGATGCTGCTAACTGACTAGAATTTCAGTTACTGTAACAATGCTACCAAGATTGTATAAGTCTCGCAACAAAAACATAAGAAATCCTAGATGATGTATCATGCTGCAAGGTCCTGAAATGTCTTTCCTTAAAATAATTCCAATATTGTTCTGATGAACAATAATAGATCTTTATCTTAAAATTCTTCCAGATTTGACCTTCAAAGTATATTCTCTTTCTCCTTCTCTGCTTACCATATTTCACAGAAACTTCTTCTTTTCTCTGGTTGAGGTCTATAGTAAAATCACCAGTAAGGATACAACATTCTGCCTTTAATACAGTTTCTTTGTAGTTGTGATAGTAGTTAACTGTAGCCAATTGTGTAAAACTAAATAATAATAAAAATGTATTAACGATATGGTTAAAGCTTTGAGGACTGTAGTTTTACTTACAGTGTTTCCTTCTTTGTGCATCCGTTTTTGATAATCTCACTCTCTCTAAAACAAATAGCCTTATTCAGCAAAACTTTCTTCTCTCAAAGCCAAGTTCTTTTCATTAAAAACTCAGCAGGAAAATTGAATGTTATGATTTGGAAATCCTGCCTTGATATGTTGAAGGAATTCTCAAGCAGATATGCTCCCATTTTCCTTCTTTGGAAAGAAGTTTTGTTGAAATAAGATCAAATCAGCATCATTCCTTTCCTTGATAAAAGAGTTATGGCAGTCATGACATACAGTGTTTTGTTGTCTCTGAGAGTATAAATTGCAACAATAAGGTATCCAAGGAAAATCTTCAATTGAAAATACTTGACTTTGCAGTGGAAAAGCTAAACGTTTATCAGAAAGTAGATTTTTTTGGGAAAATCTTGTTTAGTTGAAAACTCAGGTTTCCATTAAAAATAAGTTTGGTATGATTTTCCAATCTGTTTTATTCTCCATTGCTTTTCACTTTATTACTCTTCTTCTAAGACATATTCCTTCTTATTAAGTTGCACTATTTGATGTCTGTTTGATAGCATATAGCATCCTGTCTTCATCTCTCTTTTATTTTCTTTTTTTTTTTTTTTGGTTTGGTTTGGGGTTTTTTGTCTTTTCATTTCTGGCTTCTTACAGCAAGTGCTATATTTAAAAGGCATGAAGGAGGGGATGAAACAATAAGAATTCTTACTCCCTTTTCCTTTAAAATAGTCTTGAAATTTCCACATAATTGATCGAATATCCAGTTAGGGTATCTGATGATATAATGTTGTTGCAAGTGCTCTCAGTTCAGACTGCTGAACTTTCACAAAGGCTCTCCAAGACCTCTACTGAAATCCTTTCATTATCCAGAGGCATGATATGTGCAGTGCTTCTTTCTTACTGTCATCTTTTACTTAACAAGTAGCAATTAAGTATATTCTTCTCAGCTTCCCTTGAGAATATAACAACCTATGAGATATCTGTTCTGGTCTGTGCCTTTTAAATCAGTAAAATGTTCATAACTAGCACTTCTATTGCTAAAAAAATAAATAATGCAGATTGTTTCTTTCTCCATTTCATCCCTGCAATTAGACAGTTTTAGATGTGTCTCAGCTTCTTTGTTCCTTTCTGGCTTGAACTATTCCGTTTTATAGATACCATGTATCAGTACTATTAGTTAAAGTAACTGAAGTAGTGTCTTGTAAACCTGCGTGTTATTATGCATGCAGAACATATAAAGGAACAATGGTTTGAACTTTTAGTATTTAATGTTTTGCCATGGATGTTTTGAAATGTGGAGATAATTTATTACAGATAATGTAAATACCAAAGGAACTCTGATTATTTTCTTTTCACACTTGCTTGTCTTTAAGGTCAAGCAGCAAAAGTGTACTTTCAAAAGAAAGACTACCATGACAACAAAAGGGAGTGAGAGAAAGAAGAGATTGTTGATTCACATGTGTCTTTTTAGCCAAGAGAGATCCTGAAATGCTCTTACTTCATTTGTTTGCATGACAAGAAAGCAAACAAACAAAAATCGGGGGTAATTTTTAACTATTATGCATGATGGGAGCCTGCTCTCCTGGAGGTGGCTGAACACCTGCCTGCCCATGGGAAGGGGTGAACCAACACCCCGTTTGGCTTTGTTTGCCTGCATGGCTTTTGTTTTCCCTATGAAACTGTTTGTGTATCAATCCATGGGTTTTCTACCTTTTACCCTTCCTATCCTCTCCCACTGATGGGAGAGAGGGAAAGTGACTGTGTGGTGCTGGCAGCTGGCTGGGATTAAACCACAACACCAAATCAGGCTCCTGGTCAGATTAAACATGCCATAAATCCAGCTGGGCTGTTGAAAAATCTGTTGGAATCTCCTGATCAAATCCTGGTATTGTGCAAAGTGCAGAAGATGTCCCTGCTAGACTTCTGGTGTGGCTCTCCTGGGTAAGAATACACTCATCACAGGATTTTAGTGCATGAAGGAAACGAAAAGTAATAAAAGATAGATCATAGCAGATAAATCATAGCATTTCTATGTCTCTTTAACATTCATCATACTACTAACAGGCAGTGTTAGGAGCAGTAGAGATTAGTGGAGCTTCTTTATGCTGTGGCTTCAGCCATTTCTATTCTCACCATGCTAGATAAAATCTGCACCAAAAGTATGCTAACAGGTAGAGAGAGCAAGTGTGGGCCTGGGTGGAAGGAAGGAAAGAAAAGGAAAACCTCTGTCTTCACACTGAAGCCATCCTATTTAGTAGAACAATCACAGTGCAGCTGCCGAAGCTGCTACTGTAAGCACTATATTTTCCCAAAGGATCCTCAGCAAATAAGTCTTAACTATGTTTTAAGATACCTAAAGCTGTATGTGTACATATAACCCTATGAAAGTAAGTTCAACAGATGTTTAAATGGATCCATGTAATTCTATGATGATTGAAGAAAATCACAAGAAGGCTGGCAAAACTTTACTCAACAAAGAGTGAGCTTACTGCAAAGAGACGAATATGAATGTAACACACTTGTATGTGTTTTCTTCATAACTAGGACAAAGAATATTCTTTAATTATGGTCCCACTGTCTTCTGTCAAGTATTTCATCCACTGAATTCACGTGGAGACAGATATATATAGATACAAATACAAGTTGTGCATGAAAGCACAAAGTTTCTTATTTCAACTGACAGGACTAGTGAAAGCATATAGAACTTTGGTGGTATCTGGACACAAATATCAATAACATATTCAAAAAGATTTTATCTATTTAGATACTCAGCCTATGGATACTGGTCTTTAATATATTACATATTGTCTCCAAACTTCAGATTCTGTACTTTGCACTGTACCTTGTGTACGCTGTCTCAAAATCCAGACCATAATTTCCTCACCAAATCATTTTAATGCAACCCACTGCTTGCAACTGCAAAATATAGGCTAAAGGAGGGAAATCTACCAAATATATTTCAGTTCAGTTCCCTCTCTAATATACTTCTGTGTATATGCTGAGTCAAGAACACAATTTTTCATCTCTTATCTCTGTGAAGATAAGCCATATATCAGTTAAGAAACGAAAAAAAAACACCAAACCCTTGCTGAAGTGCTGAACTTGCTTTTACTTTTAGTAGAGCTACTTGCCTGGTTGCCACAAATATAGAAAAGGTTTTTTTAATACAGGCAGGTTTTGTAATACAGGCACTAGCTGTTCCTTCTTGCAGGTTTTCATCATCTCTCTGGCATCTCTCTGGCATCTCTCTGGATTTCTTGGTCATAAATGTGTCTTGCTAACCAAGATGCTGCATGAAATTGTGGAAAAATTGAAGATATAGTTGTTTACAACATGTAAATGTATGTGTTGAGTAATAATTCATTACAGGAAAGCAATGTTAAGAACAGAGAAAAAATTAAATTTTTATAATTATGTGGTTTTCTTCTTAGCAGAAAACAATGTAAAACAAAAGCCAACCAAACTCTCTACTCTAAGAACATTTGGGGAACTTAAAACTAGTTTTTCTAGGAAATTATAATAAATAATCATATAAATATAATATATCTGACATAAAATTTTCCAGTTTCTAGCATTTTATAAGGTTGTTACCATAGCTAGCAGTGGACAGGTATAAGAGCAGAATTAAGAAGTTTCCAATTGGAAGACATGTCATTTAAAGAAGTACTTGTATAGGACCTCTGAATCAAAATTCTTGATGAATCAGAATAGCCACAAGGGGTGGTTATGTTTACCATGGTTTTTTTCCAAAATTATTTTAAAGATGTTAGGTAAGCATCAGCAAATAGATTAATAAATGCCAGTTGGCATTGCTGCTCTGGGATGTGATTTGCCTAGCTGTAGGCTATTTGTTGAGTATTAATTAAATTAAGTAAAAACTTGCTGGAAGTTTAAGGTCCTAATAAAAATTGAATTAGTTTATTAACTGCCTGCAGGCAGACAATTATTTCCATGTCATCACAGTTTATTTTGTCCTGTTCTTTTGTGCATTAAGGAACACTCTGCTGCATATTAAATATATGATGATATTCCCACCTACGTCACTTAGGAAATTGTTTCACTCGGCTCCGTGGCTGTCAATACATACCAACATGTCTGAGCAAGAATTCAAATCTGAATCTATTTTTTTTTTCTGCCATATTCAATGCAGGATGAGATTTATTCCAGAAACCAGTGTTAAGAAAGGGAAAGGTTCATCTGCCTGGAGCTGTAGCTACAAGGAGAGTGTAGCCTCGTTTCCCACTTCCCTGTAGAAGCAGTGCCTTTACTTGTCTCTGCCTCACCATTTCCACTTTTCTTCACCAAGGCATGTGACACAAAGGAGCACAGGAGCTAAAATCCTGCTTTGATGCAGAAAGGAGAAGATTTCAGTGAAAAAGGAGGTTACACTAAAACTCATCAGTCAAGTTTTATGCACATGAAAGAAGAAACAGAAATGTGTACAGATATTTATTTACAGCACAGTCTACCACCGGGCAGACAGGAAAAAAGAAGACACTAATGGTTTCAAAAATGGCTTTCAAGACCCAGCTGCCAGCAGCAAAGCTGCTATCTCTCTCATATTCTCCATTTTTTAAAAGAAGTTTACTTCAAGTTTATTTTAGGTAAGTACAATTCCCCCTTACTGAACAGTTGTGCCTCATCTGAGGTCTGTGGTGTTTTCTGATTTAGAAGTGAGTATTCATGGGAATGGTGTGGAAATGCTAGTGGATTATGTGAAAAGGAAAACTGAAAGAATACCTGAAACACTGAATCACTTTAGTAAGTAGTGGCTATACCTACTGTTAGGACTGGGAGAAATCAATATTCTATTTACCCCTGTGAACCATACTTTGGACGCAATAATGAAATAGACTTCAAGAACACAGATTTATTTCCCCTCTGGAAAAATAAACTGGCAGATGAATCACAGGAATGCACTTGGTTTTGTCCCCAGGGCATTTTGTCCCCAGAGCATTTTGTCCCCAGACCTAGGCTGATCTGAAGTAAGTTTAAATCATTTAAAGCATGGGAAATGTCATCTCTTGAGTGCCAGTTGCTCAGGTCACAGATGTACATATATTCCTCCATATTACTTCATAAGGTAGACACAGGAAGGGTCGCTTCATGGATATGGTCCCTTCCAGGAGTGTAAGATGTCAAGTTTCCATATAATTACTATGGTTTACCTACAGTGGTGAATTCTTGTTAAGGCATATCTGGTTAAATTGCAAAATGCCTCAAATTAATAGTCCACTTAGCTCTGTTTTAAAAAAAGAAAAAGTGCTTCTCAGATTGTTTTGAAGTTTGGATTGTGTTCCTCCTATCTGTGAAGTTTTTGCAAATAAAATATGCCTCATACATCCTAGCCAATGCTGCACTATATAAATCTTGGGTTTGTTCAAAATAATTTATTCTTATCTTCAGTCAAGGGATTTTTCTTCATGTAGAAGATACTACATGATTAGATTATTTAAGTTCAAAGTAGCATTTTGGGTTCAGCTATTAGTCTAGGTAGAAATCTCAAAATGGGTTTTTGTTTGAATTCCAGATGACTTCCAGGTTTGATGAAGGGTTTCTTCTGTCAAAAGTCTCAAAGAAAGGAAAGCAGTAGGGTATCTTTGTCTTATGTAAGGAGGCAATACTCTCCACAGAAGCATAACAAAAACACCTAAACAACTCACCCTGCCAGTTAGTACCAAGTATTAGGTCCCTCCTCCGAGCAGGCTGCGGTTTCCGGAGCTTCCATGACTCAGTCAGGCTGTCACTTCTAAAGAGGCTGCAGCAGCTGAGGAAGCCTGTTGTATTCACATAATCCTGATGAGTCACACTGTGACACCCTGTGAACCTGATATGCAAAATCCCGCAGTCCTAAATCCTAAGAGTCCATGCAAATCCTTTGTCAGTTTTTATCTACATGAATTTGTAGACTGAGAGTTCTGCTTTGACTGGAATATAATCATAGGCTTACAGGGAAAACAATCCCCTTAACAAGAGTGGGTTTTTTGTTCCATGTTTAAGCATTACAAAGGCTTGAAATTTGCCAGCGGTATTGATGATAATACATAAATAGGATTGCATTTGATTCTGGGTTCTTTTAAAAGGTCACTGAGTCATGAACGATTTTACATTGAACAGGAGTCATAACTGAGATTTTCAACAATCTTTTGCAGCCCTAGTAAAAGGGACTGAGGTTTTGTACTGAAGTTTTGTCAGAACTGGTTTGAAGCTCAGAAAATAAGTTAACTTGATTTTTACTGCTTTTTATGCAGATGTTGAAAACAATGTAGCTTTAATCTGAGAGGGAATTGTGAGTCAAGTCAGGGCATTTGTTCAGTGTCTCTGTTTTGAAACCAAAGCCTGAGGCTCATGGTATTGCTAGACTCATTATTGAGAACAGGTGGGAAGCAGTGAGAATATGTTTAATATTTTACTGTAAAGGGAGGAAAAATCTGAAAAAGAAGTTTCTTATGGCTAGGTGAACTTCTAGTTTCTAGAAAGAAAACTTTTGTATTTCTAAGCAGGTGTAAAAATGGTACTATGAAACGGGAGACAGTTTGTTGGCCTTCTTTAATGTATTCAGCAATACAGAAGTCTCAGTAGTTGAGCTATAGCATAAATCAGCAATGAAATATCTGTCATTAAACCATTATGTATATTAAACAATATCTGATGGGCTTGTATTTCTAGGCATGCTCTTGCACAGAGTAGAATCTGAGGTCAGGTTTGTTGTCCATATACAAATTAAACGCCGACTTCTGCTCTACTACTCCTGAAAGCATCTAAAGCTCTTGCAGGACAAGGTGTGAGATGACTCAGGCTGGAAAGCTGAAAAAGGATGTGGGTAGCTGCAACTTTTGAAGGGGATGGTATTCACAAGTATGTGAATACTTGTGTTTCAGAGCTTAGTCAAGCAGATGATCTTTAACAACTCGAGGGCTCTGCAGTGGGACAACCTACTAGATAAG
Source organism: Dicaeum eximium (assembly GCA_013396995.1). Taxonomy (NCBI): domain Eukaryota; kingdom Metazoa; phylum Chordata; class Aves; order Passeriformes; family Dicaeidae; genus Dicaeum; species Dicaeum eximium. The sequence goes on from VWZP01007940.1 coordinate 4,323,083, forward strand.
AGCTTATGCTATTTTCATTTGGGAGATGGCAACAAGGATCACTGTTTTATGACTAAGTCTGGGGTATGCCACCCCACAAGGGGAGGAACATGCCAGACAGGAACTTGTTTGTCCAGATCAATAGTAGCCCACAAGGTTATTAGGCAAAGGCAAATGATCAGCCTAAGAGCAGGCATGTGATGAAACCATATATACTTGCAATCAGATGGCTTTATGAAAGGTCTTTTGGGAAATACTGGGAAAGGTCTGAAATAATCACACTGTAGATATTAATATAATGAAATCTGAAGGTATAGCTGAAGGTTGTATAGGTATGTGGGATTTAATGTTAAGCCAACTGCATGAAGGAATTTTAAAAAAAGTTGCTAGCAGTAGAGGATTCCAAGTAATACATAAAATCTGTCCAATGCCCTGCATAAACCCTCAGGAAGCTAGCTATATTCTAATACTCCTTTGTCTGACTTGTTAGAAAGACCTAAAGATAGCTTTATTGAATTTAGCTGAGACAAATCTTTCTTTCTTAAAGCTGGCATAACCAGAATGTGCTTTATTTTTTCTGTTATTATATTTAACTTGCTATAATTTACATGTTATAAATGATGAGAGTTTGGATTTCTAAATTTCCTTAGCTTATTGCAAATAATTTAGTAATAGGGCAAAGGCTTCCCCCTTCTTTCTTTTACAAAGTACATGTCCAATTGCATTTCTTCATTTGGATCAAAAACTAATAATAATGAATAATATCATTACCTTGACCATAGTGAAAAATGCAATTATTCAGATCCTGGATCATGTCTGCATACATGAACAGTTTAAAAAGCAGGGAGCAGAGTAATATATATGTCATAACATGTCATGCTCAGGACAGAATTAATTTCCACTATGATATTAAAGTCGAATATTTTCTCTTTATCACAGAATTATTGCACTTAAATATATAGTGCTAATCAAATTAAATATCATGTAAGGTCAGGGACTATTTAATCTGTGTAAATTATAAAGCAAATAATTATTATAGTCTATATTTCCATTGTCTTTTCCAGGCTAGTAATATTTGCCTTTTTTTGGCATGTAAATGAGCATGTTTTAACTCCAGCATTTTAGAGGTTCTATATTTTTCTCATTTAGATTTTGTAAGATTTGCCAGGACTCTTTGGGGATTTTGGTGACCAGATGCACTGATTCTTGGAACTGACAATGCTCTAAGTCTAGAGTAATGGCATCTGCTTTGCCTGTCATCATTCCTTCTCCTTTTCCCCACTTTCCCTCAAAGAACATAGATATATATACAAGCAAACTATGACCATTATTTGTATTTAGGCTCCCTTTCTTTCTTTCTTTGTCTTCTCCTCTGTGTTGTGAAAGCACACAAATAATGGAGCTATAACTAAAGCAGTCTAATGATGTCTGATTTGCCATTCATTTTTTTTATAGGCTCTAAGTTACTTCTTTGACACATCAGCATAGAATTATTGACGACGTAAAAGACTTCCAAGATCAAGTCCAGCTTTTGAGTGAACATCATCACACCAACTAAATCACAGTACTAAGTGCCAAGTTGTGTCTCGAACACTTCCAGAGATGGTGACTCCATCATCTCCCTGGGCAGCTCATTCCAATGTTTAACAACCCTTTCCATAAAAATTATTCTTCCTGGTCTCCAACCTGAAACTCCCCTGATGTAGCCTGAGGATATATACTCCTGTCCTGTTGCTAATTGCCTGGGAGATTGATCTCCACCCTGCTAAACCTCCTTTCAGTCAGTTGTGGAGAGCGATAAGGTCATCCTTGAGCCTCCTTTTTTCCAGGCTAAACAATCCCACCTCCCTCAGCCATTCCTCATATAACTCATTCTCTAGATCCTTCACCAGCTTTGTTGCCCTTTGTGCATGCTGCAGCACTTTAGCATCTTCCTTGAACTGAGGGTCCCAAAACTTAACACAGGATTTGAGATGTGACCTCACAAGTGCTAAGTACAGGGGAAAATCAGTTTCCTGGTCCTGCTGGCCACACTATTCCTGATACAGGCCAGGATGCCTTTGGCCTTCTTGGCCACCTGGACACAGCTGGCTCATGTTCAGCCACTGTTGATCAGCATTCCCAGGTCCTTTTCCATTTGGTTGCTTCCCAGCCACTCTGTCCCCAGCCTGCAGCACTGCATGGGGTTGTTGCAATGCAAGGGCAGAACCTGGCATCTCATTTTACTGAACAGCACACTGCCTCAGACCATTGATCCAACCTGTCTGGGTCTTTCAGCAGAACCTTTGTGCCCTTCAGCAGATCAACCCTCCTGCCCAACTTTGTGTCATCTGTGAACTTACTGAGGGTACACTCAATCCCCTCATCCAGATCATCCATAATTATATTGAGCAGCACTGGGCAGAATATAGAGCCTCGGGGAACACCACTAGTGACTGGATGCCAACTGGATGGAATTCCTTTCACCACCACTGGGCCTGGCCACCCAGCCAGTTTTTATGCCAGTGAACAGTGCACCTGTTTGAGCCATAGGCTGCCAGCTTTTCCAGAGAATCCTGTGTGAAACCATGTCAAGGGCTTTGCTGAAGTCCAGGCAGGCAACAACCACAGCCTTTCTCTCATCCCCTAGGCAGGTCACCTGGTCATAAAATGAGATCAGGATGGTCAAGAAGGACCTGCCTTTCCTAAACCCATACTGGCTGGGCCTGATCCCTTGGTTCTCCTGTATGTGTGATCGCACACAAGATGATCTGTTATGTAACCTTCACTGGCACCAAGGTCAATCTGGCAGGTCTGAAGTTCCCCAGATCCTCCTGCTGGCCCTTATTGTAGATGGAATCCCATTGACCAACTTCCAGTCATCTGGGACCTCCCTGCTTAACCAGGACTATTATAAATGATGGAGAATGGGTTGATGAGCTCTTCTGACAGCACCCTCCATACCCTCAAGTGAATCCCATCCAGTCCCACAGACTTGTGAGTAGCCAAGTGGCACAGCAGGTCACTAACAGCTTCCTCCTGCATTGGCACAGATGCACTTCAGATGGGCTGTTGATTTCACAACCAAAATGTTTGGATTAACTTCCAGGAAAATTGTAATTGGTGTACCTTTTCTTTCCAAATTGGTGGAAATCTGGCATCATGATGTTGTCGGCATAGTAGATGGGGTATACAAGCTAAACAATTATCTTATTTAGTGGCAGGCAGGAAGTAAAATGATTTCTGCAAAAATTCCTGGGATAGACCCTCACCCCAGTGCTGGAAGAGCTCAGATCTGATGATTGTCAAGGCATGGTTCTGAGCACACCTGTTTGACTACTGAGGGTACTGTAAAGGATGGTTATGAATTAGAAAACTGTAGATGGAACTTAGAGAGCTGGTGACTGTTTTCATTTCTCTTGTAATAGATGTTAGGTGTCTTTTTAAAACTTGTTTATTAAAAACCATATTAATATATTGCTGAAATGCAACAATAGAATCAATTTTTCATATAACTCTCTGCATTTTATGAAATACTGTTATTGTGCTCTATATTGGTGTTGACCTTACTGCTTGTAACTTTCTATATTTGCAAATGTATTGAAATCAGAATAATTTTTACCAATTATTTTAATGTACTTCAGAAATAAGCAATGCAATGTTTGATTTTTGTCAAGTGGTGTTTTGAGTTGGTTTTATTGCTGATTCAGTTTAACTTGTTTAGTCTTTTAATAAAAAATGGTCTTGGTACACTTTGCTACCACTTAATCATTAAATGCAATTTAAATATAAATCTTAGTAATGTAGTAGACAGGTTGCATTATTTGTTCATTTCCTTTAATTATTTTAATTCATGTTTTCTTAGCAATTCAAGAGCTGAGTTACCTCTTAATGAGGGTTACTGTGTGTTTGCAGGACAGAAAATTACGTCCCTTGCTCTACTGGAAAAAAAACTACATTCTCATACTGGCAGAAATTTTCAGCAGCCCCACATCTCTCCCTCTCTCTCCAAGAAAACACTGAACATGAAGAACTTTATTTATTTCATGGGTGTCATGGTTTAGGAATGGTGTACTCCAAGTTAATGTTCCCACTGCAACATTCCAAACCTTCATCTGCTTGCTCACTGTCCCCTTCTCCTCCTCACAGTGGACAGGATGGAGAGGAGAGCTGGAGGCACAAAAGGAAAAGGTCATGGATTGAGATAAGAACGATTTACTTATTATGATAAGTAATACTTAAGTGTGATGCTTAAGAGTAAGAGATAAGAAAATGAACTTTAACAGCAACAGTAGGAAAGGCAGAGGGTACACAAAAGAGGCAAATTATTCACACAGAAACCCCCAGCATTCCCCAACCACTTCCTCCACAACAATCCATGACCCAGAAGGGATTCCTTGCCCCCATCACCATCAAATGAGGTAAGGAAGGATAGCCTCAGGGTCCTGGCCATTCTCCCCCCTGGCTACTGCAAAAATTAACTCTGTCCTGCCTAGAACCAGGACAATTGTCTTATATTTATTTACCACAGATAAGATAAGGAATTAAACATGAAAATCACTATATATCTTTGTTTCCAATTCTATGAAAGATTTCAGTGTACTACAGATAGCTGAAATGCTATTTAAGTATTTATTCCAGGGATGTAAGTTATATTGGTCAGATGTGATTAGCCTATTGAAATCACCACTGATTTGTACAGCATATGGAAAGAGGTATTAGATTTTTTTTAATATGGTTGAAATTGGATGTTTACCAAAATTTTAAAATTAAACTTTCACAAACATTCCAGATGTTTTGAACTCAAAACTTGACCAAAAAAGGGCAAAATTAAATTGTCAAAAGAATTGTAAAATCTTATAATTAGAAAGTAATTATTTAAAGCACTTGTCAATCTCAAGCTGAAATTAGAAAGCCATACTAGTGGTTTAGATTTTCTTGGAAGATACTTGATAATGTTTGTACAGGCCAAAACAAATAGACAAAATATTTTTAATGCCATTTTTATTTCAGTTTGAAGGAAAAAACCTAAGCATCCTCCTTACCCTGCTGACAGATGTTTAGTGGGCTTGAGAGCCATTCTTACAGACAGCAGTAACTTCTGCAGCTTAAATGTTTTCAGTCACCTTTAATGTTCATTGAGCTGTGTTAGGTGGCCTCTAATAAATGTGGCTTGTAAAATACTGTAATCAATGATATATCATGACTCCATCCAAAGGGTTCCTCTAGTGTTACACTTTTACACAAAATAAAGCACATTAGTGCATTTGAAACCATGAATGCTGTATGAATGATAGCATTAGCACTAATTTGTTTAAATTTAAAAAGACAAATTCATACCATAAATATCAAAGCCTAATCACACTGGTACATTTTAATAATTTACTGAGTACAAAACTCAATAATTCTCATTCTGCCAATAATTCTCTCCCAATAATTCTAATTCTTCCCATGCTTTAGTTAGAATATATGTGAGATGCTTTAGTAGAAAATCCTTTCATAGTTATGAGACAAATCCACAATATGGTTTCTTTGTTTAAAATGATAGCAGTTATAATTCCAATTTACTGGAGAAGAGCAGCTTTCTCACATATATTCAGCCATTCACTGTTGGTTTACAATAAACCAACAAACAAGTCAGTGAACAAGGGGTTGCTATGATAAAGTCATAACTGAAAGAAACAAGAAAACCTTTCCTCAAATTAGACTGTTTTCCAATGAAATGCTACATTGCAGAACAAAATGCCTGAAAGCCTTCTTTTACATGCTCAGTATGCAAAGTTTAAGCTTAAGACAATGCTTATGTTTGAACTTGATGAAAAGTGACTGTTCAGACATGCAGGTTGTAAGACACTGAACAGGACAAACTCTCCCAGCCTGTCCTCATAAAAGAGATGCTCCAGTCCTTTAATTGTCTTTGCCACTTTCTGCTGGATGCACTCTAGGAAATCCATCTCTCTCTTGTGCTGAGGAGCCCAGAACTGCCCACAATACCCCAAACAAGGCTTCACCAGGGCTGAGTAGAGGGACTGGATAACCTTAGTCTGCTAGCATTGCTGTTCCTAATGCATCCTGGGATACTGTTGGCCTTCTTGGCTGCGCTTCTGGCTCATGGCAGCCAAGTCCTCCTCCACAGAGCTGCTTTCCAGCAGGTCGGCCCCCAGCCTGTCCTGGTGCATGGGGATAGACGTCACTGGGTGCCGGACCCTGCATTTGCATTGCTTGGATTCCAGATAATTCTTCTCTGCCCACCTCTCTAGCTTGTTGAAGTCCTTCTGCAGTTATGCAACTGTTTTCCACTCTGCTCAAATGTATTATCCCAGAGGCATTACCACTGTGACAGAAGGGCTTAGTCTTGAGCAGCAGTGGGTCCATCTTAGAGATGGCTGGCATTGGCTCTGCTGGACGTGGAAAAAGCTTCTATCATCTTCTTACAGAAGTCACTCCCACAGCCTTTTCCCTGGATACCAAAACTTTGACATACAAATCCAATTATTAAAGTATATGGAAGGAAAATATTACTTGAATTATTGCTTGAGTGCTGGAAATGAGGATCAGGTTCAGAGACTGGAGTGTTTTTCCTCTTAGAGTTGTAATTACTCTTTTTTTCAACATTAATTTTGTCTCTGGAGGTAAAATCAATACTATTTTAGACTGAGACTATAGGCTATTACAACTTGATTTAATTTTGAGATTTCAAGGGTCTGAACCATTTCTTTTGATTTCTGAGGCCTGGGTATTTGCTGAACTAGTAACTCAGTGTATGAGTGACTCGGGCAGATATTTTCTGAATCTTTTAGGGCAATATGTCCTGTTTGAAGCAGCAATTAAGCTATTGAAACCTTGTTGTGTGACTGGGCTATGGGAATCTTAGACTGGAATGGATCTGTAGCTTGGCTGATTATTTTTAAGCTTTTTAGTTCAAAATGTGCCTGAATTATCTGAAATAACTCCATAGACAGATGAAGGCAGAGTACCTCTTTGTTAGCATTAACAAAGAATTTCTATTTGATTGGTTCTGCATAGCACAGACTTTTTTTTCAGTTCATGACAATGTGGCATGCCTTTAAAGACCATTCCCAACAATTGTATAGGTATTTCGGGATACTTTTTGATGGGTATTTCTGATACATCAGGACATATTTGGAAGAAGAGTATTAATTATGCAGCAGTAGGCAAGGATGACTGACAATTATCTGTCACAGATAATTGTTTTTTTTTAGTTGCTTTTTTCTTGGATAAGGCTAAAGAGGGTTGGGGGAAGTGAGCCTGTACTCATAGGGTCAACTTCAGGCTTCTAACATGTTTGCTCCTTATCTTTCTTGGGACCATGTGTTTCTGCTGACAACTCAAAATCATAACCTTTATACCCTGAATTATAGTCTAAGATGACTGCATAATGAATAATCTCCTCTCCACTGAAAATAGATCGGCCACCATAGTCTTTGCCTCCTCTGTAAAATAAAAATATTAGCAATTTTCCTCCTCTCATGCTCTTCTATGAGTATTGGGTATTAAAAGCAGGCCTGTCAATTCTGAATGCAAACCTCCCTCATAACAGAGTTTTAAAGCCATGTTACTATTCTTGTACAGTGAAAACTAAGTGAATTTGATTGGGGTTTTTATAGAATATAGAGACATTATTTTTTTTTTGCTTTAAAGAATATTGATTTCTAATTAATTCACTGCTAAGTGTTTGATTTGCAACAGCTCAGAACTCAGAAGTGGGCACTTTGTTTCTCCTTTTAAGGTTAAAAAACAGATGGCTTTTTAGAGGTGCTGCAGGATTGCAGCTCCTACTGAAACTGAAAGCAATTTTCATAATATCATGCTGGCACAGAAGCATATGTTATTAAGATCACAGAATGGATGTTTTTGTTCAGAAATAGCTTCTGTTTCCAAAGAGGGAAGAATTTGGAAGAGGGAAATTAAACTGTTATTTCTTTGTGGATTATTGTGCGGTATCTCTTCCCAGCACAATAACAGTTCATAAAGAGATGAAAAATTGCAGAGAGATAGATTGCTTTTCTAGCTTTCCTGAGCTTTTTAATTGATGTAATTGTATTTTTCTAGGCTAAATCATAAAAATTAAGTGGAACATACTACATGCATACATTATTTTCCCATTCTGCCCCCAACAGGAGGGACCCTACCTCACTCCCAAAAGCTCCCAGTTCAAATTACTCTCAGAAACTTGCATCATTAGAAATTCAGATATCTTCCATGATTGTTGTTTCAAGAGAACCAATCACTTTACACAAATTTCTCTCTGACTTGAAAACAAGGGCGTGCCCTTCATCTGTTTTCACTATCAATGCCAAAATCCAGGAATCTTCAATTCAGCAGGAGATACCCACGTGGGCAGCAGGAACTAATAGAAAGAGTGGACCATTACTGTATAACCTGTTGCCAACATCTTGTCTGTGCCTGCCCTCCCTTCATCCACCTCACCCTCTTTACTATGTCTAGATGATAACTAGGTAGCCCTCCGAAAATATATTTCTCTCCTGGTTCACCTGACCCTAAATTTTTTTCTAGCAACCATAAAATTTAGTTTATTTCTGCAATGGCATTCATTAAGTGCTGATCATTGGCTGTTGATAACATTGATGATAACATCACCAGTAAAACTTGCTTTAGGAATCAATAGAACTAAAATTGCCTTGAGAAAGAAGTTCATTTTGTGTCAAATAAATAATCCTATACCATTTCAATGGATATGCTGCTGTGGGGCCTTAAAAACTGGGTTTACTGTAAGTTTAATTTAATTTTTCATGGAAAAATGTTCAGAAGATACTAAATTTTTGTAGTGATAAGATTTATCAAGATGCTGTATTTTTTTAATTCTGTTTTATCTCTGGGATCGAAGCTTGTTTCAGTCACTGCTTACAAGCCATTTATACATTTGTTCTGTTGAACGACATTTGAAACAATATACAAGCAGCAGCAACTCCAAACATAATAAATCCCCACAGTCTAAACAATTCTTCAATTATTCTGAAGACACAAAATGATTAATTGAAATCATTAATTGAAGCAGCTGGGAATTGGAGGATGAACGAGTTGATTTGCACTCTCTGCCAACAAGCTAAAAGAGTTTTTACCTACCTGTCTGTGGAGCGCTTTGTCTCGACAGGAGAGCTGTCATAGCATTTGAGGCTGAGCTGATGTGAAGAGGCGCTTTTTGCTGGGAAGTAAATGGGTTTTGCATTTGACAAGTGTTTCTTTTCGCAGCGATAACTCCCAGATGTTCCAGGGCAGCGTCCTGCGCACCCGCAGGAACAGCACCANAAATAATCCTATACCATTTCAATGGATATGCTGCTGTGGGGCCTTAAAAACTGGGTTTACTGTAAGTTTAATTTAATTTTTCATGGAAAAATGTTCAGAAGATACTAAATTTTTGTAGTGATAAGATTTATCAAGATGCTGTATTTTTTTAATTCTGTTTTATCTCTGGGATCGAAGCTTGTTTCAGTCACTGCTTACAAGCCATTTATACATTTGTTCTGTTGAACGACATTTGAAACAATATACAAGCAGCAGCAACTCCAAACATAATAAATCCCCACAGTCTAAACAATTCTTCAATTATTCTGAAGACACAAAATGATTAATTGAAATCATTAATTGAAGCAGCTGGGAATTGGAGGATGAACGAGTTGATTTGCACTCTCTGCCAACAAGCTAAAAGAGTTCTTACCTACCTGTCTCTGGAGCGCTTTGTCTCGACAGGAGAGCTGTCATAGCATTTGAGGCTGAGCTGATGTGAAGAGGCGCTTTTTGCTGGGAAGTAAATGGGTTTTGCATTTGACAAGTGTTTCTTTTCGCAGCGATAACTCCCAGGTGTTCCAGGGCAGCGTCCTGCGCACCCGCAGGAACAGCACCACGGTCATGAATTGGCACAGCCCGGTAAGGAAACTCCCACACCGACCCCACAGGTGCCAAGCAGAAGTGTGCAAACAGGAATAAACAAAATTAGATTGCAGTCTGTGAAACTAAGAGCACACTTCTTTCAGAAACAAGGCTCTAGACTGTGACATCAATATGCCATGGCTATAATTAAATGTTACTTATAGGTCATCCAGCTTGGAGAATGCTTATATTTCATTGTGATCATAACTTCACTGGTAAAATAGATGTTCCAAGGTAGAATAAGAAAGGTAGCTTGCTAAGAAAACTGATTATATAACTGTACTGTTAACAGTAGTCAATGTCATAAATTACTTCTGATGCTTAAGAAAAAAAGTGCAGACAAATACTTCAGTGAAGGTTGCATCTGTAACAGAACCAGAATAGTTATATATAAGAAAGATTGGTGGAAAAGCCTTTCTCCTGCTGGGATGAAAAAACTGAAAGAAAGTGTTACGGTCAAGATTTCTTAATCAAGTCTCTTTCTTCATATTTTAGGGCAGCAGCTTAGTGTAAATATGTTTGTATTTGTGGTCAGGCAAGAGGAGAAAAAAACAATGGTGAAAGCTCAGTTTATTGTGTTTACTCCTGAAGATCCTCAGTTGTTGGGCTAAAAATATGCTAATTAAGGATGCCTTGCCCAGAGCTTGCTGGGAAGCAGGAGCTAATTCACGGATGGGCTGCTCTTCTGCCTACCCCTCATAAATGTTGCAGTCTTCTGGACTTAACCAGTGTTTCCATCTTCATGGGATGATGTTCCCAACCCTCCCCCTCATGTTATTAAAAAGTGTCCTTCTTCTTCACTCCCAGCTGACCAGGTGCTGACAAAATACATGAAATTTTACTTACACTGAAAATCAAGTTCCCCAGTGACTGCTAGATCAGTGCCTTGTCTGCTTTGAAATGCGCCTTTGAGTTATGATCTGGATTATGGTTCTGTTGAATATGGCAGGGAGGATGGACTTGGAAAGGATCTTAGAGATTCTCATCCTTCTGTTTTCTCAAACCAGGATCATCCATAGATAAATGATTTTGTGATAGAATTAAACTTTCAGCATCAAGGACCCTAAGCAACCTTCCCTGGTATTCTTCTTATAGCAAAGAAGTACATTTAGTTATATTATGTTAGAGATATTCTAAGGAACTAGATCACATCTACTTTTGTAAATTTAATTTTACATAGGAAGGTGATTTAAGAAAACTAATTTTTGTATTTAAAAAAACTAATCCCAAGTTTTACTGCAGTGTAAACTGTAAGAGGTTAAAAGATTCAGTAAGCAACTGAAACTTTGTTATTACAAGTATTATAAATATTATTTAAGTACAGCTTAAATTTTATGTTTTGTTAAACTTTGGGGAATAAAAGTTGGTTAGTGTTTGTCTTACCTGTGTGGTGTTCCCTGTCAGGGGAGCAATGGGAGGTGCTAAAATTCCGGTAGCTGGAGGTCATACACCATCCACTCCATCTTCAGTGCTGTTCCCAGTTGCTCAGCTGAATTCCATAATCTGTTTTTGGAGTAGCTTCTCCAAGTCTTAGACTTCAGCTGGTTTATAATGATGATTGCAAGGGCAGTGGTACCATTTGGGCTGGGGGTTGATCTGCAGGTTTCTGACACTACGTGTAATTGCCAAGGAAGGGTTAAGCAGGCTCTGCAGTATCTGCAGTTTATTTTCTTCCAGGAGATAGCAGTGAATAAATGCTTTGGGTTTTTTTTTGCTTTGTTTTGCATGGCTGGGGTTTTTGTTTTGTTGTTTAAGCAGAGCAGTTGAGTCTGTGGTTAGATGTTTTGGTGCTATTTCCGCAGAAGCTGATGTTAAATTTTTTCTACTTTTCTTTCTTTTTTTTTT